>CM062264.1:4064929-4108628 GCA_031216635.1 Dissostichus eleginoides
CATCCTGACACCATTCATATGTCCCGTGGATGGCCAGTGATGCATGCATTATGTTGCTGTGCTCAGGCATGTGAAGACTAACACTTTAATTGCTTTCAGTAGGCCTTCAGTTTTCTCTGCAGAGGGACAGGTTAAGTCTCTCTCTCCGTCACTCCAGCACATCCCTGGGCTGAACAAAGGATTCGGAGAAAGTGGCATGCATCCATATCCATGAAAAATGAATGTGATGTTTTGACGGAGTAAACATCTGAAGTAGCACTTTTTTTGTGTGTGATAAATCATGTGGGCTGGCCTGGGAACTCGAATGACTGCTGCAGAGAGAGCAGGAACAAATGGAAGCATGCATGTGTCTGGAAGAAGCATTTGAAATAAAGCTAAGAGAAACAAATATTTATTTTCTTTTTATGGGGTCTGTTGGTTCATGTTCACATTAGTCTTTGTATACAAAAATGAATGAATATACATGATGAATATGTAAGAAAACGAGAAAGATTATCAACATGTATCAATAAGAATAACATGAAAAATAATAATTTGACTGTTTTGATACACAAAGAAGAAGGTACTCCAGCTCTGTAGTCCATGTACATGTTATTATAGAGGGCCAACACCTGTTATTTCTCCCTTCATTGATGGTGCGCCAACAAGCCACATGTTGGACAAAGAGTGTGTTTGTGTGGGCCAATGTGGGACATACTTAGTGTGATGCTAAGGGGTAGTTTCGATTTCAATATGATTTAACCATCTAATCATTAAAAATAAACACTCTATTGAAACTATTAGCTTTTAAATATTTATAACATTGTAAAACTATAGGATGATTTGTTTGCCTGAACTATGCAAGTTGAGGATTTGAATTTGTTTGGTTTGAATGGATTTTTTCCAACAAACAATCGTCCACATGATATTTCTAAGAAAGTCTAAAAAATTTGCGCTGCTAGCTTACAACCACAGACCTGTATGAATGCGAGTGCTGCACAGTGATTTTTAGCTGATGTATACCTTAGGTGTTTGGTAATCCTCTTTTGGTTTCAAGAGGAATGTATCCATAGATCGATATGTTTTTGTTACGAGCCAGCGGTTTCTTGCAATGTTCACAAGTAGTGTCGCTTCAAATCGTCTTCCTTGCACGATCTGAAGAAAAACTCTTGCAGTTGTCACAAAAAACTCTCTGGGGGACAAGTAATAAACATTTGATTGAACTAGAGCACAATGATCCTCTGACACTTCTTCCACTTTTGGTTTGTGAAACATCTCTGTAACTTAAAATAATTTCAATGAAGTTCTCTCTATTATTTCGCCAGAGGATGAATCCTACTGACTTTGGTGATTCTTTAACTTTAATATCTAATGCTGACAGCAGTTTTACATTTTTCTGGGATTAACAATAAGGGCAGATTGCCGTGATGTAAGACATTTATGGTCTGCCCTGGAAGAACTTTGGTTGTCCTCTGACTTCATGTAGTGCCATCATCAGATCTAAATGTGTCCATGACTTTGGTTTGTGAGCAGATCGAACTGATCATTAACATCATCCCTAGTTTTACTTTGTGTTTGGTGCTAATTACAATGTTAGCTCGTTAGCACACAAAATGAGCATGCAATGAAGCCAAATTTAGCAAATATGGGCATTATTATCTCCTACTCCTACTCCTGTGTTACCTAGAATTATTGAAGAATATTTATATTTCTCGCTTACCTCCACATTGCACAAAGGATCCAGAAACGTGTTTAATGTTCACTGTACTTAATGTCCTTTATTGAATTTATTTATGATGATTCATCTACACTGTAATAGCTACAGACAGGCAAAAGCCTACTGTGTACTCATACAGTCTGAGATGAGAATTTCAATGAAGTGAAATGAAATGAAGCCAACAGAGACTGAAGGTCTGCTGCTGTCATCAGGCTGCAGACATGACGTCAGTAATGGCACGGAGCAGATGTGCTGTAACCATCAGGGGTCATTCAGAGTGACACGGTAATCTGTGTTGTGTGCAGACTGGGAGAATTCTCTTGTATCAACAAGTGTTAAACGAAAAAAAAGCTGAATAACCATCTCCTTCACTGACTTCGGGTTAAGTTAGACCTCACCCTTCCTGAAGATTGCCATGTTTCCAAAAAGAATAAAGTCCAGTTTAGCAGTCATTGTCGGGCTGATAGATATTTCTTTCTTACATCTACAGTTGAATATGTTTAATTAAGATATAATATGTTTGCAATTACAATTTTGACATTTTCAAAGATTAAAAAAAAAACAAGACAAGAATACCATAAACAATACATTTTAATACTGAAGTGTTTTTCTGAACCTGTTTAGTATATGTTCAGACTAACTGGGTGCAGAGTTAACAATGTGCCTCGTCTACTCAGGTTGAAACTGATATACAGAAATTAGTTCCACATATGTTAGAAATAACACCTGTAATTATTTTAACACACATCAGAGTTGTTGATCAATCAATCAATCAATGTTTATTTATAGCCCAATATCACAAATGTTACATTTGTCTCAGTGGACTTCACAGTTTGTAGAGAATATCAATATGACAATACGACACCCTCTGTCCCTCACATCGTACATGAAAAACTTCCAAAGAAATCCCCCCACGACACAGCCACGACTCAGGATCCAGGACTCGGGATCCAGGACTCAGGATGCAGGATCCAGGACTCAGGACCACAGCAACAGGATCAGCCACGACTCAGGATCCAGGACTCAGGATGCAGGATCCAGGACTCAGGACCACAGCAACAGGATCAGCCACGACTCAGGATCCAGGACTCAGGATGCAGGATCCAGGACTCAGGACCACAGCAACAGGATCAGCCACGACTCGGGATCCCGGCGTAGATAGACACCAAAAAAAAAAAAAGCAAAAAAAAAAAAGCTGGGTTATTCGGAACATGAGAGTACACAGGTACAGAAAGAGAGAAAAGGAAGAAGTAAGGTGTCCCCCGGTTGGTCCCCCGACAGTCTAAGCCAGGGGTCGGCAACCTTTTTGATATGAAGTGCAATTACAAAAAAAAATTGTTATCAGCGTGCCGACGATCGTGAATTATCAACGGGGGGGGGGTGGAGGGGGTTGTGAGGAGCAAGACGCTTGTGAACTGTCAACAGGAGGGCGGGGGGAGCCTCACTGCGGGGAAGCAGTGTGTGGACCTGTCAGCGCAACTTACATGATGCCGAATTTAACAAACACATTTAAATAATTGGTTTAAACGGCATAATAAAAAGGACGATCGTCCGTTCTGTGATTCTGCAGAACACACATGTTATGATATTAGGGTCATGCAGAGTGAGATGAGATCGCTGTCCCTTTAAGAGAGAGAGAGAGGGGTGTGGCGTGTGCATGTGTGTGTGTGGATGGTAGAGCGAGAGTGAGCGAACATATGTTTCTGGAAGTGAAACGAGGCAGCAGAAAAACAGAGGTCTGTGATGTATTTTGTGAAACAGAAGAACAACTAAATAAATGCAACGGCCTCCCAAGAAGAGCTCGCCTCTCTCCAGTCATTTAAGCTAAAGTGGGTTATTGAACCTGAAGCTTGTTGCTTCTGCCCTGGGAGACGAAAGAGAGTCATCCCCTCCTCGACTACGGTCTGGGAGCCGACAGGAAAGTTCAACACACACATGGCCAGTCCGCCCCTTTGTAGCATATTATTTCGATGAGAGATGAGCAGATCGCCACTGGGGTTTCAACTAAAGACACAGCCACGCAAAAACTGCGGCATTTGTACAGCTCCTTATGGGTACTGCAATTTGTGAAGTGCTTTCCTCTGTGTTGAAACGATCCCACCACGATTCCACCACGATTCCACCACGGAGGAAAGCGGCAGAAAGTCGCCTGGAGTTAAAGAGAGCGGGGCTGCGTTGCATGCATGGCTTCCTTCTGCAGGTAACGGGGAGACGCGCCTTGGCGGCGGTCTCGTTCAGGATCCGAAATACAATTTAAATATTTTGCACACTTATTCCACTTATTCCTAGTGTGCCACTGGTTACGGTGCCGCGTGCCAATGGTGGCATGCGTGCCAGGGGTTGCCGACCCCTGGTCTAATCCTATAGCAGCAAAACTAGGGGCTGAATCTAATCAGCCCTAACTATAAGCTTTATCACAAAGGTAGGTCTTAAGCGCACTTGGATACGGATAGGGTGTCTGCCGCCTGAACACAAGCTGGAAGCTGATTCCACAAAAGTGGAGCTTGATAAGAAAAGGCTCTGGCTCCCGTTGTACTTTTAGAGACTCTAGGAACAACCAACAACCCTGCATTCTTGGAACGCAATGCCCTAGTAGGACAGTAGGGTATAATGAGTTCTTTAACCCTATAACGCCAAGTGTATCATATTTGATACATGAGTTTCTGAGACCTCTACATCATCCAAATGACTACTACATTGACTTCCGGAAGATGGCGACGTGAGTAGCAACACTATCTTCTACCTCTCGCAAGTTGGACAAAATAAACCCTCATAAATGCTCAACTTGATACCTAAAACCAGGAAATGAGGAGAGGGATCAGACGAAGTAGCCAAAGAAATAACAGAAAACAAGAAACAGCGAAAGATCAACCAGGAGTGACAGAAAACTTGAAGCAAGAAAACAACGGACACGAGGAAGAAGAAGCTAAAATGACGGAGACGGGCCATTCCGAGACACTGCGAGCCGGGCAGGCAACTATCGCCAAAGAAATAAAAGAACTCAAACAGGAGCTGCGACAAGACCTAACACATTTTAAAGACGAACTAAAAAGTGAAATGAAGGAAGAAATCGCTAATCACAATTACAGAGAATTACAGAGAATAATGGTGAACTACAGACGCAGAAAACACACATGACCGAGGCCCAGGTGCGCATAGCAGAGCTAGAGGAGTGGCAGTCGGAGGCGAAAGAAACAATGATTGAAATGTCGAATCAGACGCACCAGATACAGGAAAAAATGGTAGACTTTGAAGGAAGATCAAGGAGGAATGATATCCGAATATTCGGGGTGCCAGAGGAAACAGAGGGAGTCGGTTACCAAATACGTGGAGCAACTCCTGAGCACTGAACTGGAGCTACAGGAGGGTAACGTTATTAATCTCAAAATTCAAAGAGCGCACAGAGCCCTCGCTCAAAAGCCGCCTCCGACCGCTACCCCCAGGTCAATAGTGGTCAATTTCCTTCAATTCGACACGAAAGAAGTCATTCTTAAGAAAGCATGGCAGAAAAAAATTAGTGTAGGGGGCAAACGCATATTCTTTGACCATGACTATGCAACCGCAGTGGTCCAGAAAAGAAAGTCATATCTGGGCATCAAGAAGGTATTGAAGGACAAAGGAATACGTTTCCAGACACCACTCGCTAAAATACGCATTTATTGGGAAGCCGGAGTGAAGACCTATGACGACGCCATAGACGCCGCCAGGGACATGAGGGAGAGGGGACTCGAGATGGAGGTACCAGGCAGAGCCGCCGCACCTGTGGAGGAGAGGAGGGCGCAACCGGTCTGGCAACGAGTCAGGGGAAAGGAAGGAAGACACGACTCAGCGCGCCGAGCAAAAATGGAAAGCCTAGGACTGTTTTGCTTGAATAACTTTCATTGAGGATTGGGGAAATATACAGGCTTTTTTTTTTAATGTATTGGATACCAACGGAGAGAGGTAGGCAAGTGTTAATGTTGGACATGCCTAGACAGCACGTAACCCCACAAGTTGGGTATAGTCTCAAGTCTAGAGAGGGGCCCTCTTACGAGAGGATTTCCCCTGCACCCACCAACGGGGGGGGAATTGGGGATGATAGAACCCCAGGGTTGGAAGCCTTTTTTGTTTATGTTTATGTGTGTCTTGTTAACGACTGTTTAGCCCAGAGCTTCGAGGGAGCATACCAGAAGAATAACCTACCAATACACATAAATGGTTAACACTAAGATACTGTCGCTAAATGTGAATGGTCTTAACATACCAAAGAAGAGAGAAAAGGTTATGACAAAGTTGAAATGGAAAATGTGCAAATTATATTCCTCCAAGAGACTCATTTAACATATTTGGAACATGAGAAATTAAAGAGATATGGTTATAGACACTCATATTACAGCTCCTATAAAGAAGGTCACAGAAGGGGAGTTGCAACGTTAATATCAAACAAAATCCAATTTGATTATGATAAGGAAATCAGGGACAAGGAAGGAAGGTACATTATAGTGAAGGGCAGAATAGAAAATGAACCTATAACATTGATAAATGTTTATGCCCCTCCCGAAAGCGATAAATATTTTTTTAAATCTTTGTTTGATATTATAGCTGCTGAATCGGAGGGAATCTTAATCTGTGGGGGAGATTTTAATGTGGTTTTGAACCATAATATAGACACGACTAGTCTCAAAAGAACAAAATCGCAGTTATCGAGATTTGTAAACTTGTCATTAGGTGAGATGGGGATGATTGACATATGGAGAGAGTTACACCTACAGGAAAGGGATTACACTCATTATTCAGCAGCACATAAAGTCCATACAAGGATAGATTACTTTCTTATGAATAAGACTGATATATACAGAGTGAAGGAATGTAGGATAGGAGGGGCACACCTGTCAGACCATAACCCATTATATTTAGAAATGTGTCTTAATAGTAGGAGACGAAATACAGTCTGGAGACTTAAAGACCCAGTGAAGTGTGCGCCGGTGCATGATCTGTTATGCTAATACGTATAGTAATGACCAAAATTGTCCATTGGAACCCATATAAAGATGTTGGAATAGCAACGAATTTGACGAGTTGGAATTTTCCGCTGGGAAATCCGCAGTCGACCTCCGCCTTCGTGGGCGTGGCTTGCGATCTACTGCGTGACGTCAGAAGATGGGCTCAGCCGAAGTGTTTACATTCACCACCGTTCATTTTGTCTCTGTTTCAAAGTGGAATTTACCAACGTTTTTGAGCGAGTATTTTATTGGAAAGTGTTTCGCAGTCGACTGGAAGTGATTGCCAATCGAGGAAACCTGACAATGGAGGCGACAGTGAAGAAAAAGGGAGGAAAAACACACGGGAAGCGATGCATTGCCGCTGGCTGTGGTAATGTCAATTCTGCCGAAGTGGCGATGTTTCTGTTCCCAAAAGATGAAGGTGAGTGGCTGGTGTCATTGTTTCGTAGATTCGTAGATTGTTTATGAAAAATAAAGGCCACTGTGTTTGTGTTTACTAACAAGACTATCATGGCGGCGGCAGAGCTCAAGTCGAGTTTCTCCGCCTGGAGATATTCTCACTATTTCACTTTTGTCGAGCACAAAGAAAAGAACGTTTTAGTTAAATGTAAGTTGTGTCTTGGCGGGTCAAAGATCCTATCGACTGCCCAAAACAGCAATTAAAATCTGTTGAAACATCTGCAGAAACAACATGCTGGGACGAAGCTAGTAGCTAAGACCACAGACCCAGACTCATCCGACGCCACTCCACCTCCACCTAAGCAACAGCGGCTGGATTGGCACTTTGAAACATATCTTTGTGTTTGTGTTTGTATAGACCACATTGCTTAGCAGAGTTCAGTGATGCAAATGCATGTCAAGTTGATCAACAGGTTGTATTATTCTCCGATGCAATAACAGTACTGAAATGAAGGCTACAGTATAAGGGCATTAATGGGTGCCCTTTTTTAAGTAACTAAAAAGTTACTTTTCACAGTAACGCATTACTTTTTGGTGTAAGTAGTGAAGTAACTAGTAATTGTAACTAGTTACTGGTTTTCAGTAACTAGCACAACACTGCATGTGAACATGAATGTTGCATCATGCTATGAACAGATGAATGTATGATCAGGTGATGGCCAATCCTGTGTGTAGATCTACTCTAGATCTATGACAAAATATTGTCCTCAACTAAATTGACTTCCATGGCCAATTTCCTCATCTATCCTGTCCGAAAAGCTGTCAAAATCACTCATTTCTCTCGCACCAGTATCACTTTCCGAAGTCTCCGCCATGTTTACAATCACAACTGGGCCCATCTTGTGACGTCACAGCCGCTATCGTCTGCAGCAGCGGTAGGCTCAGACGGCCGTTCACGGGATGAAAAATTTGCGATGTTTATCTCGTCCCTCGCACTTCCTAAAAAATTATTTTAGCCATGAACAGGTACAATTATATGTAAGAAATGAAACTGCCATTTCATTTTGGCGCAAAAAAATGCACTTCACTGGCACTTTAATGTAGGACTATTAAACTGTGAACAGAGAAAGATTAGGATGAAGGCAGAAATTCAGAGATATGTAGAAGAGAACGACAATGGAGCAGTCGACCCAACAATATTTTGGGATGCCATGAAGGTGGTCATTAGGGGGAGGTTGATAGTGGAAACAGCATATATGAAAAAGGTTAAATCAGAAACATTTGGAAAGTGTACGGAAAAATTAAGAGAATTGGAGAGGGAACATCAGACTACGGAGGATGCAATGGAATTGGACAAATAAAGTTGGTGAAGGCAGAGATAAATGATCTATTACTGGATGAAGTCGAGAAAAGGAACAGATATATGAAACAAAGCTATTATGAAACGGGCCCGAGGGCCACGAAATCATTGGCAAAACAAATACGCAAACAGCAAGCAATTATAATAAGTCTCCAGGTAGCGATGGATACCCTGCAGAATGGTATAAGCTGTTTAGAGATGAAATGGCACCGATACTCCTGGCATCCTTCAATTGGACTCCAAAATAATAAGATGCCGCCATCACTGAAGCAATCATATCAGTCATTCCAAAACCGGGAAGGGATAAGGAATTCTGTGGGAACTATAGGCCTATTTCGATATTAAATGTAGACTATAAAAATCTATACAACCATTATTTCTAAACGATTGAATACCTTCATAGACGATTTAATAGAAGAAGACCAAACAGGATTTATGAGGGAACGTCAGACCCAGGACAATATCAGGAGGACACTGCATATAGTAGAACAAGCAAAAAGGACAAAACAAGATACTTTATTGGTAAGCATAGACGCAGAAAAAGCATTCGATCGGGTGAATTGGGCTTTTTTGTATACAGATGTAGCACGTCATTTCAGACGCCTACCCATGTGGGTCCGTGATCGGCACGGGGTGGGCCCTCGCTGAAAGGAAAACCCCCGCATGACTTGATATGCCCCCTTGATAAATACATTTAATTATAATGGAACCAGCTGCAATGGATCATGGATCCACCAGGGGGGGCAGTGATTAAAAAGCTGCCACACTGGAACTCATGTGAAATAAAAAATAAACAGCTGATAAATCTACAGTAGAGGTATCTGATATAGCGGATATTTGTTAAGATCCATATGTCACGGATAGGATCATATTCTGTGCTAAATAAGAGACATGTAATCATTTACAAAACATCACCATGTTTTTATTTAACAAAATAATGTTGTTTAATCCACGTTGGCGTAAGTACAAAACCATCGCTATGTTTTTTCATCAGGAAATGCAGACCCGGCTCAAACAAATGATTTTTAATCATCATCCTCACGATCATTTAATGTATCATATGTTCGCCGAATTGACATGAAAGCACTAATAAATGTAGTTTAATCCACGTGAGTTTACAACTACAAAAATAATCGGTTTGTTTTTATATCACATCCGACGGGAGGAAATGCCGTGCTGACGGCTCTCACTACCGATTTTTAATCCTAATTTACTCATCATCGTCACCACGATCATTTATGTTTGCCGAATTGACATGAAAGCACTGACAAATATGAATATACTGTAGTCAACTTCATTAAAACGTTGCCCAAACTCAGTAATTCACTAAAAATAGTTTTTTTTTTAATGAAGCCTCGAATGAAACGGCAGCTCAGGGGATCAGCTGTGTGTTTACACACCTAATGGCCCATCAGCCACAGCTCTCTCCCCCCCCCTGATCTTTCTTCTCCAGCAGTTAAGTTAACTGTAGGTTAGCATATTTATGCAGTGATCTGTCTCTTCCTCTCTCCCGAAGTAACACTTTTTTTGTGTGAAATCGCTCAATGAACTACATCTCCCGTCTCGCACCACACACCAAGACGGCCGCCACGTTGGCACATTTCACTTCTTTCTTTCAGAATGAGGTGAAAAGTATTAAACTTTAAAATTATTTTTTAAGATTGACAAACATCATATGTGTAATTCGTGGCACAATTCAAACGGGATCGAAAGATACTCCCCATTGACTTCAATACATAATTTTTCCTTAATAAGGTCCCATGGGTTGGAAGTAGGTGGGCGGGACTTCGCCTCTCTATACGGGAATTTGGATGCCGTGGCTTTATCTGACAGCATACTTACATTTATGGCCCGGGACACACATATTTATTTAGATATGTTTTAAACAAGTTTAAATAAAATAAGGCTGGAGTGTTTCTTGCTCTGCCATGGTACAACAAGTGGGATTTATCTTGTATTACTATACTGTAGCATATCATTTTTGATTCCCACTGTCACGGATATAATCATATTCTGCATTGAATAAGATATATTTAATCATTCAAAGAAAATCATATTTTGTTTATTTTTAACGAAATAAATGTGGTTTAATCCACATAATTGACTGTGTTGGGAGAGAACATGCCTCTGGTTAATTATTATATAACTTGTTTTCTCCATAAAAGCTGGTGTGGTGGCTTTATCTGAAAACTGACAGCATAATTGCATTTATGGCCCGGGACACACATTTATTTAGATATGTTTTAAACAAGTTTAAATAAAAGTGTTTCTTGCTCTGCCAAACTGAGGTTTCCCCACAGCAGCAGACGCACATTCATGACGTCCGCTGGCGCATCATAAATACGTCGATAGTGTAAGTGCAGTCGGATTCTCAAAGCACTGCAGTCTCTTCTCCTAAATCCTTTTGAATTCTCGTATCCACTATTCATGAACCCTGAAACGGTGTGACAAAGCTCCATCCCCCCTCTGTTAACAAGAGATACTGTAGGCTAGTAGCCTATGTTGCGGACTCTTTGTTTAAAACTAATTGCCCATCGGAATGTGTGGAGGAAGTCTCCCAAGGGGGTTGGGACATTTCTTACATGCAGGGCAGCATTGCCGGTCTGAAAGGGTCTCTGGAAATATCAAACATTTAATTAAAGTTTTAAAAACAGTGACAGGTTAAAATCAGAGGTGGAAGAAGTATCCGATTATTTACCTAGGTAAAAAGATGTGTTAGAAGCAAATGTCCTGCATTCAAAATGGTCAATAGCCAAAGTGAAAAGTATTATCATCTGAAAGTAAAATGAATCATTATGTTATTAGTATTAAATACATATAATTTGTACAACTTATATTTAGAAATACTCCGTTGTAATTATTGATGCATAAATGTGTTCATCCATTCAATGTGGCATCTGCTATAATGGGGTTAATGTTAATGTGCTATAATGAAATTACTTAATAATACAACACATTACTGTATACTATGTGATAATGTATGAGTTGATTTACTTCGATCTACTGTACTGTGTACACCACAACAATATTACAAAAAATATGCACATTAAAGCAAACTATTGTAAAGGTAAAAGTATGAGCATAAAAAATAAAGAAGTGTAAACATTTACATTATATTATGATTATTTAATATAAAGACTATATATTATTAAATTACAATTAAGATAATAAGATTAGATATACTTTATTTGATCTAAAATATTGAAGTTGTTTCGTTATAGTAGCCTGTGAAAACCATAACAAATAAGTGATTAAATGCTACAGTATTCAGCAAACACAACTGCAGGGCTGCAAACATTGCAAACAGACTAACTTCTACTGTACTGTATTTGTGAATTAAGCGCCATCTCATGGTTAAATCCTGTAATTGAACAAATGGGGAAATTTGGCAACGCCCTCTAGCAATTTGGCAACGCACCCAGCCACTGGGATCCGCTGGGTTTTTGGTTGGAATCCGCTGGGTGGAGTTCTATCTGGAGTGCTACATCTGTACAGTGTTAGAACGACTAAGATTCAATAATAAATCAATACAATGCATAAAAACACTGTATCAACGACCTACTGCTAGAATTAAAATAAATTGAAACTTATCTGATAGATTTGGCTTACAGAGATCGACTAGACTAGGTTGCTGCCTGTCGCCAGCTCTGTGTGCCCTATTCATTGAGCCTCTCAAGCAATCCGCCAAAAAGAGGGAATTACAGGAGTGGTGGTGAATGGTAGTGAACACAAGGTGGGGCTATTTTCTGATGACGTAGTGGCATTCCTCGAGCAACCAAATACATCACTCCCAGTACTGATAAGGCTACTTGAATCATATGGTCATCTCTAAGGATATAAGATTAATGTCTCAAAAACACAGGTACTTGCTCTTAACTATACTCCATCAACAGAGATCAAAGAATTGTTTAATTTTAATTGGAATCTAAAGAAAATCAAATATTTGGGGATTTACATCACTAAAGGAACATCTAAATTATTCAAAGCAAATTATGGCAAGATCAATGAGGAGATTCAAAAAGATATAGACAGATGGTCTACTTTACCACTGGATTTTAGTTCAAGAATTGAGACAGTCAGGATGAATATATTACCCAAGCTTCTATACCTATTCCAGTCCCTACCAATAAATGTTGCTCAAACTCAATTCACAAATTGGGATAGGATAATATCTAGGTTTATTTGGGGAGGTAAAAAACCCAGAGTCAGATATAAAACCCTCCAACTCCTAAAGGATAAAGGGGGTATGGGCCTCCGAATCTGAAAGAATACTTCTATGCTGCCCAGTTGAGATACATAGTTTGCTGGTGTAAACCAGATTATACAGCTAAGTGGAAAGAAATGGAAAGAGCATTTGGAGAATACCCTATTCAGAGTATTATAGGAGATAAGGACACATACAAAAAAATCATATGGATTCAAATTACATTATTCACACTGGAGTTATGGTTTAAAATAGTAAAAATTCAAAAATACAAGAAGACATAAATATAATGAAATGGGTAGCATTTGACAGTAATTTTGTACCAGCAAGACAAGATGAATGTTTCAAACGGTGGTGACCAAGGGAATCACAGCATGGTGCACTTTGGAGAAGAAAGGGGAACTAGAGAGTTTTTTTAGGATATGAAAGATAAATACGATTTAGGGAAACATGACTTCTATAGATATCTACAACTAAGGGATTATTATAGAAGACACATCAGGGGAACACCCTCCAAAGGACGTGAATAAAGTGATTCAGACTATAATCAATTCGTATGGAGGAAAAAAAATTAGGACTATATCTGTACTATATCAAGCACTAACAATGAACAAATATTCAACCACTTATATAAAAAAAAATGGGAATCAGAATTCAACACGAAAATTGAAAATAATGAATGGCAAAACATGTGGAGAATACACCAATCATCCACCAGTTCGCGGATATGGGGGGAGTTCTCTTGGAAAAGTCTGATCCGTTTTTTTTAGGGCTGTCAGTCGATTAAAATATTTAATCGCGATTAATCGCATGATTGTCCATAGTTAATCGCGATTAATCGCAAATTAATCGCACATTTTTTATCTGTTCTAAATGTACCTTAGAGGGATATCTTTCAAGTTTTGAATACTCTTATCAACATATGAGTGGACAAATATGCTTTATGCAAATGTTTGTTTATTATCATTTGAACAATGACAAATATTCTCATGAATATTAAACACAACAACCTCTGAACATTACAAATATTCGCCTCAATTCAACCTGGAACCTCTCTCATAATATACTGTGTGTGTGTGTGTGTGTGTGTGTGTGTGTGTGTGTGTGTGTGTGTGTGTGTGTGTCTGTGTGTGTGTGTGTGTGGAGAGACACTGTGATGGATCGTTGGAGCTATATGCAACTCAAGGCATATGCTCGAACGAGAGCTGCCTGGACGCTGCAATCATGTTGCGCGCACTATCCGTGCTGAGTGTGCTGACTTTTCGTACAATGTCCCACTGTCTGGCTACCTGCATAAAGTCAAGTGCTCGGCGCAGTTGTCGGCGAAATGTCGCTCCTCTGTTTTCATTGAAACAGCTCCTTATATCCGTTAGCGCAGCTAGCTAGCACAAGATGCTAACAACAACAATACACGTAAGGTGTGCAAGTTCTCTCTCTCTCTCTCGCTCGTGCCACACATACACACACCCTCCCGTTCCTCCCGATGGCCTGTCCGGGCCTGCCGTGAGCGTGGAAGTGTGGTCTGCTGCAAGCGGGTGGCAGGAGCGGGGCTGTCAGCTTCAGCTTGTAGATGGTATTTTAAACTCGACGCGCTCTGAAACTACGGGCCGGGGAGGACAACAAATACACTTGCGTTAATCGCGTTAAAATAATTAATGGCGTTAATTTTTTTTTGCGTTAATAACGCGTTAACTTGACAGCCCTAGTTTTTTTATAACACCCAAGGTTAAAAACAGATACTCAAATTTAAAGTTACCATGCTGGAGGGAATGTGGAACAGCAGAAGCAGATCATTCACATGTATTTTGGAAATGTCACAAAATAAAACGTTTTGGGGAATGGTTCATAAAGTAGTACAAAAGATATCGGATATGATTTCCCCAAGAGTTTTATGATTCTTTATTTGGGTAATTTTACGGAAAATGATATACAACCAAGAGATAGATGTTTAGTTAAAGTGTTGTTGATAGCCGGCAAGAAAGCCTTCACAAGGAAATGGGGGCAAGTGGATAACCCTACCCAAGGACAATGGATGGAGATAGTAGAGGAAATCTAAATAATGGAAAAACTGACGCATCGGTTGAGACTAAGTCTACCAAAAATGGAAGACCAGTGGAAAGGATGGACATTATATAGAGAAGAAGACAAACACATTGGACAAGATAATCCAGGCAACCATTGAGATTTAAACTCCCGACAAGGGCTCTTTTGGACAGTCGTTTTTTATTTTTCATTTTTATTTCATTTTTGAGTTGCCCGTTGCGCCTTAACATGTGGATGCGAATTGAAATTGTATTTTTGTATGTCAAAGTGAAATGACAGTATGTACGTTTGGAATTCAGTGCAATTATTTTCAATAAAAACAAAGTATAAAAAAAAAATGACTAGTACGTTCCTAAAAGACCTGTTGTATGCAATGTGATACATGTCTTCTGCCCTCTGGTGGATCATCCGGGCACTGCAGGCTGTAGAGCGCTTTTAATGACCAAATCCAA
Source organism: Dissostichus eleginoides (assembly GCA_031216635.1). NCBI lineage: Eukaryota > Metazoa > Chordata > Actinopteri > Perciformes > Nototheniidae > Dissostichus > Dissostichus eleginoides. The sequence goes on from CM062264.1 coordinate 4,080,066, forward strand.
AATGGCTACCACCATGTAACGGTTCAGACGCTTTTGGAAGCGTCATCTTTGCCAATATTGAATAAATTACGGTAAGAATTACTTTTATATTGTTACTGATATTTCACTATGAATATTTACTGTATTGAAGCAACTTATAATCAGTTTATATTTTGTAGCTTATTTCATATAAAAATCGTGTTGAAAAAGTATGTATCAAATAGTATACAGCAGGTATTTGAGTACAATTCTCCGGAAAATAATCAGTGTCATTGTAGTACATTTCATGATGCAATCTTCATTATGCTTACCACAATGCCAAAAACAATGTTTAGATTATTTAATTAAACTAATTAAAGATTAAAATGTAATATATTAAAAGTAAAAATTGAGATATTTATGTGGTTTTTTTGTAACCCGGTCATTCTGTAACCCGGTGAGTCAAATGTTGCAATGACTCACCTGCTAATAATTGCCACAACTTATTGATTTTTTATTAAAACAATTCCTTGGCTATCATAATCTATGTTATATTGACCAAGTCAGAAAGTACAACATAATTTGTGTTTGCATGTACTTTTAGATGGCAAAGAAATACTCTGTTGCTGATGCCATCAGCATGATTATGGATGGAAATTCAAGTGACATGGAGCAGTTAGGAGAAGATGAGGATGATGATGAGGACTGGACTCCTAACGCAAAGCTTACTGAGGGAAGCTCAGATAGTGATAGTGAAGAGGAGGAAAGTGTTGACCAGATGAGCACAGAGTTGAGGACAGTAGTAAAGGGCCCAACAACAAAGCAGTCAGCACGAGGCAAAGGGAAAAGGAAAGAATACAGGTGGAGAAATGTACAATATGATCCTCCAGCTGTTGAATTTGATGAATGTGTTGAGGAAGCCTCAGAAGACAGGTGTGACTGGACACCAACATGTATTTGAAACAGTTTGTTACAGATTAAATGCTACAGGAAATAGTAGAACAAACAAACTTGTATAGTGTACAGAAGCAGGGAAAGTCAGTCAACACAACTGCCAAAGACATTGAGCAGTTTCTGGGTATGTACATGCACATGGGGTTAGTACAGATGCCCAATGTATGAGCCTATTGGGAGATGGAAACAAAGTACCATGCAGTTTGTGATGTGATATCTCGAGATCGATTTCTGAAATTTCTGACACTGATTCACTTTCAGGACAACTTTAATGTGTCTGATGATGCAAAGAAAGACAAACTCTGGAAACTCAGGCCATGGTTAAAAAAACTACGCGAACAATTCCTATGCATACCTCCTGAAGAATGTCATGCAGTTGATGAAATTATGGTGCCGTTCAAGGGAAAGTCTCATCTTCGTGTTTATATGCCAGCAAAGCCTCACAAATGGGGGTTCAAGATGTGGGGACGTGCTGGACAAAGTGGCTATCTTTATGACTTTGATGTTTGTCAAGGTGCAGACAATCCAGACAAGGAGAGATCTGATGTTGGTGTTACTGGAGATGTTGTCCTGAAGATGACATCAACCCTTCCAGCAGGAAAAAATCACAAAGTCTTTGCAGACAACTATTTCACATCAGTTCTACTGGTCGACCACCTGAAAGAGAGAGGAATCCACTACATAGGCACTGTCCGAATGAACAGGGTCAAAGACTGCAACATGATGGATGAAAAAGAGCTCAAGAAAAAGGGAAGAGGGTCAATGAACTTCAGAATAAACCAGGAAAACATCATCATCGTTAGATGGTTTGAAAACAAAGCTGTGAACCTACTCTCCTCTTATGTTGGCATCGAACCAACTGGAAGTGTGAAAAGGTGGGATCGAAAAACCAAGACACACATTATGGTTCCCAGACCAGCCATTGTTGAAGCATACAACAAGTTCATGGGAGGTGTTGACCTCCTTGATATGCTGTCTGCACTCTACAAATTCAGCTTCAAATTCCGAAGATGGTATATGTACATTTGTCGGCACACTGTCACAGTGGCAGATATCAATGCATGGAACCTCTACAGAAGAGACCAGAAGAAACTTGAGCCCAGGATAAAACCCATGGCCTTGCGAAGGTTTCAGGCTTCTGTTGGCACTTCCCTTACAAGTGCAGGAAAGGGCAAAATCAAGTGTGGCAGACCACTATACTCTCCAGAACTGGACTCAACACCCCCCCGTAAAAGGCAAAACTCCAGTGTGCCTGCTGATGTGAGAAAGGATGGCATTGATCATTCCCCAACATGGGAAACCCGACAGAGATGCAAGCACTGCACAGGCAATCATTTCACACATGTATACAGTAGGAAAGTCCATCTGTGCCTCAACAAGGACAGAAACTGCTTTTTTTCCTACCACAAGGCAAAATAGAGCTTGTAAAAGGGCTCGTGTTAAAAGAAAAAACAGAACAAAATCAGTTGAAATGTTTGACGGCCCCGCCCACTCCAGGGTGCCTGCTTGTGTTGGTCTTGCTTCGGGTTGTGACATGTTCAAAATCTTCCAAATGTAATAATCAATATTTGTTTTTGTTTCAAAAGGAGACGTTGTTTTGTTCAATAAATTGCGATAAACGCCTGACGTATCAAATATGATAAAAAAAAAATCATATATGTAAATAATTACCAAATATTTTTTTGTTGTATTTTGTTAAAAGGTTCAATAAACACCTCAATTAGAATTTTCTGACTATTATTTGATGTGTCAGGCTTCACAGGGTTAAGGTAAGATGGCGCCTGCCCATTAAGGGCTTTGTAGGCAAGAAGAATAATTTTTGAATTCTATCCTGTGTTCTATAGGGAGCCAGTGTAAGGCAGCCAGAACAGGAGTAATGTGGTCCCTTTTCCTAACTCTGGTTAGTACGCGTGCTGCAGCATTTTGAATCAGCTGAAGCGACTTAACTGACTTTTTGGTACACCCTGATAATAAAAGTTACAATAATCCAGCCTTGAAGTAACAAATGCATGGACTAGTTTCTCTGCATCGTTTTGAGGCAAGATATGCCTGATCTTTGCAATATTACGTAGATGAAAGAAGGCGATCCGTGAGATTAATTTGATGTGGGCGTTAAAGGATAAATCCTGATCAAATATAACATTCCTTACAGTCTCACTGGAGGCCAAATGAATGCCATCCAGAGTCAGTATATCTTTAGATAATTTGTTTCGTAGATTCTTTGGGCCGAGTACAATAACTGCAGTTTTGGCCGTGTTTAACATCAAAACGTTTAACATCCACGTTTTTAAGTCCTTGAGGGAGTCTTGAATTTATTTAGATGATTAATTTCATCAGGCTTGATTGATAAATATAGTTGAGTATCATCCGCATAACAATGAAAATGTACAGAATGATTCCTTATGATATTGCCTAACGGAAGCATATATAATGTGAACAAAATAGGTCCAAGCGCTGAGCCCTGTGGCACTCGATGGCTAACTTTGGTTTGCATGTAAGATTCATCGTTGACACATACAAACTGAGAGCGTTCAGATAGATAGGACCTAAACCAGCCTAAAGCAGTTCCCTTTATGCCAACTAAGTGCTCTAGTCTTTGCAATAGGACTTCATGGTCGATATAGGTCAAATGCAGCACTGGGATCGAGCAAGACAAGAATAGAGACCAAAGTCCTTTGTCTGAGGCTATTAGAAGGTCATTTGTGACTTTAACAAGAGCTGTCTCTGTGCTATGATGTGTTCTAAAGCCAGACTGAAAATCTTTAAATAAATCTTTTTTTTTTAAGTAATCACACAACTGTTTTGCGACCGCTTTCTCAAGAATTTTTGAGAGGAACGGAAGATTAGAAATAGGTCTATAGTTGGCTAAAACCTCTGGATCGAGGTTGTGCTTTTTAAGAAGCGGTTTTATCACTGCAACTTTAAATGATTGTGGAACATAGCCTGATAATAAAGACATATTCATAGTATTTTAATAAACAAGTGTTAATTAATGGAAAAACTTCCTTTAACAAGAGCTGTCTCTGTGCTATGATGTGTTCTAAAGCCAGACTGATCTAATCTTCAAATAAATCATTGTTTTTTAAGTAATCACACAACTGTTTTGCGACTGCTTTCTCAATAATTTTTGAGAGGAACGGAAGATTAGAACTAGGTCTATAGTTGGCTAAAACCTCTGGATCGAGGTTGTGCTTTTTAAGAAGAGGTTTTATCACTGCTACTTTAAATGATTGTGGAACATAGCCCGATAATAAAGACATATTCATAATATTTAATAAAGAAGTGTTAATTAATGGAAAAACATCCTTTAACAGCTTAGTTGGAATCGGGTCTAAGATACACGTTGATGGTTTAGAACAGGGGTCGGCAACAGGCGGACCGCGGTCCGGATCCGGACGCCGACCTATACGGACCCGGACCTATAATCAATACATTAATAGGGGATTTCAATTTTGGCGGGGCGATTCTATTTTAACCGCTGCCGACAGGGAGGCGAAAGAGACGAGTGAGCGATACAGGGAGAGAAACACAGAAGAAGAGACGAGAGAGCGGCAGAGAGAAGCGGAGAGGAAAGTGAGTGAAGAGAAGAGAGTGATACAGGGAGAGAAGAGTGAACAGGCGTGTTAGCGGCAGACAGTAAAGTAACCTGTATAACCCGTTTTAATAATTATAACTTTGGCACGACATATCTTAGGCGCCAATAGTCTGTGTAAAATGTATGCTTATGAAACTAGACCAAATGTCCTCATGATGGTATTATTTTCCTTTGTTTGCTGTGGTCAATTGTGTGTGCGTTGACTTAGGAATGTAGAGGATCCAGTCGCCCCTAAAGTAACCTGTATATCCTATATAACCTGTTCCAATAATTATAACCTGTTTTAATAATTATAACTTTGTCTGTGTAAAATGTATACTTATGAAACTAGACCAAGTGTTCTTATTTTGTTTTGTTTGATGTGGTCAATTGTGTGTGCGTTGACTTAGGAATGTAGAGGATCCAGTCGCCCCCCCCCCGGGTTTTTAATGGGCCGGATAGGAGCATGGGGGGTTGTAGGAGAAAGGTAATAAAACTGACACCATTGAGTCTATGCAGAGATTGTACTGAGAGAAAGATTGGGATGCGGAGTGGTACGGCCAGGTGCTGAGGATAAACGAAGATAAGGATTGGTACCTCACCCCCGTGCGACCCAGAATTGTTTATTTTATGGCTGCCATAAAAGATGACCTGGGACTGATAGGCGGCGCAGGAGATCCAAAGTTCCCACACCTATGGCTGACTCACTCTGATTCGCTGTTTAGACCTCGTCGATGGCTGACTCACTCTGATTCACTGCCTAGGGCTCGCCCAGGAGTGAGTCCACCAATGGATGAACACCTAGGGAGGAGCAACTGACACAACTCCTCCCACACAACTCCTCTCCGTTTGTGGGCATAAATATTATGAATTCTGTACACTCGGGGCCTCTGTTCTGTCTGACTGTCTGATACGTACATCGCACGGTAGTAAGAGCCAAGGCCCGAATTACTTCGTTATATTGTACTGTTGTTTTTACCATTAAATCAGCTTATTGTTAAACCTCATATCTCTGCGTCTGAGCCGTTCCTTTTTACAGCAGACCACTCATCAAACGAACGGCGCGGAGGGGGCTCGAACCTTCAACCACTGAAGGGTGCTTCACCCAACAATTTGGTGACCGACCGACGTGATGAGTAGGGTCTCATAGAAGGAACACCGGCAGCCAGCGGACGAACTGTCCAGGGAAGACACCTCGAATACCTCTGACAACTAAACCAGGGCCCTACAACTGAAAGGTGAGCAGATACCTGTTATTATCAAAATCTGTGATTGGCTATACTACAAAATTTTAGAGTTGTCAGCGGCATTTTCAGTGTTTTAGTCTTACGGTAGAAAGAACAGTACTACAGAATAACACTTTCCAGTCTCAAAGAGGAGCTGCAGTTGTGTTATATGTGGGGTATTTCAAGAGGAGAAACGCAACTTTCAAAATCAATTTGAAATGACCGGATCTCGCAAACTCTTGCTGTGGGGTTAATCTAGAAGACTAAACGTGACGATAAAGAGATTCTGTAGACTGGGTTTCGACTCCTTGCCAAAAGCCACATCGCCGAAAGGGGGTGTAGAAGCGCTTCTGGAAGTTTCTCCATCTGTTGAAATATACATCGCACTATAAAAGTCAACTAGACTGTACGGGGAATATATTAACTGTGTAACGAGATTGCAGTGGTTATAAATTTTGTAAAGGAAGTCCAGCTGCAATCGTCGTCCGAGATTTCAGTGGTTTTAATGTTGTAAGCAGGGGTACTCAAATACAAATCTTAAAGGTCCAAAGACATTTTTCAATAAGACAAAGGTCCGTTTATTACGGTCATTCAAACAATTGCAACAAGATTCTTAACACGAGGTTGCAAAAACAAAAATAATCTGTATGCAGCAGTTTTCATTGTTATTGTGTCTGTGCTTGATCCCTCAGTCGCAGTGTAAGAGCTGCACAGTTATGAATAAAGGCAGCTGCACCCTCTTTCATTCAGCATTCCCATTATTGCTTTATAAATGTCTTGCCCCTTGTGTGTCCACTGAGGTTCGTCAGGCCCAACACATCTTCAACAAACTCCCCCTTTGCCTCATCATAAAAACTCACAAACACCAGCAACTGAGCATTGTCAGTGGTGTCAGTAGACTCATCCACAGCTAAGGAAATGCACTATGCATTTTTTATTCCATCACAAAGCTGATTAATCAAATCACCAGCCAGTATTTATGTTCTTCTGGTTGCTGTGGAATCTGAGAGGGGGATTTGCTTGATTTGACCTGTTATTTCCTCTTTTTGTTTGCCTTCAAACACTTCAGTCATGCATTCTTTTATACTTCAGTTATTATCCAGTGGAAAGTCCTTACCTACTGGTCTAGTTAAATCAAAGTGGTTACTTTTTTTTGGCTGGGCAGTGTAGTTTTACACACCGTCTATTTGACTTTCTCAGGACTTAAAACTGTTTTTTGGGGGCAGACCCCCACAGAGAAAAAATATATTTACACACGTAAGGTCATCATCTTAACAGTTTTGTATGCTCATCCGTGAGCAGAGCATCAAGTTGACATGTCTATTACAGCTGAATGTGGCGATTACCATTTTGTTCAGCGAAACGCCTCACAAACTTATTAAGATCAACAGCTTTAGTGCGTTTTGATTCAATGCTGAGTACAGCCAAACTTGACAGTCTCTTCTCTGTTATTGTAGACCGCAAATACCTCATTCCTTCAGTACTTGGGTCCGAATGCTTCTCGTTTTGCACCGTCCCGTTCAAATTAAATCGCCGCCAATCATATTTCCATCATATTGTGCTGCATTCACTTGCACTCGGACATTAGAGACTTTCTCTCATAAATGTCCGATGAGCCACAACTTTTCTTTCAAAACAAAGCTGCCAACTGGGGTGGCAGCTGGGGAGAGACGAGACACGCATTTTTCCCACCCGCATTCCGCGAAGACCCGCCCTACTCTGCCTCTGATTCGCAGACTGTTGGTGGGGGACAAAAACGCTGACGGGATGCTGAGTGTGATTGGACCAATGCGTTGATAGACACACACAGACATTGGAACAGTCGGACATGCAGAGCGCTGTTTGCAATGGACATAGCGGAGAATTTTGACTCGTTGCGTTGTGGCGATGTCTCGCAGATAACACAGATAATACAGATAATACAGATAATACATACAGATGAAGCCATTCATTTAGGACTCCAGCATACAGCTCCCAGCCAAAGACCAGCATTAAGGAATGTTAACTCCTCCCACTTCTCAGCAAGTGGGGGTGGCCAGATTTTCATTTACAGGGTCAAACCAGGAGAGGGCGCTTCATTCATTACAGTACATTGCATTTCAAGCTTTACTGTAGGCTGCATGACGTGGAAAAGACTTATTTTAAATATTTTATGCAACAGAACCAGGAAGATCCACCCTTTAGACAGTTGATGCATTTATAAATATGTGGCAAACTTTGTATTTTATTATTATTATTATTATAGGTAAGTTAAAGTTAAAGCCTTTTATTATTATTATTACATTGCATTTAGCTGACGCCATTGTCATTATAAACAAGTATAACGAGATTTCAGAGTGCAACTCTGTCACGGTGTGCACATACATAACACTTAAAAAATAACACAGCAATAGGACAGACAACATAGACAATCATACGGGGGAATAAATAGTTACAAATATTTAAAATATTGATATAAAAATAGTACATTAAGTGCATTAAAAGTGTGTGGTTGCGGTTATTGCTTTAAGTGTGGTGGTTAAGCACAGTTCTAACTCAGCTGTCAGCTTCTTAGCAGTTTAGACACATCTCAAATTCATAATATAGACATTTTTTAAATGAGTTTGAAATGAGTTTTAAGAGCAATGCGACATCCTTTCCTCCGGAGCGTCACGTGAAGCGACGCTTCACAGCTGATCGTCTGACAGCAGCCCTCGTTGTGTTCACACCGGTTCACACACACCCCCTGCAGCCTCTGTGAGCCTCAGTACACATTTACTGACACACACATGTGTATCATCTCACTGTGGTAGAGATAAAAATCGTTTTTAAAATGTGCTATGTGCTATGTGCTATTCTATTTTGACCGCCCCGCCGACAGGGGGCGAAAGAGACGAGTGAGCGATACAAGGAAAGAAACAGAGAAGAAGAGACGAGACAGCAGACCTCCGGGACCTCGGTTATGGCTGTCACTACCGGATCTGCCCCCCTGCCCGAGTTGTTAAATAATAGTGCAGTCACGTTGTAATAACAATAACTCATCTCTCTCGGTTCTTTTTCTGCTTTGCCAAACGCCACTGTGTCAAGTGTCCTATCAGAGTTGCCGTATGTAGTTGACCATCTCGCACATGCGCAGGACAGATCGGGCAGGGGGGCAGATCGGGTAGTGACCGGTAGTGACCTATGGTAGTGACAGCTAGAAAGCATACGTATTGTGTAAATGTGACGTCACGTTCTCGTTCTAACTCTCGTTGTAATCGGCGCGGCTCGGAAGCGCTCGGAAAGGGTCGGGGTGGGCGGGACGCGGGATATAAATCAAATTACAGACTGGATTCAAATTAGGATCTCCAAATGTGTTGATGTTGAATGTTTGTGATAAACTGAAGGATAAAGTGTTCCTTTATGTGTTGAGAAAAATCCCCTCCTTCTTAAACCAAGTAAGGTGTGTAAAAAGCCTCTTGGATTAGCTGTAAAATGCACCGCCACAAAGCTGAAAACAGCTGTTTTTCTGAGGAACTCTTGAAAAGTTTACGTTTGAAAGATACGTGGTTCTCACAGGACAGAGACAAAGCTACACATATATGATGATATTATCTTGAAAAGTTTACTTTTGAAAGATACGTGGTTCTCAAGGACAGAGACAAAGCTACACCTATCTTGGGACTTTTACTGCAACAACGTTGACTTGCCTGTGAATACAAAATAAACCAGTGTTGGTGATCTACAGTAGGTGTTGTCATTCTTCTTTCAACAGCAAGACCGCTATGAGCGGGGGATGGGAGGATATTTGCATGTGTGCAAACCTCCCGACATTCCGATGGTCAGTTTAAACAAAGAGTTTACCGCGGATTACCGCGGGGGGGTTGCGCTTGGTAAACACACAAATAGACATAGTTTCATGCAGGGTGAATTGCCCTAATGTGGGACATGTTTTGCATTTCAGACTTCGGGAATATATTGCGATATGAAGCCAATACAATAACTCAAAATCCAGTACCATTCTGAAGACTCTTAGTGCCAAGTTGTCTCAGACAATCTGCATGTCCTAATGTGGGACAGTTCTGTGCAAAATGTGGGACACTGAAAAGTCTATGTTAAAAAGCCTCAGTCACCTTAATTCATGTAATAAAAACATCTCAGGTCAGTAACACTCAAAGCTAAATGTGGAATACCATGTTCAGCTATGTTACTCTTTATAAAGTTATTGTTGTTACAACAGATGATGTTTTTCTTTAAATTGAATTTAAATGCATCAATCTGGTGCACTTTGAGGGCAACATTAAGAGATTTATGGATACAGCTCTCAACATATGAAATAATAATAATCAAAAACCATTAGAATAACCAATATCCAATAACAAATATTTGATAAACGCCTTTCTCCTATCTTTATCTTACCTAGTCTGCATTCTTTCTACTTTCTTTTTTATTTATGCATATTCGACAAATCACTCCCCTTTTAAACTGTGTTTTTGAATTTTTTAATTGACCTACTGTATAGCACATATTGGAATGATTTCTTAACTTATTTTTGACAACGTGTGTTGGAAGGATTTATTAAATTACTATGAATATTTGGGCCTAAATTAATTGCCATCTTTTAAACTCTGACATTTATATCTCACATTATCCCTGACTTTGTCATACCAAATCATACTGTCCCACTTTGCGAAACATGTTTCCTAAAGTGGGACGATGGAACATTTGATTGAAATAGAAAATATAGAGTAAATGAGCATTTTAGTTTTCACTTCATACAAAATTGCATGAAATTATAAGCTGTTTTGTTTTGTTTTAATTTTGTTGTATGTTTGTTTATGTATGTTTGGTGTGATTGAGGACCCCAGGAAGAATAGCCAAAAAAACACGTTCACAGATAGGATTATTTTGTATTTTTATTAAATTTGACAATGTCAATTTCACTTTCCACTATGTCCACCTTTATTTTGCACAACCAACGGCAGCACTTTATTGAGGCCTGTAATTAGTCGACTACAGGAGTGTTACAGGAGTTTTCTTGGACCTGAGCGGCGGGGTGGTTTCTCCTGAAAGTGATTTCGCAGAGCGCTCTGTGAAACTGCGATGCCAATGCTTGCAAACGTTTCTTGGATTTCTCTTGTTGATTTTCCATTTGCTCGCATGACACGAATCTCCTCGGACCTCTCTCTGTTGATGCGCGTCATAGTAATGCGTAATAGGCAATGCAGCATTCCTCGAGCCGGCTGCATTCCACAAACCGGTTTTAAGTAGCCGACAAAATGTGGGTGTGGCTGGCTGTCTGTAGACGCACCAATAGGAAAAATAGGTGGCCATCAAGGTGCTTGACACAATGTACGATTCACAGATAAATAGAGCGCATAACTTTCTTTTGGCACAGCGTCTCAGACTCTTTTGTGAATCAAGGAAGAACGCACGTAAGCTCTTTTTTTTGTCAGAGAATGGATTCGAGCAATTTCTACGAGACCCAGAGAAAACGTCTTGCACAGGTAAGCTGACAGATTGTAAATAACCTACTGTACTATACTCTGCCCTTTAGACCTACTGTACTGTAGGCCTATGTGTGATTATTTGTTAATTTCACTTGTGCTTATGTCATATTCTTTATTCCCAATTCCGGTAGACAGCCCCGCAGGTCGCAGCAAAGAATGTCAAGCCGTCTAAACCTCCTGCGGCAAAAAACAAGCAACAAGCAAAGTCAGACTTGTTAAAAAGAAAGCGGTACGTACTATTGTGTGTATGTCTGTGTGTGTGTATAAGTACATAATAAGTCTAAATAAATAGGTAATTAGATAGGCTACTACTGGTATTCATATTTTGTTTCTGTTTCCTATCAGGCCATCACAGTTAAGGAGCTCCCGGCGTCTGCTACATGCACGGCTGGATTGGGTGACGCAGAAATCCGGGCACTGAAAATCCGTTTGACCGCCACGGAGGCCCAACTGTTGGAGCTGACTGTAGAGCGGGCTGCCATGCAGAGGGTCCAGCAGACTGCAGACTCGGAGCGTGCTATTATGAGGTTGGCACAGCAGACTGCAGACTCGGAACGGGAGAGCATGAAGACGGCCCAGAAGACTGCAGACTCGGAGCTGGCTATTATGAGGTTGGAACGGCAGCAGCAACTGGACACACAGCCGTACCCGAGCGCCTCCCAATCCAGACCCAGACGAAGACTATTTGACCTGTCTGATGTGGGAGACGCAGAACCACATCCTCTGCAGCCGTCAGCCACACCTGGTGCGCCCACCACCATGAGGGCAGTTTCCTCAGATCGCGAGGACATATTCTTCCAGGACTGTTTTCTAAAGGGACAGCATAGCCCTGAGAAGTTTGCGGGTTATATGTTCATGGCCATGTTGCCATTTGAAACATATGAGAACATGGTCAAAATAACCAACTGGAGTGGGAGCAAAGGGAAAAGGCCTCTTCCCCTCAATGTGAGGCAGACACTTGAGTCCAGTGTCTCCCGTCGGTTCCCAGGCCTGACCATGGACCAGTGGCATAAAATTAGAAACAGAGTGAACGAGAGACAGAGGAGCCCAAGGAAAACGGATCCAGAAACACCTCGTCCTGGTTACCTCCGCAGATAGGCATATTGTGATTTGTCATATTGTTTCGTAAATGTATCAAAAAATAAATAAATGGCAGCCTATATCAATATCATCTCTTTTTATTTGTTTGAAAGGACTTAAAAATCCACCTGTGCATGAAAGTTATTTTAACCAGTAGGCTAACTAGTCTCTGATAACGCTGTGAGGTCACATGCTGTGTTTCCATGGATACTGTACCCAGCTGCAGGAGGTAAACAACCCCCCCCCACACACACAGCGGACCTAGGTGAAGACAGCGGACGTTATTGGAGACAGCGAGTAGCGGCAAAGAGAGGAGTGTTTTGGCTCCACATACAGCCGCGAGGCTGCGAAGCTTTCTCCACAATGAACATTATTAAAACAAAATATCGTTCCAGGCTAACTGGACCTCGTTGAATTTTAATTGAATACCCCTGCATTAAATGATCGTGATGATGATGATGATTAAAATCAGAGTTTTGTGTGAGCCGGCATTTTCCTACGATAATAACGATAATAGCGCTTTAATGAAGTTGACTACGGTAGCCTATATTCATATTTGTCAGTGCTTTCATGTCAATTCGGCGAACGCCTTCATAATATTGATAGGAATATAAATGGAAGGTTTGGTGTATGTAGCCTATGCTTTGGTTCTGTCGCAGCTTGATTAAACTGAGAGATGTGACTCTCAAGAAAACTTTCTAGCGGATGAAAATCAATACAACTATTTTTTTAATCAATAAAAACATTTTCTAAATCCATAAAAAGCATTTCAATTAATATTGGGAGTCATGTCGTTACTTTGATGAGAATGTGGCCATGTAATAAGCGGATTAATGTGCAGCGAGTTTAGGCACGTTAATAACGTTTTAATGAAGTTGAATACAGTATATTGAATTGAATAGGCTACAGTGTATTATATATATATATTCATATTTTTCAGTGATTTCATGTAAATTCGGCGAACATAAACATAAATGATCGTGGTGAAAATGATGATTAAATAAGGATTCGTGAGAGCCGTGGTGCATTTCCTGCTTTCCTGAAAACAAACCGATTATTTTTATAGTTGTAAACTCACGTGAATTAAACTACATTTATTAGTGCTTTCATGCCAATTCGGCGAACATATGATACATTAAATGACCTTAAGAATGATGATTAAATGTCGTTTGTTTGAGCCGGTCTGCATTTCTGCAATAATCACCTGATGAAAAAATGAAAAAACCTACTGTTGCGATGGTTTTGTACTTACGCCAACGTGGATTAAACATTTTTGTTAAATAACAACATGGTGATGTTTTGTAAATTTGTAATGATTACATGTCTCTTATTTAGCACAGAGTATGATCCTATCCGTGACATATGGATATTATATTATCGATATAAGATCGCTACACAGTATTCACATGAGCTCCAGTTTGGAACTGGAGGCAGGCACCCCCTGGTGGATCAATGATCCATTGCAGCTGGCTTCATATAAAAACATTAATTTATCACACGGGGCGGTCTCAACGGAAACTGGAGGCGGTCTCTTTATCGAGGACCGACCACCCTCCTCGATAGAAAAAGCGTCCTAAATGAGTGGCTTCATCTGTATGAAAAGTATAATTTGCTCAGAGTCCAGAGACAGTTGTGGTTCGGTCCGGATCCGGAAACGGAGTCCGGACTTTGAGGATGCCCTGTTGTAAAGGAAGTCCAGCTGAAATACTCTGAGAAATAAGGTGACACACACAGTAATTCTTAGACGAATTCTGGGGTTGGGGCTCATCGACTAAGTACACAGGCAATCCTTAGACGGATCTGGGGTTACGTTAGGTATATTTATTTTGAGTGTGATTAACTGTGGTTGTATATTATAATATTTTCAACATCAATTTGAAAGGACCGTCCCTGAAAGTATTGTAGAATCTTATTTGTATCTGATAGCATATACGTGACGATCAAAGGTTATTGTAGACTGGGTTTCGACTCCATGCCTTGGGCCGCATCCTCCTTTAGGAGAAGCGCTCTTTTGCAGTCTCCGTAACTGGTTGAAATACACCTCGCAAACGAAAACTATCAGACTGTATACCTGTGGGAATAAAACTACAATAATTAGTAAATTATAGTACGCAGGGATATCTGGTGTTTTTATAAGAAACTAAAAACCGTTAGGAGAAGCGCTCTTTTGCAGTCTCCGTAACTGGTTGAAATACACCTCGCAACGAAAACTATCAGACTGTATACCTGGGGAATAAAACTACAATAATTAGTAATTATAGTACGCAGGGATATCTGGTGTTTTTTATAAGAAACTAAAACCGTTAGGAGAAGCGCTCTTTTGCAGTCTCGTAACTGGTTGAAATACACCTCGTAACGAAAACAATAGACTGTATACCTGTGGGAATAAAACTACAATAATTAGTAAATTATAGTACGCAGAGATATCTGGTGTTTTTATAAAAAAACTAAAACCTTTAGGAGAAGCATAGATACGAACGAAGTCAAAATGGAAGGAGAATTTGAACGTGACGAGAGAGAATTATGAGTCCCTGTTCCGGGGAGTTAAGGGAACAGTGGGGAAAGCAGAGAGATTGATACTTAGCGGACTTAAGCCCGGAGATCATAAAAAGGCGAGCAGGGATCTCCCGTTTCTTACACGATCAGATGATCGCAGAGAATAGAGTAGAGGGTGACGAGGCAATAAGTCTCCTAGCCACAGCACTCAATACATACGAGCGACAGTTGGTTCGAAATTAGAAACTCTCAACAAGCAGAAGGCAGGTTTTATCAGGGCTTCTAAACTTAACAAAGAAGGAGAGCTAGTTGACAAGCTAAGGAGAATAGGCCATAACGCAGCTTTAGTTATGAATGGAGTGGCAGTAATCTGCTCTCTGAGCAAAACTCCCGCCAAAAATCTGCCCGCCATAGCAGCCCCACCCAGTCTTGCACCAGCCCCTCCCACAGAAGTGATAGAGCAGTCAGGAAGGAGAAGCCATATGGTGGGCCCCTCCCAGACATCCCAGAGGCGGTCCCCTCCTCTATCCAGATGTATACAACCCCTTTAAGACCCGACCCCTCCCTATACTTCCCTCCACTCTAACCCCCCCTCACCCAGTCCCCTCCCATGACAAACCTTCAGATGCTGTCTACAGACGCATCTTCTGAATCAGAACTAGAAAGGAGGTCAGAAGGGGAGGGAATTTCAGAATGACAGGAGATGTCTCTCTGGTTCCCATCAGACTTACCTCTGTTCCCAGGAGAAGGGATAGCTGTAGCTCAGTTAACACACAACTGTCAGACAGTGGGAAA
This sequence comes from Dissostichus eleginoides, assembly GCA_031216635.1. Lineage (NCBI taxonomy): Eukaryota > Metazoa > Chordata > Actinopteri > Perciformes > Nototheniidae > Dissostichus > Dissostichus eleginoides. The sequence goes on from CM062264.1 coordinate 4,095,617, forward strand.
CCTACAGAATCAGAATTAAAAATGGTGTATACCACCATAACTACTCCTCATCAGCTAGCAGCTAAAGAGAGCAACACCCCATCAGTTACAAATGCCAAACTTTTAGAAGACGAGTGAGGTAGACTGAGGACAATATTGACTCCGAAGACAGGTACCAATGAGGAACCTACGGTAGCTGAATTGATAGCAATCAGAGACATAATGAACGAAAGGATGCTTACGAAGAGCGAGTGTGGAGGAGAAATAGCACTCAGAGAGAGAACAGGGTGAGATTGACTGTGAAAGACAGGACAGACATGAGAGAAAAAAATGGACTAGGCATAAGGCCCAGGATAGACACAGGCACAGAGCGCATACTATGTCCAGAGAAACCTCCCCTAGCCTCTCACCACGGAGAAGCGGTAGTTTAAATGGAGAACCATTTGCAGAGAGATCCACACAGATTAGACATGCTCCAATAGCGCAACGAGCCTCTCTGAGAGAGAATATATGACCAGGACGATGACTTGGACAGTTCGGACTCAGGCGAAGACAGACGAGGCAATGAACAGTATTTGTCTGCACTGACTAAGGAAGCAGAACCGAACTGTAGACGCCGTAAAAAGAACAGAGTCAGATTATAACCATGACAGGACGGATTCAGAAGCTGACCAAGAGACAGTACCTACATTACCTCAGATGGTAAGACGTAGCCAGAGACAATGTGACAAGAATCCTAACGAACAGGTTTTTTTGAGCATGCCACTAGTCGCTCTCCCAACTGAGGGTCGACATACCACCCGTTCACTATGGGTGACATTCATGCACTGGTTGACAGAATGCCCCTACCTACGGAGGGAGGGAGAAATTGGATGAGGAAGTTTGCTGATATCACAACAGGGCAGAGTATCTGCATTGGGGATTTCAGGCGAATTTTAGCCCAGCAGACAAGTGCGTATGAGTTCAGCGAGTTGAAGCTAGGGTGGGAACAGGAAAGTATCGGACGATCTTCCCATCATCACGAACACATACACAGCCAATTGAGCACCGCCATGAGAGAGCATTTCCCAAACAGGGGCGGGTATGGGTCGCTAGCATTCACATTCACTCCTGGAGAGGCTGCAGCAACCATGTTGCTCAGATCCAGGGAGCAGTACACTACAGCCACTGATTGTAGTCCAGACAATAATGATCAACACAAACAAATGTTCCGCAAAGCAATTCTTGCTGCAGTTCCAGCAGAGATTAAAGCTCTTATGGAAGACAATCCAGAGGCAGACCATCTGCCTACACAGACGTGGGAAAGGCACTTGGCCCACCACATGGGTAATACAATAAGGTACTTACCAAGACAAAGACAGAGGAGGAAGAGTTAGAGTCCAGCTCCTCCGCACACAGCTAGAATTAGCCCGTAAGGCACAAGACCGAGAAGAAAAGTGCCAAACAGCTTGTTGTCCGCTCAGATAGTGATTGCCGAAGGCCCCCCGTGGCCCGGCCCAACAGCCGGCTCCGTTCTGGCCTTTCCCTGGGGGTATCCGCCTCCGCTCCTGTTACAATGTGGCTCCGTATGTCTTTAATCCTGCTACGCAGACACAGAGGGGGTGGGGGTAGGGGAGCTCCCAGATGGGGGTTCAAAGGACCAACAGCCCAGAGGGTGTGCTTCACGTGTGGTCAGCCTGACCATTGGTGGAGGGAGTGCCCGCATGGCGCACCACCACCACAAGAGGAAAGGACAAGGGGGACAAGGGGGACAAAGTGGCGGACAAGGAACCAGAAAAGACATGCAGTATTACCAGCAGAACCATGGGGTAGCACAACAGGGTCAAGCTCAGAATGGACATATGGCTCCGAACGCAGTGGCGATCCCTGGTGGACAGTACGTGCAGTATGATCCGGAGAAGGGGTATTACCCACAATGAGGGGGCCCAGGGAACCCAGAATGTACGGGCCTGGCGGATCCTTACATGAACATGACTGTTAAGCAGATTTCACTGCCATTTTTGGTCGATTCTGGGGCTCGATATTCTACTATCAACACTCCTAAATTCGACAAATCCAGTTCAGATGATACTGTCGCAGTCATGGGGTTTTCGGGACATATAGAACATGTACCGCTCTCAACACCGCTGACCACTAAGATAGCAGGCCAGGTATTTTTCCATCAGTACATCCTTGCACCCCAAAGTCCGGCCAACCTCATGGGCAGAGACGTTTTGATCAAAGCCAATGCCTCTATCCTCTGTTCCCCTGATGGTCTCATCATTTCATTTCCCGATGGTACTAAGTTGAACTGTTCATTGTCCACAATCAGAACAGGCTCCCAGATGATGATATCCCAGTCTACAGCCGCAGAGGCTACCCAGTATGCAACTATATACTGGGGCCTGCTAGACCGGCCACAGGAGAACCACGGACTTTTTTCTATCTTTCAACAGTGGAAGCCCTGGATCAATCTCCTCCGCCCTTACGGCCCTCCTCCTGACCCTCCCCATCTTACTCTGTACTATGATAGACAGGATGACCAAACCTACGCCTATGCCTTTGATGCAGAGGTAGCAATGGCTAAGTGGGAGGTAGAGGCAGTAAAGTTATATATTGGCCAAGCAGGGGTAGCCGCAGCAATTGATCTAACTGACGAACAACAATATTGGTACCGTATGTCTTCTGAAGCCACCCCACACATTTCCCTAGCCATTAGGAAAGGTTACGAAGCCAAAGAACTGGGTCCCATGGTCAAAGCACTGTTAGAGGTGGAGGACTGGGAGCCCACACAGATAGCATCACTTACCTTCTCTCCTTCACACAGCGCCTATGCACTTAAGATTCAGACACAGGAATGCATCTTTATGGAAAGGCACGAGGTAGACAGACATCATGGTAGGGAGAAAACAGATCATCCATTTACAGCAGACATGATACGTGACCTCCCTCCTGACTTGTGGTCAAGCGACTCTCATGACGTGGGTTTTTGTTCAAAAGCTGCTCCAATTACCTTCACTGTTGATACGGAACTTCCGGTTCATCTCTCTCAGTACCCGTTAAAATCGTTGGCTCGAGAAGGGGTGACCCAGGCAGTGGAAGGTCTTAAGAAGGCAGGCGTTTTGGAACCCTCCCACAGTGATTGGAACACACCTATTTTACCAGTACACAAGCCCAATGGGGACTACAGAATGGCACATGATCTTAGAGCTATCAACGCTATCACTACTACTCCTTTGATACCAGTTCCAAATCCCTACACAGCCATTTGCAACATTACTCCAGAGCACACGTGGTTTACATGTATTGATCTTGCAAATGCTTTCTTCTGCATTCCATTGGCAGAGGAAATGAGACCGATTTTCTCATTTACCATTGACAAAGAGAGATTGCAGTACACCAGACTTCCTCAGGGATTCAGTTTATCCCCAGGAATTTTCAATAAAGTTTTGAGGGAACAGTTGGACGGGGTTTCATTACCAGAGGGAGTGGTTTTGATACAATATGTGGATGACCTGCTTATTGCAGCCCCTTCAGCAGCCTCTTGTCTGGAAGCCACTCGTAATTTACTGGTGCGCCTGCACACAACAGGGTTCAAGGTATCCAAAAAGAAACTGCAGTGTACCCGCAAGGAGGTTGCATTTTTGGGCAGGCTCATCTCTCCGGCAGGTACAGGCATGTCAGCATCACACCAGGAGCTCATTTTGAGCCACCCGAAACCTAAGACTGTAAAAGACATGTTATCTTTTCTGGGCCTGACAGGCTACAGCCGACATTACATACCTGAGTACAACCCAAGGACTGCAGAGCTCAGAGCTCTGATCAACGACAAAGGTATCAGAAACTTGACAGCAACACTTGACTGGACTCAGACAGCAGAATCAGCATTCATCTCTCTGAAACAATCCATGTCCCAGGTAACAGCATTGGCTTCTGCATCATACATGTTGCCTTTCTTCCTTGACATTTCTGAGAATGAGAATACCGTAAACGGAATCCTATTTCAGAAAAAGGGGGGATGTAGGTCAATACTGATGTACATTAGCATAACACTGGATAGAGTGGAAAACAGAGAACCTCCATGCACACGACATGCAGCAGGAACAGCTCGGATTTTAAACAAAATTTCACACATCGTGATGCAGCACCCATTGACAGTTTTGACAACACACAGCATTGTCTCATTTGTTAACTCCAGCGCATTCACCATGTCATCCACCAGACAGACAAGACTTGAGAAAACTTTGACAGAAGCACACATAACCTATTCACATGAGGGCGTGAATAGCGCAGACAACATGGGCAGTGGAGAACCACACCGATGTGAGGACAAGGTCATACAGGATGTGAAGTTGAGAGTGGATCTCAGGGAGGAACCAATCCCAGATGCAGAAAACTTATTCACAGATGGTTGCTGCTTTAGGCACCCCATCCATGGGCTCCAGGCAGCCTATGCAGTGGTAAGTCAGACAGGCATAAGAGAGTTTGAAGAAAGAGCAGCTGAAAGGGTAACAGGGAGAGTCTCAGCACAGTTGGCAGAACTAAGAGGAGTCACTGCAGCGTTAGAACTATCAGATGGAAAGGAAGTTAACATCTACACAGACTCAGCTTATGTCCATGGAATAATTCATGTTGAAATGCGCCAGTGGATGAGAGCAGGATTTGTAACTTCAACCAATGTTCCCATTAAACATGAAAAAGACATCAAAAAGCTAGCGGAAGCAGTAATGTTACCAAGCAAATTAGCATTGCTAAAATGTAAAGGCCATAACAAAGCTGATAACTTCTTAGCTTGGGGAAACAATGCAGCAGACAGAGCAGCCAAAGACAAAGCAGGGTACTTACCACATTTCCAGATGTTGGTTACCAAAGCACCAGAGTTACTCCCAGCAGTCACTGATGACACTCTCAAGGTAGCACAGGAGGCAGGTTCCCCGCAAGAGAAAACACTATGGTTGGAAAGGGGGGCTACAAACAAAGAAGGAATTTGGTACTCTCCAGACGGTAGACCAGTTCTACCCCCAGAGTGGATAAGATCCATGCTAAAAGAAGCGCATGGCCCCACTCATTGTGGTAAAACTCAAATGGACAGACATCTCACGCATTGGTGGCACCCATACTTACCTGACATGATAGCGAACCATTTGGAAGAATGTGTAATCTGCCTCACCCACAACATCAGAGCAACAGTGAAGCCTCACCAGGGAAAGTTTCCTTTACCTAAAATGGCCGGAGAACAAATCATCATTGACTACACAGATATGATTGATAAGGTTAGAGGGTTCAGGTATCTCCTAGTGGTGGTAGATGCATATACAGGATGGCCAGAGGCCATACCATGTCGCAGGGAAGATGCAGACTCAGTGATCAAGTTTCTTATCACTCATTACATCCCCCTACATGGGTTCCCCAGAAGGGTGAGGTCAGATAATGGCAGCCATTTCAAGAATCATCATTTGCAGACAGTTGAGAAGTCCCTTGGACTCAGACACAACTTTGGATCAGTGTATCATCCACAGTCGCAGGGAAAGGTAGAAAGAATGAATCAGAGTATCAAACAGAAGCTCAGTAAGGCCTGTGATGCCACAGGCATGAACTGGTTAGACGCACTACCTTTGGCCCTATTGTCCCTTCGCAGTTCTGTAAACAGAGGCACAGGCTTCTCTCCTTTTGAGCTAACACATGGTCACCAGTTTCCTGGACCTGGAGCATTAGCAGTAGGGAAAGAAGTAGAAGAGATGGATAGCAAACCATATTACCAGCAACTTAAGGGCTTGGTATCAGATTTCTCCACCCAGGTTGCTGACGCCAAAGGGGGACCGGAGAAGCACGAGGCTAACACCGCAGAATTCATCTGGCTGAAGGTCATCCGTCCGAAGTGGCTCAACCCAAGGTTCACCGGCCCGCACAGAGTGACTCAGAGGACATCACATGCAGTTCGCCTCGAAGGAAAGGGGGAAACGTGGTATCATTGGAGCCAGTGCGCCGTTGGAAAACCTCCAGCAAGGACGTTAGACGACATCAGAACTGACATCGCTGCAGCAGGACGAGAGAGCGACACCTCTGACGACGACAGCCCAGCAGAAGCAACGACCCACACAACAGATGACAAGGACAAAGACACAGAGGTAACAACAGGCGATCTTGGAAAGGAGATTACGGCCGGCGAGGAGGCGGACACGAGTCTACGGGACCCCGACCCCTGAAACACACGACTCCATATAGGACCCGACTTTTTTACTCCCACCTTTAGGGGCACTTTCCAATAAGTAGCAGCATTTTTGTGCCCACCTATAGGGCCTCTTTCTAATAAGAGTAGTAGGTTATATATAACGAGAGGTTAGCCCTATAATTAAAGGGCAGTGAAAGTCTCCCCAATCACCAGACCTTCTATTTAACAGGTTTTACTGAACCTTATATTTAACAGGTTCTGGGAGCACAGTATTTACCATTACAGGGTACTATTTTACACCCTTGTTTTAAAGGATCTCCTTAGGAGATTTTAGCATTGTGTTCAGAAGAACCTAATTACAATAACACGGACCACTGATTAAAGGTACTCAATAATGACAGACTGTGGATTACACTTCCTTATTGTTTGTTGGTGTACTCTGCTAGTGGGAATCGTGGTTTACTTGGGACACTGTTTGTATCTTGAACACCATCCTTAGTTATATGGCCTATTCGTGAATAGCCTTATTATTTTGATTGAGTGTTAATTCCTTGTGTCCTAGTAAATCTCCTATTATTATAACAGAAATAACCCTTGTTGTTGTGTTACATTGAAAATAACAACCTAACCATGTATGGGAGTTGGAGATGGTTGCTAGGGATGTCCCTGGTCACGATCATCACCGTTACCGTTATTTTTGTTTTGACTGATTCCATTGACCACCCAGACTCCATTCCCCCGCCAGAGGAGTCCGTAACTAGGGTCAAACGGGCCAAATTAAGGTAAAAGTTACCAAAATGCCTCCTAAACAAACCTTCACTTTCCAAGCAGGTAGTGATGGAATAATACAAATCGACCTGTGCAAAATTGCCCCCTGCAGAAACCTCGACAGGAATATTCCTACCTAGCCAAATACGTCTGCTTAGCCCCTGCGGTATGTAACAGAAGCGTCACAGATAGGGTCAAAGGCGATCCTTACACTTACAGAGGCAGTGCATTTGCCAAAGGCGACCCCTATCTGTCCGTCACATACACCTACGGTTGTGCCTGCGAGTCCTGGTCCGGTGTCCTAGCAAATTCGGGTCCTGATGACTGGGGATACACGCCATCTTACCGATCAGCGGCAATTGTTAGATCCCTCAAATATAGAATGAAAGTGGTCAGGAGAAACCCAGACGTCCCGTGCTCCGCCAGGTTTTGTAATCCGGTGCTCATAACGCTAAAGAAGGTCGTGCTCTCCGACGCTGGACTTTATGTCCTCGCGGTACATGCAGGAAGGGGTTCGCCACAAGGCCTCTTCGAAATTAAAGTTATACCAAAGAGAGAGCAAAACCGTCGTCAGGGAGCATCTAAGGTTAAATACTTGTCTAAAGTCACATGTACGGATAAATGTACGGGGGATTATAGCCAACTTCAACCTCTAGACATCATCCAAATGGCCACAGGATACATAGATGACAATTTATGGCTAAAATGGGTTGTCCGAACAGCCCAAGAACAAATGGCAGGGGATTGCCTAGCCTGTGCTACAGCCCGCCCGCAATTAGTCACTGACCCTGCGCCCCTATTTTCCACAGATACCTGGGGTTACAACTGTATGTTACAACTGACCAAGATGGCTAGTCCTCCTAACTGCACCACCCTGGCCAAGGTTTTCCCTCCAATTGACAATGGTACTAGGACAGGCCCATTCACGCCTAACAGAGGCGCCGGTGGGTACACATGTTTCACCATGGTCCAAAAATCTCCGCGTTTTGATCTAGGAAATATCTCTGCGGATTGGTGTAACCACACCGTGTCTGGTATAGTATAGGACATTGGGCCAGGGGTGGTCTCTACTATTATTGTGGGGGCCACCGCCTGTTCACCCGTATCCCCGAACTATCTGTGGGGTTGTGTGCTATGGTGCGCCTCCATGCACCCCTAATGTTACGAGGCGAAAAACTGGTGCACACGGACCCTAAAGCCTCCCTCAACATCAACCTAGTCACTCGACGTAGGGGACACGTGTTGTCCAAGCGCTACGCCCCAGGCCCCTTTGATTTATCTGCCAACTCTCCCACTTACATGGACTCCATAGGGGTGCCACGGGGTGTTCCCAATGAGTATAAACTCGCTGATCAAGTTGCCTCAGGTTTTGAGAACATTCCTTTCCTCGCAGCTATCTTCCCTATCACCCCTAACAAGAATGTAGACAGGATCAACTATGTACATTACAATGTGCTCCGTTTAGCTAATCTCACTAGGGACGCTGTAGAAGGACTCGCTGAACAGCTGGGGCCGACTTCCCTTATGGCAGTTCAGAATAGAATGGCCCTTGACATGCTGTTAGCTGAGAAAGGAGGTGTGTGTTCAATGTTTGGTGATATGTGTTGTACTTTCATTCCAAACAATACGGCTCCGGACGGTTCCGTCACAAAGGCTTTAGAAGGTCTTCGCACACTATCCATAACTATGCATGAACAATCAGGGATACACAACCCCTTGGAGGAATGGTTTACAAACATGTTTGGTCCATGGAAAGGTTTAATAATGTCTCTTTTGATTTCTATAGCTACTTTTATTGCCATTTTAGTAACATGTGGTTGTTGTTGTGTGCCTTGTATCCGCTCATTGTGTGTTAGATTCATCAGTTCCACCATTGAAGGAAAAGCTGTCCCTCCGTACCAAATGCCCTTGTTGGCTTATGCATCGGAAGGAGAGGATAGCATGATGACTCAGCAGACAGGGACGCAGTTTTAATATACTTTGGTCTCCCTCCACTGTCATAAGAGGTTGTTATGGTGGGCAGTTCCCGAAGGTTTAAAGTACTCTAAATCCCAGCTTCTGATGGATTTATATAATGTTGGGGGACAGACAGTAGAAAAGAATGACAGTGGTTATGTGTCGAATGCTTTGTGTGAATTGATCTCTGGAGGTGAGATCAAAAGGGGGATTAAAGTAACCTGTATATCCTATATAACCTGTTCAATAATTATAACCTGTTTTAATAATTATAACTTTGTCTGTGTAAAATGTATACTTATGAAACTAGACCAAGTGTTCTTATTTTGTTTTGTTTGATGTGGTCAATTGTGTGTGCGTTGACTTAGGAATGTAGAGGATCCAGTCGCCCCCCCCGGGTTTTTAATGGGCCGGATAGGAGCATGGGGGGGTTGCAGGAGAAAGGTAATAAAACTGACACCATTGAGTCTATGCAGAGATTGTACTGAGAGAAAGATTGGGATGCGGAGTGGTACGGCCAGGTGCTGAGGATAAACGAAGATAAGGATTGGTACCTCACCCCCGTGCGACCCAGAATTGTTTATTTTATGGCTGCCATAAAAGATGACCTGGGACTGATCGGCGGCGCAGGAGATCCAAAGTTCCCACACCTATGGCTGACTCACTCTGATTCGCTGTTTAGACCTCGTCGATGGCTGACTCACTCTGATTCACTGCCTAGGGCTCGCCCAGGAGTGAGTCCACCAATGGATGAACACCTAGGGAGGAGCAACCGACACAACTCCTCCCACACAACTCCTCTCCGTTTGTGGGCATAAATATTATGAATTCTGTACACTCGGGGCCTCTGTTCTGTCTGACTGTCTGATACGTACATCGCACGGTAGTAAGAGCCAAGGCCCGAAGTACTTCGTTATATTGTACTGTTGTTTTTACCATTAAATCAGCTTATTGTTAAACCTCATATCTCTGCGTCTGAGCCGTTCCTTTTTACAGCAGACCACTCATCAAACGAACGGCGCGGAGGGGCTCGAACCTTCAACCACTGAAGGGTGCTTCACCCCAACATCTACAGTGCTTCAGTACCGGGGTGCTGAAGAAAAGAGGGAGCAGATTGCCGGGCCTTCCTATTTATACCGGAAGTGAGTCCGAAGGTGGGGCCCATCTCGCAGATGGGCGTGGACTACAAGTGTTTTCAGTGCTGCGCGTGTGCGCAGGGGATTACCAATAGCGATAGCCTTAGAGGGCGAAGCCTATACAAAATAGAACTGATATACTGTTGTGTTTTGTGTCTTTTGTGAGGGATCCAGCACCCCTGACGTGAGCGGCAGCTTTGGGAGTTGGGATTCAGCGGTGTTAGGCCCTCACGTGCACTTCACTGCCCCTTAAAATGTGTGCAGAAAAGCTGAATAGTACCAAACAGGAAATACGTGGCGCTGTCGGGTGCTGACCAATCACAAAGCGTAATTTCTTGACTGGCAGTGAAACAACCAATCACAGCAGTGCTTCGCCGGCTGGCTCTGTCCAATCGCAAACAAGAAGGGTTCTCCTAAAGGAATACCTTTCCGTAATTTTTGAAATGCCGTTGTGTTTGGGAAATGCTGTAGTGTTTTGTGAAATGCTGTAGTGTTTTGTGAAATGCTGTAGTGTTTGTGAAATGTTGTTTTGACTTGCACTTCAGGGCCACCGTACGAACCTGATATAAACAAAATTCCTGCTGACATTAGGATTTCTCTGCAGCTTGTTGTCAGTGTTACAGTAACAAAATACAGTTTGACTTAAAATATTAGCATGTTTGACTTCATTACCCATCTGTGCAGTTAAAAAAGTGAGATGTCATCAGGTAGGAAAGTTGATCTACTTGCCGTTAGAAACAGTGATGAGAGATTCTATATCCAGGCTTTTTTTGTCTAACGCTATTCCTGAATGAATTTGCAAATACAAAGCATTCTCTCACTCCTTAGAACAGACTGGGTAAGAGGCTCGACTGATCTGAATTGATGAAAAACAGCCAGGAGTAAGAATCTGTTCCTAACATCAAAAGACTTCTGTCAGCTTGGGCAGGGAGGGATGACAGAAGGCCGCCGGGCAGACACATATCCCTCTGCAAGCCCAGCCTGTGGAGCGCTTGGCGATGAATGGAGTTTGAGGCTCCGCCTGCACCGCTGATGAAACCCTGGGTAAATATAGTGCCAAGAGAAAGCAGAGACAATGTGCACAGTCGTCCATCCAAGCAATCAAGTTTTTGTTCAATTATGACCTAAATTCTCCTTGTTCTTTTTTTAAAACAACTGTTAAAAAAGATGTGAGTACATTTCTGTACATCAATGTTAACTATATTTGGTTTAGAAGTATCGAAGGAGCCTCACAGTCCAGGAGTTGGTTTTACTCAGGATTATAAACTCTGACCTTCAGTGGCACATTCACAAACTAAGGTTGTATTACTCAAAATCAAGATTCTTTTACTTTACTGAAGTATTGCCTTTGCCAATTCTACTCCATTCAGAGGTAAATATTTTATTTTTCCTCCTCCTGTGCTGTATCTACATTGTTTATTATTTAGAACTGCAGAATGTGGTGTTTCTTTATGTATTGAGAACATTCTCCTAATTCCTATGTTAAATATAAACTAATTAGAAATCCTCTTGCCTGTGACTAGTAAATATATACTGTACTTTACAGCTGTAGAAGCGCATAAACATGCTTGTCTGATTGGGGGGTTGAGCATAGAGACCTGGAGAAGAATGGCCTTATTCTGATTTTTTTATTGTATTTTCCAGGACACAACTCAACATTGGGATCCATTCAAGTTACAATATGCTTAAAGGTTATTGTTGAATTATTGCCCAATAATGATCCAATATACGGGGTCCTTCAGCATTAAGTGTTTGGCTTATAATACGTACATACTCTTACTTGAGTAGATTTTAAATGAAGGAATTTACATGAAGTACAGTGTTTCACGGTGTGGGAATACTTCAACTTTAAAAAAAAAAAAAACTAAAAAAGTCTATGATTTATTTCGCTAATATGTCAGTGTCAAATTTATGAGACATTTCTGCATTACATTAATAGAAAACCTAATCAGGTCCATATTATGCAGTGACGGCTGGCCAATAGAGGGCGCTAGGGCGCCGCCTCCCAAACCACACACAAAAACATTATCATTACAGTTTTTTTCAGTGCTAACACAACAATCTCACATAAAGGATAATTATTTAAATTCACACTCAAAGAGCAAAACCTCAACTGAAATCTCCAAGACTCTAAACACATTTTCAGCTCTGCACCCAATTTGCAATTCAACTTGGAACTTTTTGCAAAACACTGCACACAGTTCTCTAAGTAAGACACACAAATCGGACATATTCACTTGTTTGCCATTTTCAAAACACTGCCATTAAAAATGCTACACACATGAACCAATCAACAAATACACATGCCAAATGACCATAAACACCAAACTGCTTTGTTGTTGACTCATCAATCAGGATGTAAGCACTAGAAAAAGGCTTCATGTAAGAAATGTATAAAAACAACAATGGATATATGGACAGCAGCAAGAGGAAGAGGGAGGATAAGAAATAAATTGTTTTGAGAAAATAGCCCTGTGTCAAAAAATGTGTTTTAGCAATTGAAACAAATTATAATAATAATAATATTTCTAATAATAATTAAATTAATTATATAAATTGTCAATATGTGTCTGTTTAAAATATGGAATGCACCAGAAATATGTGTAAAATATGATTTAAAAATAATTTGCGCAATATATATGCTTTTCCTACTACTGTATGACTGAAGTTCAGTTCTGGGGCGATGGACAAATCGCCCCACGGAGGCGGGTGTCAGTAGCACGTTAGCCAATTGCTGATTCAAGATATGAACATATGTCATAAACTGTAGCCAATCAGCGTCCTCAAAACTAATACGAAAGGGTCGATTGTTTTATCGGCCCAACTAAGCTACTGCTACGCAGCTGGACGACGGACAACACAATGAGGAGGTGGATAAAAACAGGCAATTTTATCCAAAATAATCGATTGTGTGAAGTTTTGTGGGGATTTTGAGTTGGCTTTGCGTGGGCATGACGAGACTTACTCTCCAGTCAACCCTGGCATTTTCAGGGGAATTGGTGGATTTTGTTTCCTCCCTGGA
>CM062264.1:4109628-4387128 GCA_031216635.1 Dissostichus eleginoides
GTTTCTGTTACAGGAATCTCAGTAGTTGTGGTAACCACAGAGGGTTTGGATGTTACAACTGTAGTTTCAGGACTTTCGGTTGTAACACCTGGCGAAGTTGTTGTAGTCTCAACAACAGCTGTGGTAGAGGTTGTAACTGGGCCAGTGCTGACTTCTTTAGGTGGTTTTGTCGTTGCCACCTTTACGGTTGTTCCTGCTGATGTTGTTGTTTCTGCAGGTTTGGTTGTGGTTCCCTCAGTTTCTGTTACAATAATTTCAGTAGTTGTGGTAAGCACAGAGGGTTTGGATGTTACAACTGTAGTTTCAGGACTTTCTGTTGTAACACCTGGCGAAGTTGTTGTTTTCAACAACAGCTGTGGTAGAAACTTGTAACTGGGCCAGTGGTGACTTCTTAGGTGGTTTTTGTCGTTCCCACCTGTACTGTTGTTTCTGATGATGTGTTGTTTCTGCAGGTTTGGCGTGGTTCCCTCAGTTTCTGTTACAGGAAGTGCAGTAGTTTGTGGTAACAACAGAGGGTTGTGATGTTACAACCGTAGTTCAGGACTTTCTGTTGTAACACCTGGCACCGATGTTGTTTTTTCAACAACAGCTGTGGTAGAGGGTAACTGGGCCAGTGGTGACTTCTTTAGGTGGTTTTGTCGTTGCCACCTTTACGGTTGTTCCTGCTGATGTTGTTGTTTCTGCAGGTTTGGCTGTGGTTCCTCAGTTTCTGTTACAGGAAGTGCAGTAGTTGTGGTAACAACAGAGGGTTTAGATGTTACAACTGTAGTTTCGGCCTTTCTGTTGTAACGCCTGGCGAAGTTGTTGCAGTCTCAACAACAGCTGTGTAGAGGTTGTAAACTGGCCAGTGGTGACTTCTTTAGGTGGTTTGTTGTTCCCACTGTTGTTCCTGCTGATGTTGTTATTCCTGAAGGTTTGGTTGTGGTTCCCTCAGTTTCTGTTACTAATCAGTAGTTGTGGTAACCACAGAGGGTTTGGATGTTACAACTGTAGTTTCAGGCCTTTCTGTTGTAACACCTGGCGACGTTGTGTTTTTCAACAACAGCTGTGGTAGAACTTGTAACTGGGCCAGTGGTGACTTCTTTAGGTGGTTTAGTTGTTGCAACCTTTACGGTTGTTCCTGCTGATGTTGTTGTTTCTCAGGTTTGGCTGTGGTTCCCTCAGTTTCTGTTACAGGAAGTGCAGTAGTTTGGTAACAACAGAGGGTTTGGATGTACAACTGTAGTTTCAGGCCTTTCTGTTGTAACACACTGGCGACGTTGTTGTAGTCACAACAGCTGTGGTAGAGGTTGTAACTGGGCCAGTGGTGACTTCTTTAGGTGGTTTGTCGTTGCCAACCTTTACTGTTGTTTCTGATGATGTTGTTGTTTCTGCAGTTTGGCTGTGGTTCCCTCAGTTTCTGTTACAGGAAGGCAAGTAGTAGTAGTTGTGGTAACCACAGAGGGTTTGGATGTTACAACTGTAGTTTCAGCCTTTCTGTTGTAATACCTGGCGAAGTGTTGTAGTCTCAACAACAGCTGTGATAGAGTTCGTAACTGGCCAGTGGTGAACTTTAGGTGGTTTTGTCGTTCCACCTTTACGGTTGTTCCTGCTGATGTTGTTGTTTCTTCAGGTTGGTGTGGTTCCCTCAGTTTCTGTTACAATATTCAGTAGTTGTGGTAACACAGAGGGTTTGGATGTTACAACTGTAGTTTCAGGCCTTTCTGTTGTAAAACCTGGCGACGTTGTTGTTTTTTCAACAACAGCTGTGTAGAGGTTGTAACTGGGCCAGTGGTGACTTCTTTAGGTGGTTTTTGTGTTAACCTTTACTGTTGTTCCTGCTGATGTTGTTGTTTCTGCAGGTTTGGCTGTGGTTCCCTCAGTTTCTGTTACAGGAATCTCAGTAGTTGTGGTAACTACAGAGGGTTGTGATGTTAAAACGTAGTTTCAGGACTTTCTGTTGTAACACCTGGCGGGTTGTCGTAGTCAACAACAGCTGTGGTAGACTTGTAACTGGGCCAGTGGTGACTTCTTTAGGTGGTTTTGTCGTGCCACCTTTACGGTTGTTCCTGCTGATGTTGTTGTTTCTGCAGGTTTGGCTGTGGTTCCCTCAGTTTCTGTTACAGGAAGTGCAGTAGTTGTGGTAACAACAGAGGGTTTGTGATGTTACAACGTAGTTTCAGGACTTTCTGTTGTAACACTGGCACGATGTTGTTTTCAACAACAGCTGTGGTAGAGGTTGTAACTGGCCAGTGGTGACTTCTTTGGTGGTTTAGTGTTGCCACCTTTACTGTTGTTTTGATGATGTTGTTGTTTCTGCAGGTTTGGCTGTGGTTCCCTCAGTTTCTGTTACAGGAATTTCAATAGTTGTGGTAACCACAGAGGGTTGGAGTTACAACGTAGTTTCAGGCCTTTCTGTTGTAACAACTGGCGACGTTGTTGTTTTTTCAACAACAGCTGTGGTAGAACTTGTAACTGGTCCAGTGGTGACTTCTTTAGGTGGTTTTGTGTTGCACCTTTACTGTTGTTTCTGATGATGTTGTTGTTTCTGCAGGTTTGGCTGTGGTTCCCTCAGTTTCTGTTACAGGAAGTGCAAGTAGTTGTGGTAACACAGAGGGTTGTGATGTTACAACCGTAGTTTCAGGCCTTTCTGTTGTAACACTGGCACGTTGTTGTTTTTTCAACAACAGCTGTGGTAGACTTGTAACTGGGCCAGTGGTGACTTCTTTAGGTGGTTTTGTCGTTGCCACCTTTACGGTTGTTCTGATGATGTTGTTGTTTCTGCAGGTTTGGCTGTGGTTCCCTCAGTTTCTGTTACAGGAAGTGCAGTAGTTGTGGTAACAACAGAGGGTTTAGATGTTACAACTGTAGTTTCAGGCCTTTCTGTTGTAACGCCTGGCGAAGTTGTTGCAGTCTCAACAACAGCTGTGGTAGAGGTTGTAAGTTGGCCAGTGGTGACTTCTTTAGGTGGTTTTGTTGTTCCCACTGTTGTTCCTGCTGATGTTGTTATTCCTGAAGGTTTGGTTGTGGTTCCCTCAGTTTCTGTTACAATAATTTCAGTAGCTGTGGTAACCACAGAGGGTTTGGATGTTACAACTGTAGTTTCAGGCCTTTCTGTTGTAACACCTGGCGACGTTGTTGTTTTTTCAACAACAGCTGTGGTAGAACTTGTAACTGGGCCAGTGGTGACTTCTTTAGGTGGTTTAGTTGTTGCAACCTTTACGGTTGTTCCTGCTGATGTTGTTGTTTCTTCAGGTTTGGCTGTGGTTCCCTCAGTTTCTGTTACAGGAAGTGCAGTAGTTGTGGTAACAACAGAGGGTTTGGATGTTACAACTGTAGTTTCAGGCCTTTCTGTTGTAACAACTGGCGACGTTGTTGTAGTCTCAACAACAGCTGTGGTAGAGGTTGTAACTGGGCCAGTGGTGACTTCTTTAGGTGGTTTTGTCGTTGCCACCTTTACTGTTGTTTCTGATGATGTTGTTGTTTCTGCAGGTTTGGCTGTGGTTCCCTCAGTTTCTGTTACAGGAAGTGCAGTAGTTGTGGTAACCACAGAGGGTTTGGATGTTACAACTGTAGTTTCAGGCCTTTCTGTTGTAATACCTGGCGAAGTTGTTGTAGTCTCAACAACAGCTGTGGTAGAACTCGTAACTGGGCCAGTGGTGACTTCTTTAGGTGGTTTTGTCGTTCCCACCTTTACGGTTGTTCCTGCTGATGTTGTTGTTTCTTCAGGTTTGGTTGTGGTTCCCTCAGTTTCTGTTACAATAATTTCAGTAGTTGTGGTAACCACAGAGGGTTTGGATGTTACAACTGTAGTTTCAGGCCTTTCTGTTGTAACACCTGGCGACGTTGTTGTTTTTTCAACAACAGCTGTGGTAGAGGTTGTAACTGGGCCAGTGGTGACTTCTTTAGGTGGTTTAGTTGTTGTAACCTTTACTGTTGTTCCTGCTGATGTTGTTGTTTCTGCAGGTTTGGCTGTGGTTCCCTCAGTTTCTGTTACAGGAATCTCAGTAGTTGTGGTAACAACAGAGGGTTGTGATGTTACAACTGTAGTTTCAGGACTTTCTGTTGTAACACCTGGCGAAGTTGTCGTAGTCTCAACAACAGCTGTGGTAGAACTTGTAACTGGGCCAGTGGTGACTTCTTTAGGTGGTTTTGTCGTTGCCACCTTTACGGTTGTTCCTGCTGATGTTGTTGTTTCTGCAGGTTTGGCTGTGGTTCCCTCAGTTTCTGTTACAGGAAGTGCAGTAGTTGTGGTAACAACAGAGGGTTGTGATGTTACAACCGTAGTTTCAGGACTTTCTGTTGTAACACCTGGCACTGATGTTGTTTTTTCAACAACAGCTGTGGTAGAGGTTGTAACTGGTCCAGTGGTGACTTCTTTGGTGGTTTAGTTGTTGCAACCTTTACTGTTGTTTTTGATGATGTTGTTGTTTCTGCAGGTTTGGCTGTGGTTCCCTCAGTTTCTGTTACAGGAATTTCAATAGTTGTGGTAACCACAGAGGGTTTGGAAGTTACAACTGTAGTTTCAGGCCTTTCTGTTGTAACAACTGGCAACGTTGTTGTTTTTTCAACAACAGCTGTGGTAGAACTTGTAACTGGGCCAGTGGTGACTTCTTTAGGTGGTTTTGTCGTTCCCACCTTTACTGTTGTTTCTGATGATGTTGTTGTTTCTGCAGGTTTGGCTGTGGTTCCCTCAGTTTCTGTTACAGGAAGTGCAGTAGTTGTGGTAACAACGGAGGGTTGTGATGTTACAACCGTAGTTTCAGGACTTTCTGTTGTAACACCTGGCACCGATGTTGTTTTTTCAACAACAGCTGTGGTAGAGGTTGTAACTGGGCCAGTGGTGACTTCTTTAGGTGGTTTTGTCGTTGCCACCTTTACGGTTGTTCCTGCTGATGTTGTTGTTTCTGCAGGTTTGGCTGTGGTTCCCTCAGTTTCTGTTACAGGAAGTGCAGTAGTTGTGGTAACAACAGAGGGTTTGGATGTTACAACTGTAGTTTCAGGCCTTTCTGTTGTAACGCCTGGCGAAGTTGTTGCAGTCTCAACAACAGCTGTGGTAGAGGTTGTAACTTGGCCAGTGGTGACTTCTTTAGGTGGTTTTGTTGTTCCCACTGTTGTTCCTGCTGATGTTGTTATTCCTGAAGGTTTGGTTGTGGTTCCCTCAGTTTCTGTTACAATAATTTCAGTAGTTGTGGTAACCACAGAGGGTTTGGATGTTACAACTGTAGTTTCAGGCCTTTCTGTTGTAACACCTGGCGACGTTGTTGTTTTTTCAACAACAGCTGTGGTAGAACTTGTAACTGGGCCAGTGGTGACTTCTTTAGGTGGTTTAGTTGTTGCAACCTTTACGGTTGTTCCTGCTGATGTTGTTGTTTCTTCAGGTTTGGCTGTGGTTCCCTCAGTTTCTGTTACAGGAAGTGCAGTAGTTGTGGTAACAACAGAGGGTTTGGATGTTACAACTGTAGTTTCAGGACTTTCTGTTGTAACAACTGGCGAAGTTGTTGTAGTCTCAACAACAGCTGTGGTAGAGGTTGTAACTGGGCCAGTGGTGACTTCTTTAGGTGGTTTTGTCGTTGCCACCTTTACTGTTGTTCTGATGATGTTGTTGTTTCTGCAGGTTTGGCTGTGGTTCCCTCAGTTTCTGTTACATAATTTCAGTAGTTGTGGTAACCACAGAGGGTTGTGATGTTACAACTGTAGTTTCAGGCCTTTCTGTTGTAACACCTGGCGAGTTGTTGTTTCAACAACAGCTGTGGTAGAACTGTAACTGGGCCAGTGGTGACTTCTTTAGGTGGTTTTGTCGTTGCCACCTTTACGGTTGTTCCTGCTGATGTTGTTGTTTCTGCAGGTTTGGTTGTGGTTCCCTCAGTTTCTGTTACAGGAATCTCAGTAGTTGTGGTAACCACAGAGGGTTTGGATGTTACAACTGTAGTTTCAGGCCTTTCTGTTGTCACCTGGCGAAGTTGTTGTATTCTCAACAACAGCTGTGGTAGAGGTTGTAACTGGGCCAGTGGTGACTTCTTTAGGTGGTTTTGTTGTTGTAACCTTTACTGTTGTTCCTGCTGATGTTGTTGTTTCTGCAGGTTTGGCTGTGGTTCCCTCAGTTTCTGTTACAGGAATCTCAGTAGTTGTGGTAAAAACAGAGGGTTTGTGATGTTACAACTGTAGTTTCAGGACTTTCTGTGTAACACCTGGTGAAGTTGTTGTAGTCTCAACAACAGCTGTGGTAGACTTGTAACTGGCCAGTGGTGACTTCTTTAGGTGGTTTGTGTTGCAACCTTTACGGTTGTTCCTGCTGATGTTGTTGTTTCTGCAGGTTTGGTTGTGGTTCCCTCAGTTTCTGTTACAGGAATCTCAGTAGTTGTGGTAAAACAGAGGGTTTGATGTTACAACGTAGTTTCAGGACTTTCTGTTGTAAACACCTGGCGAAGTTGTTTTTCAACAACAGCTGTGGTAGAACTGTAAGGCCAGTGGTGACTTCTTTAGGTGGTTTGTTGTTGCCCACTGTTGTTCCTGCTGATGTTGTTTCTGAAGGTTTGGCTGTGGTTCCCTCAGTTTCTGTTACATAATTTCAGTAGTTGTGGTAACCACAGAGGGTTGGATGTTACAACGTAGTTTCAGGACTTTCTGTTGTAACACCTGGCGAAGTTGTTTTTCAACAACAGCTGTGGTAGAGGTTGTAACTGGGCCAGTGGTGACTTCTTTAGGTGGTTTTGTGTTGCACCTTTACTGTTGTTTCTGATGATGTTGTTGTTTCTTCAGGTTTGGCTGTGGTTCCTTCAGTTTCTGTTACAGGAACTCAGTAGTTGTGGTAACCACAGAGGGTTTGGATGTTACAACTGTAGTTTCAGGACTTTCTGTTGTAACACCTGGCGAAGTTGTTGTAGTCTCAACAACAGCTGTGGTAGAGGTTGTAACTGGGCCAGTGGTGACTTCTTTAGGTGGTTTTGTCGTTGCCACCTTTACTGTTGTTTCTGATGATGTTGTTGTTTCTTCAGGTTTGGCTGTGGTTCCCTCAGTTTCTGTTACAGGAAGTGCAGTAGTTGTGGTAACAACAGAGGGTTGTGATGTTACAACCGTAGTTTCAGGACTTTCTGTTGTAACACCTGGCACTGATGTTGTTTTTTCAACAACAGCTGTGGTAGAGGTTGTAACTGGTCCAGTGGTGACTTCTTTAGGTGGTTTAGTTGTTGCAACCTTTACGGTTGTTCCTGCTGATGTTGTTGTTTCTGCAGGTTTGGCTGTGGTTCCCTCAGTTTCTGTTACAGGAATCTCAGTAGTTGTGGTAAAAACAGAGGGTTGTGATGTTACAACTGTAGTTTCAGGACTTTCTGTTGTAACACCTGGCGAAGTTGTTGTAGTCTCAACAACAGCTGTGGTAGAAGTTGTAACTGGCCAGTGGTGACTTCTTCAGGTGGTTTAGTTGTTGCAACCTTTACGGTTGTTCCTGCTGATGTTGTTGTTTCTGAAGGTTTGGCTGTGGTTCCCTCAGTTTCTGTTACAATAATTTCAGTAGTTGTGGTAACAACAGAGGGTTTGGATGTTACAAATGTAGTTTCAGGATTTTCTGTTGTAAAACTTGGAACTGATGTTGTGCTTTCAACAACAGCTGTGGTAAGAGTTGTAACTGGGCCAGTGGTGACTTCTTTAGGTGGTTTTGTTGTTCCCACTGTTGTTCCTGCTGATGTTGTTATTCCTGAAGGTTTGGTTGTGGTTCCCTCAGTTTCTGTTACAATAATTTCAGTAGTTGTGGTAACCACAGAGGGTTTGGATGTTACAACTGTAGTTTCAGGCCTTTCTGTTGTAACACCTGGCGAAGTTGTTGTAGTCTCAACAACAGCTGTGGTATAACTTGTAATTGGGCCAGTGGTGACTTCTTTAGGTGGTGTTGTCGTTGCCACCTTTACTGTTGTTCCTGATGATGTTGTTGTTTCTGTAAGTTTGGCTGTGGTTCCCTCAGTTTCTGTTACAGGAATCTCAGTAGTTGTGGTAACAACAGAGGGTTGTGATGTTACAACTGTAGTTTCAGGACTTTCTGTTTTAATACCTGGCGAAGTTGTTGTAGTCTCAACAACAGCTGTGGTAGAACTTGTAACTGGGCCAGTGGTGACTTCTTTAGGTGGTGTTGTCGTTGCCACCTTTACTGTTGTTCCTGATGATGTTGTTGTTTCTGCAGTTTTGGTTGTGGTTCCCTCAGTTTCTGTTACAGTAATTTCAGTAGTTGTGGTAAACACAGAGGGTTTGGATGTTACAACTGTAGTTTCAGGACTTTCTGTTGTAACACCTGGCGAAGTTGGTTGAACAACAGCTGTGGTCAAAATTGTGACAGGAAAAATTGTGGTTCCTAGTGATCCAGTAGTGTAAACAGTTCTGGTCCCTGGAAGTGTCTGTGTTATTGGGCCAATAGAAGTTGTAGCTTCAACCGTGGCTCCTGAAGTTATAGTTGTAGACTTTGTTGGCAATGTAGTACCTGTCTCCAATGTTGTTGCTTGTGATGTGGATACTTCTGCAGATGTGGTTCCCAATGTTGTGTTTGCTTGTAATGTAGTTGCAGCAACTGTGAGGAAATCAGACATTTTGTGAACATTGCAAAATGTGTATATTTTCAGAGAACATTATCAAAATGTACCTTTTATTAAAGTATTTATTTAATTTTTGTATACATTTTTCTACAACATAATCAACGTTTATAACATAAGCGTTCATGCTGCACATATTTTCTTACCTAAAGTGGTCTCTCCAACCGTGCTGAATGCAAAAGACGTAGTTTGAGGGCTTGGTGTAGTGGTAGTTACGCACGGGTACGTTCTTCTTCTTACAGTCCCATTTTCCCCACACTCAGCTGTGATGCAGTTTCCTATCCCATCCGTCGTGTTGTAGATTGTTCTCCCATATTCATATGTTTTTCCATTAATGAAGCATGTACAAGCTGCAGTTTAAGAGTAACATGCTTTTAACTTTCTTATATAGTGTGTGTATTTGTATTCACATGAAATAATGCATAAATATTGTGTCAGGCTTGGGACAGTGTATATTTTCACTTACAGTTCACATTGTAGCTGCACCTTATTCCAGAAACTGTACAGGAGCTAAACATAGAAGATACATTTAGTCATACCAATAATCCTAAGTAGTTTGCATGCCATGAGCCACCACAAATATCACTTCATGTAAGCCCACCCCAAGATGTTAATAACAAGTAGGAGTTAACATGTTTATTTTCGACAAACATTAGTTTTGAAAATCTGAAAAACCTGGTCTGCATGGCCTGATTTTGTTTTTTTGTGTGTGTGTGTGTGTGTGTGTGTGTGTGTGTGTGTGTGTGTGTGTGTGTGTGTGTGTGTGTGTGTGTGTGTGCTAAACGAGTGTATCTGTTTCCTTTTCATACAGGGGCCCACAGCCAATAAGGTGCAGATCCCTGTACATTAAGAAGACTATGTGTCAGCCTTATATATACAATTGGACCCGCCAATTCGCCTTTTCAGTTCAACAAGACAGCGCTTTCTACATTTTTTAAGTATCTTCCTGATCAGAGGAGCTTTAGCAATATCGACTTATCACAGAACTTTATCTGAATTAATGATCATTATGATTTGAAGTCCTCTCATAGTCTCCTGTGCTGCAGTACCACTTTTTGCCTGAACCATTACTAAAGGGTGCTGTTTTACTGAAACACAATTATCACTATGTGTTATTGAAATAATTGAGGGAATGTAGATATGCAGAAAAGTGTTTTGAATACAGATTTCTTCTTCCTTACAAATGGTTTAAACTTCAACTTTCAAGCTTTCACATCTAGGTCATACACATTTATCGGGCTTTGACTTGATTGAGACCAAATTTCAAATTCTATGTACAATAAATTCTCTGAATGAGACATACCAAGTGTAACAGTTGGTCGATGGAACCTTATCTCCAATGCTGTAGTGGGTGCCTTTGTCATCATAGCAGCCACATTGACGCCAGGTGACACACTTCATGGTGTCTTCATCAAAGTAGGGCTGGGTTGGGGGACACTGTGGATAGCAGCCTGCAACACCATTATAACATTGATTAACATATGTAAAAATAGAAGTATTGCTTCATGGCACTATATGAATGCAGCTCAAAACTCTTTACTAACACTGCCAAATGCAATTTGTTGAAAGGCTTGGTCTCAAATAATGACCGTGCACAGGGGCCTCATATATTGACATCACGTATGCTCGATGTAGAATATAGACTCAAAAGGTTTACACAGCTGATTAAAACTGGAACACGCAGCAGGAAATACACTGAAATATTTTTTGTGAATGAAGTACGAACTTTTGTTTATGTACAAATATATCTGACCTTCTGAGGAAGCAGCGCTCACAGCGTCCGCTATATGCTCTTTGTAATGTCCACACTGCGACCACCAAATAACATGATTTATAAGTCTCCACCTTCATAAGTCTCCACCTTCCAAGAACCTCGATATTGCACAGTGGTAAAATTCAGCAGAAAAGTGCCCAATATTTCCAGTTAATTGTGAAAAAAACAAACAGGGAAACTGCAGGTAGACGTGCATAAGCAGTTTTGGGGGTTTCAACCGTACGCAACTTTCTCCAGTGAATCCTACTCACAGTTTTAGAAAATCTCTTTTATTTCTTAGAATAAAGGTCTTCATATCAGTCAGTTGACCTGAGTTGTACTCAAAGCATGACCTTAACACCTTCCTATAGTCAAGATGATGGCATGTTAAAATATCTGTGGAAAGTACCTTCGAGGGCAGTGATGAGCGTGGAACAGTTTCCTGAAGGATTCCTACATGTCTTCATGCAGTCAGCTCCACAAGGCTTGTAATGCCACTCACATTCACCAGGGGAGTTATAATAGTCGCAGAAAACAGCTGCAAGAAACAAAATATGTACTTCATTGCTCTTGTTACAACATTCAAGGTATTACTTCATATGACAAACTTGTTTATTTTTTTAAAGACACTTTCTACAAATCCTTGAATGCTGTATCTCAGATTTTCCTGGTGTAATGGTGGCAAAACTTACGGCACAGCTTTGGAGTTCTCCATTTGACACAGGCCCCAGCTTCATTACAAGCTTTGGCATAAGCAGCCACAGCAGTGCAGAGACACTCACAGTCCCCACCAGAGTCACAAGCACAAGAGTCTCTCACGCAAGAATCAAAGTATGGACCAGGGTCAACCTTGAACACACAATAGTGTACTGTTTAGCAAAATAGTTTAGGAAAATGATAAAAGTAGGGCATAACAAAAAAAATGGCGTTCCATGCTTGTAGTAGTGGCAACTATGGCATCGGGAACAAAAGAAGTAATCGTAATCGGTCCTAGATTGGGACACATTTATAAATATAGAATTTTCCAAATACCACAGCATCTGATTTGTATGAGTCTGATAACGTTGTTACCTTTGAATGGCAGCTCTGGAAGGTGACACTGATGATGATGCTGCACTGTTTCTGGGACCAGGCTGCTCGATAGCGGTTCGAGGCACAGGGATCAGTGACGAGTTCAGCATTTGGGCAGTCGGATGAAACCTTCCAACTGTTTGCAAATTCTAGAACATCTGCAACTTTCTCCTGGGAGCGTGTGGTGAAGTCATTCTTGCTGTTACCGTCGTAGTTTCCACACAGACCACATACTTGACCCTAAAGGGGGAAACACAATGATAGTATATACAGCTATGATGGGACTGATACATAGTAAGGCAAATATTCTTCACCCAGGTGGAGGTATGGCATATTCATCTGATGCCTTGACCTTTCATAGAAACTGTACACTGACGTTCCAGAGGGCTAGTTTACACTAAACTAGCTGAGTCATTGGAAACTATCTGGGAAAAGAGTTTGCACAAAAAAAGTACTTGGCAGGAGTTAAGATAGATCAGTCAAACTCTTACAAATACCAGTCAGGAGAAGAAGGGAAACATGATTTTAATTGAAAAACGCCTTTAGTGCCATTCTTGCTAATCTTTCAATGAAAGAATACTTTCCAGTTGTGACATAATTTACTACAGAACATTTCAGAGTATTGCTAATTCCCATGAGGAATGTACCTTTAGCTAATTTGAAGCTGAATTTATTGATTAAAACATCAAAAATAACTACTAAAAGTCCAGGCTTAAACACCTTTTATGGCCAATTTCTTTGCAGAAAACGAAATAATGCTGTCAGGTTTAAAACTACTAAATTCAATCTTCTTTTATCTGTTAAGTCTCCGCCATCTACTGAGATAAAAGCTTTAAACAATGATAACCGGCTAGTCACTAACTTGATGAGAACAGTGACAAGGCTGCACCTGTTAGCGAATGGGCTGTTCAATTACAGTAAGTTATATATAAAGATAAGTGCCTTTAAAGCTCAACTTGGTTGCTGGGTTGGGTAATACATCTTGATATCAGCCCTGTGTTATTTGACTCGCTGTTATTCAGCATGTCCACCAAAAATAAATAATATTGCGATATTTCAACCAACTATTGAGTAAATCTGAAACGTAACTGCCCATATCAATATGAAAAATTAAGAAATAGAGGCATGATTTTTTACCTGGAGCTGCGGGTTGAGTTTAATGAAAAGACTGGTCTTCTGGTCCCAAACAATCACAAGTCCCGGCTTGATGGTCACCACCAGGTAGATGCCCATCTTGTGTAACCGACCTTTACCACCTTCACCACCGCTGCCCTTTACCACGCTGAATTTCTCATCTTTTAATTGGAATTCACTATCCTGTGGGCAAAATGAAATCATCATGGAGTTAAATAAGTGGGAACAGGTTAAGGTTTGATCAATTCATCTTTCTTCTCTAGTAATAACATGATATGGTAAATATCATTTAATTAAAGGGAACGTAAAATGCCTTCTTCAGAAAGAAAGAAAGAAAGAAATCCAAATAGACTGCATGCCAGTAGCAAGGTCACATTTTCATTTGCAGTGACATTGAATATGAATATACACACAGGCTGCACATGACCACAAGGTATTCTCTATAGTTAGGGCATTTGCATCAAGACATTACCATAGGACAACAATCTATAATTTAAATGTCTATAATATACAGCTCTGTAAAAAATGAAGAGACCACTGCAAAACTATCAGTTTCTGTTTTTAAATATTTATAGGTATGATTTGAGTAAAATAAAAGTTTTTATTTTATTTTATTCTGTAAACTACTTACAACATTTATCTGTGTTGGAATTCAGCAGACACTGGAATGTAATGGCTGCCATACATGTAGAGATTGAGATTAAAGAAACATTTGGAGTGGTTTCTTAATTTTTTCCAGAGCTGTATGTTGGTGTTAGAGTGTGCCTCATGCCAACAACTTTCGGCAGAACATGTGCTCGGTGTACGTGTGTTGTGTTTACCCCCATGTAGATCTTGATGGCCTTGGAGCAGGTGGTTCCTGTGCTTCCACATGGAACATTTTCCGAGATAATTCTGAAGCTTCCGTTGCTCTGACCGCCGCCACAGTAGTCCTGAGTTAGGCATAGACACAGGATGCAATTACTGGAAACCAAGTTACAATGCTTAACTTTTTTGCATGAAATAAGACCCCATTAGAGATGATTGATCTGCAATTTTTCTATGTTACTATGTATACTTATTTGTCTTTATTTGTATTCTAGTAGTAACTATAAATATGCTTTTCTTCTCTATATTAATAAGTTAGCTTATTCTTTATTTTTGCATGCCTTTTTTTCCTGCTATGCCACTCTTTACTGTAATAACGTAAATGTCCCCGCTGTGGGACAAATAAAGGATTTCTGATCCTGATTCTGAAGTTGTCCTCTTAAACCTAAGGGCCTCGCAGGAATCGATGCAGCATTTTATCCAGCCAAATCTGATTTGAATGATATCCGCCTGCCTTAGTTATCATAACGGACATAGTTTAAGTTACAGCTAATTCAGTAATCAGATCATGGTTATGATGGAAAAAGACAGATTATTGAAAGATATTTGACTGCACTGTAAACATTTAGTGCAGGGGTCGGCAACAGGCGGACCGCGGTCCGGATCCGGACCCAGACGCCGACCTATACGGACCCGGACCTATAATCAATACATTAATAGGGGATTTCAATTTTGACGGGGCGATTCTATTTTAACCGCTGCCGACAGGGGGCGAAAGAGACGACTGAGCGATACAGGGAGAGAAACACAGAAGAAGAGACGAGAGAGTGGCAGAGAGAAGCAGAGAGGAAAGTGAGTGAAGAGAATAATTAGAGATACAGGGAGAGAAGCGGAGAGGAGAGTGAACAGGCGTGTTAGCGGCAGACAGGGAGAGACAAATAATTACACATGGCGCTCTCCAAGAAGAGGAAAGTGGACAGTGAGAACAGAGCTTTTAACCCTGAGTGGACGGACTCATTCATGTTCATCCTGCCCACTGGGAGCACAGAACCAGTGTGTCTCATTTGTTCAGAGACCGTGGCGCTCATTAAAAGTGCCAAAACGCCACTATGAGACAAAACACAAAGTGTTTGACCAAACATTCCCTCTCAAGTCAGAACTGAGGTCACAAAAAATAAATATCGTTCCAGGGCAGGCTAACCGAGGCTAACCAATGAGCACCTGCATGTGTGTATGAGAATGGCCCCGACACCATTTCAGCCCAGATTTAAACTCCTGGCAGGACAAGCTCAAGCTCAATTCTCGCACTGAATAAAAAAAAGTGAGTGATGGACTGCAATATAAGAGGGAAAGAAAGAGAAACTTTAAAACTGTTCAATTGTTATGATGTGTAAAGACTGATATTGTTCTATAATCGTCTGAAACTGTTAAGTCATGATGTGAAACGGTTAACAAAGAAAAAGGGAAACTCAAGCTGCTGCTACAATTTATTTTATTTATCTAAAATTAAGTACTTTTAAGATGCCCACATTTTCAAAAGCTATTTTATTTATTTTCTCTATTTTATTTTTAAATGCAGCCCGAGAGGAACATTACACATATCCACAGTATTTTACTGTATATCTGTATAGTTCAATGTTAATTGACAATAAATATTGTTGTTTTTGAATTGTACTTTCTTTATTTGATTAGCAGTCAGTTGTTGATTACATGCAGACGTTGATACAGCTACAGCTACTTCAATATATATCACACTAATTCATAAAGCAAGTTAGACATTTTGAAGTTCCGGACCTCTGCATGGGGAGATTTTCTCTGACTGGACCTCGTTGAATTTTAATTGAATACCCCTGATTTAGTGTAACCATAGTAAGCATAGTTGAGACATTTTAAGGATTACAATTGTATTCACTGTTCCTCTTTCCATCTGCCACTTTACCTGTAGAAGTGTGTATTCACAATCTCCATTGAAGTCAAACCTCTTATCATCAAATGTGACGAAGTGCCCGTCACCATAGATACCACACACTGCATCACAGAGATTGGTGGTACATGTGAACTTCCTTCCACTGCAGGAGCTGGGGAGACAAACACCAGAAACAAACTTTAATAAGTTAAACCTACCATAAAGAATCAATGCATCTTTAGGTTTTTCTATCGGGCTGTCAATGTTAACATCTTAATGTTCGCAACTGGAAAGCTTAATGTATTAAAAAAAAAAAATGCAAATATATAACATTAGTAAGTTTGACCCAGAGTCGCCCCATAATACCAGAGCGGATGTTTACCATGGATCGCATAGCAGTGAAAAGAGAAAGTAATTCATGCCAATAATTCATTGTAGACCGACATGTTTAGCAAAGAATCAGCTAACACAAATGTGAAATGTTTAACACAAATATCAGATATAAATACAGACATTTTAATGAAGTTTATATTATTTTTAATAGACGTATTTGTCCTAAGACAAGGACAAAATGAAAAAGTTAAAGATAAGAAAAGATTTGAAGAAGGTGTAGTGCTCAGGTTAGCTGTAAGGGGAGATATGTAGGAAACTACACAACTACACCATCAGTAGTTCCAGTTTCTGGAGAAAACCTGCATAGACAATTTAGATTTATTACACGGTTTTAACGAGCTCAATATAATTTATCAGAGACATCAAAATGTCAGAGGGCATGTGATGAAAAACATGCCACTTTCAGTCATAAACCTTGTTTTAATTTGTTTTACAAATATTAGATGTAGAATGTGTAGTACTTGGTAAAGTCATAACAGACATTTACTAAAAGAATGATAAACATTTACTTGTATATATTGGATTATGTCTTGACTGATGTATTTTCTAAATATTTGTATTTCCATAAAAGGTTGTATTTCAAAGTGCTGGTACTGTTTCCACAAATGTTAGTTAATTTTGTTAATTTTACAAAAATAAAATACCATGGAAAATCATTGTGTGAGGGGATATAAAGTGTAGTTTCAAGTTTCAAGCCTTTTATTGTCATTCGTGCATAGCTACAGTGTAGTTATGTCGATGAAAATCTTAGGTCACAGGCTCCTCCAACAGTGCAACACAATCAAACAGATACAATAGTGCAAGTAAATACAAATAAAAAAACAAATAAAATAGAATAGAAATAGTGCAATCAGAGTATATATACAAGTAATTGGAATATTATATATTAGATAAATAATTTGTAAGTTGTAAACAGGTAAATATTATAGATGTTCTAGTTCAGGTGTTTAACAGTCTTATAGCCTATGGGATGAAACTGTCCCTGAGTCTGGTGGTTTTAGTCCTGATGCAACAGACAGAACAGTTTGTGGCTGGGGTGATGGGGGTCTTTGATAATCCTGAGGGCTTTCTTCCTGAGCCGCTGGGAGTAAAGATAGTGTGTGTATTACCCAGCAGCTATATACAATACTGTGTATGTGTAAAGAAGTGCACAAACCAGGTGTTGCAGTCCACAGTGAGAGTCTGCCCGGGCTGATAGGCCTGTCCGTTGTGCAGGCATGGACAGCTGCTCTCCGTGACGCAGCCTCCCAGCCCGTCTGACACCAGGCCGTCAGGGCACATGCAGCCCGACGTGCAGCCGCTACTGATCTGTAGCACACCAACGGGGGCGGAAAAGGCTGTTAGTCATGTATGTTAGACATCTGCGTTAGCGTGTGTGTGTTTGTGTATGTGTGTGTGTGAGTGTTTGTGCACGCTATTCTGTACTTACACAACCCATGTCCAGAGTGCTGCAGCTCTTTTGACACTCAGTCCCAGGGTCCCCAGGTTGAACAGTGGAGCAGTCAAAGTAAACCATTGGGGCAACACATGATGGGGAGGCTGGGTAATAAATGAGAAACTCATGATGAAGAGCGTTGTGATCTTGTCATAATATTGCATAGTGCATATGATTATTATAACTATATTGCACACTACGAATGAACAGGAATGATTTTCTTTCATCTGAGGATCATCTTTCATGATTTGGAAGATAATTCAAAAGGTTTGGAAATTACAAGGGGATTAACATTAATCATTATCATTCACAAATCAAAAGTTAAGCACAATAGCATTCACCAAATAACATTTGATTCTGTGCATATTTTGAAACATACATGGTAGTTGTGTCCCTCCTGAGCAGCTGAGGGCTCCTTGTCTGCAGACACTGTGACAAAAAGAGTTCAAGTCATCAGATAGCATCCTGAAACCATTCTATGTTTGTCAATGGAATTCTTTATCATACTGAAATAATATTGACTTGCTACAATGTCCTCTAGCTGCCCCTCATTTTCCATATCAACTGTTGCATTTGTAGAATAGAAATTCCTATAATTCCAGCGTGGGAATGTTCACATATCCAAAATAGATTGCTAGATTTGAAGTAACACCAGTGAAATGAAAACTCAATCCAAGTTTCTTTTTTCATTATGTTACAAAAAAGCTTTGAATGAGCTTAATTCACTATATTAGTGTTATGATTAGGGATGGGTATCGTTAGGATTTTATCGATACCGATACTGCTTATCGATACCGGCATTTTTCGATACTCTTATCGATACTTTTCAATAATTTGGGGCTCAAAATTATAGACATGATTACAAGATGTGAAGATTAAACAGTCGTTTTATTGTAATTTATTTTTATTTATTATTTAATGTAACTTTTTCAATGTCATACCAAGCAGGTATGAGTGTGTTTGACAGTGTGTCTCTGGAAGGGGGGCGGTAATTAGGGGCAGTTCATAAATCCATGTAAACATGACCATTATTCAGTTAAAACGAGACGCTGCGTGCGCACCTCCTAAACCGGAAGCTCCTGTCAGCTAACCATTATAATCCGTTAATTGCGTTTATTATTTATAATTGTAATGATGGATTATCAGTAATCATTTTAAAGTTACACAGAGACATTGGATTAACCGTTTTTATGCCCTTGAACACAACTTTTGATCACAAAACAGCAAAGGTAAGACATAATTATCATCATGGCTACGTAAAGTGAAGATGTTTTCTGCTCTTTCTTGGCTGCTAGTTCAGTGAGTTTTGGTCGTACAGTGATGAGACTTACACCAATGGAATCAGCTTTCATGTGATATGTTGTTTGTGCAGATAAAATTATAAAATGATGTAGAAAAGATAGCTTTTGCCAGTTATGTGCTAAAGTAGCCGTTAGCCCCGTTAACCCGTTTTGCTCAGTGTTGATTTAAACTCTTGGTGTTGGACTTATGTTCCGTGTAGGTAAAATGGTTAATATCGTCTGAGTGGGTATGCATCATTAATAGGTTGTTAAATGTTAAGAAGCCTTGAAACGCTGTTTCTAGCAAGATGTTGCGTCTGCCCCAATGGTCTGCCCCCGGGAGTCTCACAATAATAAGAGCGCTGTTAGGAGAGATGACGAGTGGCATTCACAGTGGCCAATCAGTGGTACTCAAGCCGGATACGTCACGCGGGATGAGGGTTCCCAACCAACCAGAATTGTTTAAACTAAGGAAGTAGCATAATTCATATACCGATAGCAGCACCGTTTGTCGAGCGGCTTATCGGTATACCATTTAGGGATGCCAGCGATTATTCGATTTTTCGAATATTCGGCGGCGAAGAAGAATAATCGATTAATATTCGCCAGGGCTGTCCGATTTTCGAATTTGATCATGGTCAGTTTCTGGCATCCCTAATACCAATACCGTCCAATCAGGTACCGGTACTGACTTAGTACCGGTTCTCGATACCCATCCCTAGTTCTGATAAAACTGTTTTTATTTGCTT
Source organism: Dissostichus eleginoides (assembly GCA_031216635.1). NCBI lineage: Eukaryota > Metazoa > Chordata > Actinopteri > Perciformes > Nototheniidae > Dissostichus > Dissostichus eleginoides. The sequence goes on from CM062264.1 coordinate 4,128,715, forward strand.
AAGGTTTGTTGACACTATTTATTTCCGTCATTATTTATAATATTTGACTTAGAGATTTATATCATCCTCAGGATGAGTCCTAATAACTTTGGCGATCCTTAAACTTGATTAAAATCATCAGGTCAACATTTTAATTTGTCCAATCCCTTATTATGTACTTTATGTAAAACTACTAGCAAATGTTAGCATGCTAAGCTAACATTCGTAACTAGGATAGTGATGGTTTGCATTAATCTATGAATCATTAACATCAGTTGCTAATGCTAATGATAGCATGTTGCCATGCTATCATTAACATCTCAAAATACAAACACAGAGATGCTGGCTTGTTTCCATTACAGTTCCTCTTCCTGAAATAACTCCTTAGTCTTTAAACTATGTTTACTATCCCCCACTTCATTTGACTCTCAAATGTATCCATTGTATAACCCTTAAATCGAATACAATTTTCAAGATTGGCAGCTCACTATAAACGGTTATTTTATGTTATTCCTGAATGCCTAACCTCTGACATCATTACACTATGTTTTTACCATGTGTTGCCATCTTTGTTGACAGTCTGCCCAGCAGGAATAATGGTGTCTTTATCATAGCAGGGACAGCGTTCTCTGGACACACACTGGCTCTCCTCGGTCATGTAGGTTCCCTCTGCACAGCCGCAGCCGTCCACCGCGGTGAAGCTGCTCTGGCAGGAGTAGTCGGTCTGGCTGAGGGAGCGGCAGGTGCGCTGGCAGCAGGTCATGTTGTAGTCATACACAGTTTCTCCTGGACATGATTCACTGAATTTTCCTAGTATGAGAGATACGATTTGAGAAGTAGAAAATAGTGTATGTTTAATTAAATACATTTTTCATCCAGGTTAATTATTTGTTGACGTCGATAGGGTGCACTCACCACAGATGGTGTTCCTCCAGCCCCTAAAATGGATCCCTGCAGCTGCACAGGCATAAACATAGGCGGAGACTGCGGCACACATGCTTTCCTCACTGTTCTCACAGTTACAGCTGTCATATATGCAGTTCTGGGAGGAGACACAGTCAACATTGACATTTAACAGTACATTAGTTTAGTTGTTTAGTTTTTGTCATTACAGCTTTTTGTGTGCAGACCTACATCTTTGTACATGCTGGGGCTAATTAAGGAATGGCAGGAAGCAAACAGTCCCTGGGGATCAGCGAGTTTGGAGCACCAGTACTTGGCATAACTCTCTGAGAGACAGAAACATACAGAAATTAAGTATTTACAAAACACCACATGCCCTGAACATTTCATGATTAACTCTGAAAAGTGGCATGGTATGCTTTCACGTGGTATGACCATCTACATTACACCTTATGAGGTGTCAAAGACACAAGTCTAGCTCTACCTTTGTTGATGCTTTGGCGACAGGGGTGTCCAAATCCTGCTATAATGTCGGGGCACTTGGCTCTAGTTTTCCATGAGTTGCCAAAGGCTGGAGAAGTAGCCTCCACCAGCCCACTAATCACCATGAAGTCATCACTCATTTTGTTGTTGAAGTTCCCACACAAACCTGTGGGGTGAGGTGATACATTATTTCACAGAAACCTTACATGACATGTGAATTATTATTAACAGAAACATATTAGAACCAGTAATTTCATTTAATACTATGCTGAAATCATAATGTCAAATCAAATGTCTATCCAGACACTGAAACAATAATGTAAGCCATACCAGAGGTGGTTCCTTTCAGAGAAGTGTCAGCGGAGATGAAGACCTGCATCACCGGGGACAGCTGGACCATTACTTGAATGCCCACCTTGATGTTCATGACGATGTAGAAGGAGGACGGACTGAAGGCGCTCAGCATCGCTGCGGCAGGCAGAACACACAGGTGTCAGTATTCTGCTATAATTCTCTTCTCGTGTTCATATTCTCTTAATTTATCTTCATCTTCCGCATTAATACAAATTCAACACTCTTATAACTTGCAACTAACAACTCTGAAGTTTGTATTTAAATAAATAAATAAAAATGTACAGCTGTCTCTTAATCATTGCGTGTTCAGTAACTCACGTGTAAACAGTGGAAGCATAGAGGCAATCTGGTTCACATAGATCTGCCCGGTAGCCGTCATTTTAATAACCTGAGAGTTTGTGGAGGGAGACACAGAGTATGAAACAGGAGTCCAACAATCATCGCATCTTTTGTGTGTGTGTTTAGGGGAGACACTCGTTTGTCCTCCTTGTAAGATTATCTCTATTTGTAGGGTAAATAATAAATAGATACAAAGTAGACAATAATAACAAGAAATAAAAAAATAAGCTATGTGCAAGTATACATTCTCTTAAGAGTTGTAGTCTTACAAATTATCGGCTTCCAGCAATGTCAGATACATATGTTTTATTTTATTGCTCAATAGGCAATACGATTTTCTCATGAGTAATCTTCTTCTACTTAGTGGTAGGTTAAACCTCTGAAATACCGAAAAAAAGTCTTCATCGTACAAGCATATATTCATCACAAAGAGCAGAAAGGGTAACTTCCATTCCTTTTGCACTTGTTGTTGCAGCTAATGAAAAGGTGCCGATGACAGACATGATTTCACAGACAACTGTGTGTGTGTGTGTGTGTGTGTGTGTGTGTGTGTGTGTGTGTGTGTGTGTGTGTGTGTGTGTGTGTGTGTGTGTGTGTGTGTGTGTGTGTGTGTGTGTGTGTGTGTGTGTGTGTGTGTGTGTGTGTGTGTGTGTGTGTGTGTGTGTGTGTGTGTGTGTGTGTGTGTGTGTGTGTGTGTGTGCGTGGCTTACCACAGAACTGCTGTCTAAGCTCACAGTTACAGCTCTGAGGCAGGTCTGACTGTCAGCCATGCCGCACTTGGCCAGATCCACCAGCACTGCAAACGAGTAGCCATTACTCTGCTGAAACACACATAAGGGCAAAACTTGAAATTAATTATGACTGAAAGACTGAAATGGAGGACAGTACAATAAATAGACACAAAATACTCAGACGTTGCTGTAAATAGGAATACAAGGAGTGTTGCAGTTGAGGATGTGTGTGTACTACCTTAGCCAGGACGTAGGAACAGTCCCCATGGAAGGTGTAGGCTTTGCCATCAAAGGTGTTGATGTGAGCCCCCCCCTCCAGAGAGCACGTTCCTGGACAGTTCTCCTCTGTACAACTCCACTGTCCACTCTCACACACACTGTCAGCACACACACACACACACACACACACACACACACACACACAGTTACTAGTTACCTTTGTTAAAAAGAAGCCTATACTGCATGACAATTTAGGGTAACTTATTAAATTGCATTACTGCATGAATAATGCTGCGATGCTTTGAAACAAACCTGTTAAATTTAGAGAAGTATTTTGTATTGGCTTGACTGCATGATCGGCGGTTAGAACATGTTTTTGCAGAAGGAAAGATGTCATGATAGACTATTGTATGGGCCCATTAAGAACATCCAGTCTGGAGCTGCATTGGATCAGTTCTGTAATAGTAGGAACTATTGTTTAGGCAGTAGAGCTGCCTACCAATTGTGATGTTGCTACTCTGACATGTTTGGGTGTTACACACATGCAGAGCATACAGGCATGAGATGTAAGATGTTCACGTTTACTGGAGTTTAATAAAATAACTACCCACCGAGGTAGGAACAAGGTATTCTGTAGTCTTTCTGTGATACAAAGAGCAGAATCGAACAAGTTCGACCTGTTGCCGGTCTGAAGCATAACTCTAATGACTTCACTAAAGGTCTCACTCCCTGATAAAGGAGCTAACATGGCTTTTTCAATGCTAACAGCACAAGGGTAAATGAAGAGATTTTTTATCACAGACTATATGTAGGTAAATTACAATATGTATGGATATCATATGCCTGCAATCTGTAGTGATAACTAAATATTTGAATGCTGTGGATTCAATGTCAATGCATTTAACTGCTTTTAATAGATTAAATAGATAATTAAAAATAAAGCAAAAAAACAACAGCGAGTGGACATAGGGTTATATTTAGCCATTCATGTGACATGTGTGGATTATACCAAAAGTAATTCAAGACATTAGCACTTGTGGGTATGCAATAATATTCACTATACTCATCATAAAAGATTAAATAACCTGGTAAAATATAAACACTAATTAAAACGAGATCATTAAATTACTGTGTGAACAACAAGTTGAAGTTATACATTTGAGACTTCAGAAAGCAGGTAAAAATTCAGTTCAGTTCACTCTTATTCATGTTTTCATCTTACCAGGATCTACAGTTGTCTGAGTAGGACTCTCCTGACTTGTACAACTTGTTTTTCTGCCGACACGGACACTGATCTTGTGCAATACAGCCAGTTTTACTGATGTCGTCAAAGACAGTTCCTGAGGGGAGATAATAATCATTTCTTTCATGTTTTACGTCAGCACCAGGAATGATTGAGATAAGTTGTGAATGAACAAAGCAGGTGTATACTGTAGTGTACAATGTGTAGTCTACCGTTAGGGCAGGCGCAGCCATCCCTGTAGTCTCTGTTACAGGTCTGGCTGGCCTGAGGGGTGGAGCAGCTGTCAACACATGGACTGCTATACTCCATGAACTCCATGTTGTGTGGACATTTCTTGGCTGTGGAGACAAAGACTTAAACATTGCTGTACCAGGACAATCAAGCCATTTTGCAATCAACACAGCAACTGATGCAGAATATTCAAGTCAACTGCAAAAAAGCATCTCTCTTACGGCAAAACGTTGCATCCCTCCACTGTTCTGTCTTGCCCCCTGCATGGACACACTGTCTGGAGTACTCTGATATGGTTTTGCAGAGGGTAGTAGTTTCTTTTGAGTTGCACATATCATTCCTGCAGACTTTATTGAAGTATTCCACGTCCAAAAGGTCTCTGCAACTTCTGAAAGGAGGACTGGAGAAGATCTGGTCACAGAGTTGCTGAAAAAAACAAAATCAATCAATGTGTTATAAAATCCAAATATCTGTTTCTATCAAATTATATAAACAGATACTTAGCTGCACAATCAACTCTGGCAGCCAACTGAGATACAAGTTGATCCCTTGTTGTAGGGAAAGCCTCTGGATGTTTGCACAGACTGGGCTGACAAAATCTTTCGCATTCAAAATGGTTAATGGCTGAATTTATATATATTCTGATCTCATGGAGAATTTGTTTGTAGTCTGATAAATCACTCTTCCAAGCAAATCCAGAAACACAGGTTCACTGGTTCACACACCCTGCTTATCTTACAAAATTACAATAAGTACGTAATAAATGGTGTAAAAGGACATACTTTGCTAATGTTCTGGTTCATATTAGTATTTAGTGTGTGTCATGTCTCCATGCTTTAATGTTCAAAAAGCTCTTTATTTTTCTCTTACTGCCTGTGCTGCAGCACCTCTTTTCATTTGATTGGTTAACTTGGGTTTGGAACCATGGCCATGCCTCAACCACACCTCTGACCCCTCTGCTTAGCTACTTGTACCTGGTCATCCGCCCTCATTTGTCTCAGATGTCACCACAGACAGACTGTGTGCCGAAACATACATTCGCAGTTCAAAACTTCGACAAAGGCTGAAGTTCATATTTTGAAAGAATCCACTCACCACGGCAAACTAACCCAACCGATTCAAACACTCTTTTCGAAACCAGTCATCCTCCAGGCATGACACATAACAGACAACAGCATAGACCCAGTGGAGACGCTCAGCGGTCAGAACAAAGGCCCACGGGCATCTCCACTCAAGACAATCTCTCCCGATGGGTTCCATCACAGGCCCTCCACCGCCTCTACGGCCACAGCCTGCTCACGCAGGGGGGGTTGGGGTGGCATTTTGTACTTCCCTAATGCCTCCACCCTTTGTCTGTCATATCTGTTAGATAATCTCAGTTTTTTGGCTTGTAATAAATAAATAAAAAAATAAATACACCATTCCAGGGGTCCAGCCTGGTCTTCAATGCAGGTGTTTAAAGTGAAAGGTGGGTATCATTCGTGTTGGGAGAAAAAACCCCTTCCGTCTTCCCAAAATTCTTGACTCCGTTTTATTGGCGGGCTGTTCCAGCTCAAATTGTGGTGGTATGGTCCTTTCTTGTGAAACAAATCTAAATGCAATCTTAAAGGTCCCATGTCATGGCCCTTTCTACTGATCATAATTCCATTGTTGAGGTCTACTAGAATAGATTTACATTGTGCAATTTTCCAAACTCACATTGGTTTCTCATACAGCATCTCTGTATAGTATGTGTATTCACTCTGTCCTACACGGCTTGTTGGAGCTCCTGCACCCCCTCCCTGTGAGCCCCAGTGGCCGTCTGCGAGACAGCGAGACACAGCGAAACCCAGCCCGAAACCAGCCCGAGCACACACACACCCGCAGCCTGGCTGGGAGTTTGTGTGTGTGCTCACACACAAACTCCCAGCCTCGCCGTCTCAGGGAGGAGAAATCGGCAGAGCTGCAGCTGAGAAAAGATTGAGTGTGTGTGTGTGTGAGGAAGTCGGACCAATCCACGGACTTAACGTAACGGCTCCTCGGACGTAACGTAACGGCTCCACGGATTGGTCCATTTGGACCAATGGGTCCATTTGGGTATGGACACGTCACTGTACCCAGGAAGAAAACAATGGAAAAAGAGAAATCTCCAACGAGGCGTTCTGGGGCAGCATAGACAGGTCTTTTCTGTGTTAGAGTTTTACTCGCTACAGGGTGTACTTTGAGGGTTTGTGACTTTGCAGCCCGTTTACATGCATAAAAACCTTCATAACACAAGGGGACGGGTAATAACCGGAAAAGCATGACATGGGACCTTTAATGTTACATTCTGGGCCTTTTTTCAAGCTTGGCATGGATAGTATAGTATAGGGAATCTGATCCCTCTAACAAATGACTTCATGAGATGTTAAGGGAACATGTTTGGAGTGAGGAGTTACCTTATCGCCACAGCTCTGGACTGGGGTGGGTGCGGGCTCCTCACAAAGCTCTGTTGGCCCATCCACCTTGTAGGTGTCAGCAAAGTCGCTCACGGACAGCTGAGCGCCTACAGACAATCAGACAAAAATGGTCACTTACATTATGGACGGGACTTTGATGTAAATAAATACTTGGAAAACAGTTTGTACCCATTCTAAAGCAGGGAGGGTTTTTATTCCTTAGTCACATGATAGCATGAAAGCAGCATCAGCTAAAACTTCAAGAGAAATTCGCACAGGCTGCACCTTTGCTAAAGATGTCTGTTGTCCGTTAGGAATGCTATTTGATGGTGATTTATAAATAAATTAAGATAATAAATTAAGTAAATGTTCATTTAAATAAAAATATTGATTCTATCCATCATTGGAAGAAAATGCCTAATTATTAGGTGATTATGAAACATTTAACGAGACACAGGATTGAGCTAGTGCAGGCCCATGATCCCACGTTGAGTACAGTGAGAAAAATCTTACCATTTTCCATCAAATCATTGGGCACACCGTCAAAGTTTCCACAGAGTCCACATATCTTGTTCTGGTATTTCTCATCAATTTCAATCTGTGAACATGGACGAAATATAGAGAAGTAATTGGCGAAACACAAGTTATAAATGAATCATTAATTATTCAAAGCAGGCTTTTAAGATGAAGCAAAATACTATTATAACATATTTTGACATACCAAATAACTTTTCCTATGTAATCCATCTAAGATTTTGAGTAGGTGATACTCATGTGCTCTGTCAACTCTTTGGCATTGTTACGGTAGGAGAGTAAAGTTTTGCTTTCCAAGCTGGTGCATGACCTGTTATTGCGAAATTCACTCTTTTATATTCACATTGTGCATATTCATATTGTTTGCTTATCTCTAGGACATAGCCTGTCACACAAATTCCCTAAGTGACTCACTGCTGAACTCATCCAATATTTGAGTTAAGGCTTGAATGGCATCAGATTTATATAATATGTCGCGAGCCAAATACAACATGCTCACAAGCAAAGCTCTGTCTTTATTTTCAAATAATAAATTGCCTTATAATGGTACCTTTAAATGCCATAGCTGAGCAGCTATCATTCATTCAGATTTGGAGGGTATTAAAGTGGTACAGTGCCGGTAACTAGAAGGCTTAATATATTGAGAGGAAAGAAAGTGTATCAATTGAATCGCTAAATAAAAGTGTTTAAATGGATCAGCACCAACTCTATATTTAAATAGTTGTAGGTAACTGTGTCAAGTATGTTTGCCTTTCGTCACACGCCACTATTAATATGAGTGAACTCCTGCTCCCCACTATTCTTGTTTATTCTTCATCAACCTTTTCAGGGGTTGTGATTTCTTGTGACTGTGGTAAGCAGTTCTATGAGGACAACAATGGAGTTATGTAGCAAGGAGGGACAAGCTCTTTCAAAGTGTGGCGATAAACAAAATAGCTTGAAAGATAGGTTTATTGTTTTATTGTTTTTGTTCGATCGTTTGGGCCTTTTCTTATGAGTTGTTGCTTTTATTAAAGAAATAAATAATATGAGCCTTATCCTTTAAGAATAATTGTGTTTCTTTGTTTTCATATGCATTCCAAGCATGTGCACAAACTGGGTTTTTCTAAGGCATATGTGTGAGAAATTAAGAGTCATTTTGCCATTGTGTTTAAAACCATATGTCAATACAGCTGAACACAGAATTGGACAGAAGTGTGTGCTACATACGTCCAGGGAGTCGTCCAGGTTCCAGGTCACTGTAATTCCCTGCTTAGCTTCCACAATGATATTAAAATCCGTCCGCATGACGCTCACGCCGAATGTGACATGTGGCAGAGACACCCTGCAGAGAGTAAGTGTACACATATGAACAAATATGTAACATCTGGAAACTGTCTCACTGCCATTTGCAGGTTGCATAACGTTTCAGACTAATCAAAGCTGTGTTCAGGAAATGTCTGCATTCAAGGATTACTGATTTATTACTGATAGATTGATAGAATGATTATAATATCTTTCATGTAACCAACTTAGGTGAAAAACAACAAAGTACAAAACCAACCAATAACCCAAGATTGACAAAGTCTGACTTAATTATAGTCTTTAAAATGTGAAATGGTGCTTTTTCATTTTTCTGCATGCAAAACCTTGCACTAATTATTTATATGAAGCTTTTATCACATAGAGTAATTTTCTACCCATTGCGGATTTAAGTAAAGATGCATCTCCAAGTTGTTCCCATTGTAGTTAAAGGAACTTTATCTGCTTGTTAAGTTTCTACAACATTGGGAAAGTCATTTAAATACGGTTTGCAGTAAAACAGTCAGAGGTCATTTGTTGTGAAGGAACCTGAAGAATCTTTACTCGATGTTGGATTTTTATAAAGCTTTCAAGCAGTTATCACATTCCTGCGATTTCCCTGCGAATGGAGTTTTCAGAAGAAGAAAGGAGAAAGGAGTTAGCTATGTCCGTGACCACTGCAGAACCTCCATCCACAGAGGCAGACCGAGATCCAAAAATAGCTACTCCTGCTTCCATAGCGTTGTACTGAATGTAAATGTCTGATCAAGGAAACATTCCCAACATTATCAACACAGTCTCAGGCTGAAAGAAGAACGAGTGAGGTAAAGTGTCTCAGGGAAACATGTGGTGGACTGATCTGGACTGGACTTACGTCTTGCCATCGACTATCACTGAGCTGTTGGACAGCTCCACCACAGAGCCTTCAAGCGTCATGATAATGTTGCTAATGGTGGGGATTTCATCGATGACTGTGCGCCTCATTTGGAGGTTTAACTCTTTGTAGCTGTCTTTACACTCGAAGACCAAGACATGGTTACAGCTGGAGGCCAGCTGGAAGAAATCTCCATCAAAGGTCTTCCAGTGGTAACGACCCCAAGTCGTGCACACTCGGCCGATCTTATTTTTGTTAGCTGAAACGAGATTAACATCAGAACATCTTTTTAACTGATATGAAAGGGTGTGCAAAAATCTAAAGCATGTACACAGTTAACTCAGGCTCCCTGTCAGAAGAGAAAGAATTATGTTTACTATAGTAAAGAGAAGACATTTTCATGGAAATGTTTCCCACAACAACTGTGTATCAGCTGGTTTAGTTCTTCACTGAATATTGCAGTCTGATGACGCTTACAATGAGCAAACAGGGACATGTCCTCTGATTGGACCCTATTATCCTAGATTAGTATTGGCCATCTGCTCGGTCTGATGGGCAGTTGGACCAGTACTCTAAGACATATTTTAGTGCTATTGGTGGCACTTTAAACTGTGACTGTTTATTAGAATGTAGTGTCTTTTTGGCCTTTTAACTGTAGAATAGTTTTTATGAGATATTTGTTTTGTAGATCTGAAGTTTAGCACACTTTGTCAATACAATATTTTGTCCACACAGGCTTATTCATTTTAATGGTTTTGCTACTTTATACTGTCACTGTCATTTTGCCTTGTTTTCATTTTCTGTAGCCTAATTTTGGGGGTACAATTTATTTTTAGTAAATATATACTAATATAAGTAAACTAATGTATGTAAGCCATATATTACATTTGTATAGTCTCACTCGTGTTTTTGTGACTGGTCTATAAAATGCCTAAAAATACATTTTAAACAGGTATGTAAGAAATGGTGAGATGCAATGTTAATAATCATATGCTGCCATAAGATGTGCAAAATATATAGTATATTAATGCTTGGGTGAACTAAACCCAACATGCCATAGACTAACAATCAAATGGATAGGTAATAATCACATAAACTCAAACTCATCAAAATTCAAAATCTTTGGAGCTGGCTGTTGAAACATGACATTAGTCTGTGTTTGGTATGATGATGGGTAACCTGTAATCAACTGGTTCATGCAATGAAAGCCAAAGTAAGACAATTATGTTATGTAATGTATTTGTAGTTTCTTTTTATATTTTACAGACAAATAAAAGGAAAATATTAAAATATATTGAGTACGTCATATTTCCTTAATCATAAACCAAACTACATTTCTGTTAACGTCCAGTTTTCCTCTCTATGAACTTTTCCAATCATCTTTTAGTCTATCTATAATATCTATCTGTAATAGTGTGAATCTGTAAGCATTTTCCAGGTCCCCACTCACCTATCTGAGAGACTGAGCCGACCAGCAGCGTCAGGAAGATGATCCATGATCCTATGGTCCCCATGTTTGCTCCTGAGGACTGAACCACTGTGACACTACTCACCTGGAGGGCAAATCCCTTTATAACCATGAGCTCAGAGAGAAAGAGAGTTAGGCAGCCCCACTATTTGTCCCTCCTTCACTCTAAATGTCTTAAGAGAGGTTGGTATTTGCATATGGAATTAATACCTTTGAGTTGCTATTTGTTTGCTCAGCAACATATCATCACCTCTATCACTGCACTTATTCCGTTTACAGGCCTCCGCTGAACCACAGACCCTTCAGCTGGTATGGATCGAGATCAGCTGCCTAGCTGTCTTGGTGCTGTCTTGTCGTGTAAGGTCCATGTCCTGACCTTACTTATGTGAACCCTGTGGAGCATTTCAGCAAACTTGAATTTATCACACGTTCTTTTATTATTACTGGAAAAACAGTGGTGGAATGTTATAAATACATATGTAAGTAGTTTAATTGGGTTGCAAACCCTTAGGCAATAAGTGCACTTGGCAGATGCTTAAAATAAAAAATGAAAACAGTTCAAACAGGTAAGGCATATTTTGCTCAGGTACATGGGCTCATCATTGTAGTTGCTAGTAAACCCCCAACAGAATGATGGTTTAACATGTTAAGCCCTGAGCCTGTTTTTCAGGTTTCAGGCTCGAAAATGACATGCCCAGAACAAATGACTATATCTTCACTTCTAAAAGGGGTAAATTAATCATCTTTTTTCAGTCAGAATCAATATAGATGTTTTTATTTTAAAGTAAATTCAGATTGAACATAGTAAAAAAAAGAAAATTATAGTTTCCGTCCAAAAAAAAACACATTACTTATAGTGAAAACCACCCTTGAATGATGGGATAGTAGACAAAAAGCTTTAGGAATCCAAACTATAACATATAATTAAGTACCCTGTATCAAGATTGATGCAAAACAAGTGAAATTTGACCTTTTTAGAGAGGTTTAGAAAAAAAACCCACTTCTGGGGTCGTTTGGGTGTATTTGCCATATCTCTGGAACCCATCGGTCGATTTTGGTGATTGACACCACTTTTGAACCGTTAGAGCCAATCGAATCGAGAGTAAGTTCCTAAATCCATCTAAACAATACCATTGGTGAAGAGAGTGATGCGCAGCCAGCAAGCCCAAAACCGGAAGCTGGGTTACAGCTCTCACACACTCAATATTAAAACTCAGTTTTTGACAAAAATGTTATGATAGATTATCAGTAATCATTTCAAAGTGACACAGAGACATTGAATTAACCTTCAGCAGCGTTTGTATGCGTTTTAATGCAATTGAACACAACTGTTGATCAGAAAACAGTAAAGATAAGACGTTGCCGTTTTGGCTACGTAAAGTGAAGTTGTGTGTTGTCTTTTCTTGCCTTCGCGGCAGCGAACACACAACTTGGTCGTGGAGTGATGATACTTATACCATTGGAATCTGTGGAATCTCAGCTTTCATATGATATCTTGTTTGTGCAGATCCGATGAAGTATAAAATATTTCTACCGTGAGTTATGTGCTAAGTGCGTTAGCACTCCTTCGCTTAGTGCTAATTCAGACGCTTGGCGTTAGAGTTGTGTTTTGTTTCGGTAAAAATGGTTCATATCGTCAGGTACCTGGTTTTCTTCCCGTTAAGTGGGTATGACATATGGCAAGCCATTTGAGTATTTATTCCATATCCTTGATATCACACGGCAGCTGCCTACACTAGTTGGCTCTTTGATTTCACTTGTTAGATATATGGTCAAATTAGTTTGGCACTGTGCTTTACTAGTTAAATAAAACATTACACTATTCACTCTTTTTCAGCAACTAGTGGCACTTTTGTCCGACTAGTTACCACATAAGCCTTACTAGTGACGCCAGGAGCAACACTTGTAGCACCAAAGTCCCAACTTGTAAGCTTTTTGATAAACTAGTGACCCTCTGACCGTACTAGTGACCCTAAAAGTCTTACAAGTTAACTAGTGCGCTGCAAAAGCTCTGACATGTTAACTAGTTACAAAAAAGAAGCAGAACTAGTTAACTAGTGGCATACATTTGTCTGCACTAGTTAACTAGTAGCACCCAGAATCACTCACTAGTTAACTAGTAAAGGAGAAAGGTTAACTAGTTGACACCAAATAGTTTATTTAAGAGCTTAAATACACTGTGTTTTAAAATACAGTCATATGACCATATTTACAAAAATATAAAACAAAAGTATTTTTGTAATTATGATCATATGACCGTATATCAAATTAGGTAAGAACATTGAAGACTTTCTTAAAATTAGAAGGTTGCCTTAGGACTGCAGACAGGAATATAGATCCTCTATAAAACATTTTATTAAGCTGCAATTTGAAAGGTGCTTGGATTAGAATGGCATTGTGATAACATAGTGACATTATTGATGGATAGAAAGAGGAAGTAACCCTCTTCGGATCACAGCTTTGAGAGATCGCCGTGACTTCCGTAAATATTAGTCTAAGGCAAAACATGGAGAGGTTGTTTATCATACGGATCTATCGTTATCCTGATTTTAAGATCCGTCCAGTGTTTCTGCTTTATTAATTTCATGAGCATCGCTTATAAAATGTCCCACGATCATATACTTTTGTGTCTCGATTGCCGGTGTTCTCACACACAAGCATACGCACACTCGCACCAACAAAAACACACACACAAAGCGGAACAAAGCAGAAACATGTATTTTTCTAGGCAAAACACACACTGACTGACTTCCCACGAACAATATTTTAACAGATACTAAATACCCGACTGATGCACCTCACGTCTTCGAGACGTTGCTAAAAACATTGCAAAGTGAAAAGGCTCTCCCTCACAGAGCTGAACTGACCAATCAGAATCTGGGTCCCGCCTGCTTCATTTGCATATGGCTGACTAGTGAACGTGTTGGCCATATGAACGGCAACTAGTTAACTAGTGGATACATATTGCAGCTTACACATTAACTAGTGAAGGCAAAATGTTCACTAGTTAACTAGTTGAAGCCTCTTTTGGTCTTACAAGCTGACTATTGAGGCTCAAAATGTGCACTAGTTAACTAGTGAGGTCCAAATGTCCACTAGTACAATTGTTTTCACCTTACTAGCTAATTAGTTACACACAATTTATCTCACTAGTTAACTAGTGAAGCCTTAGAGGAGTCACTAGTAAACTAGTGACACCGATGTTTTTCTTACTAGTTAACTAGTGGAGGGCATTTTTTCTCACGGCCCGGGGGTAAGGCAGAGTTCATGGTGGGGCGAAGGCCACAGCGGGCGAACTCAGGGGCCGGGCATGAGGGCGAAGGCAGCGGCTGGAAAAGTCAGGGGGCCGGGCTTGATGGCGAAGACCACGGCTGGAGAACTCAGGAGGCCGGGCTCGAGGGCGAAGGCTGCTGGGGAACTCAGGAGGCCGGGCACAAGGTCGGGCAAGAAGGCGGCGACAGGATAGCTCCGGAGGACGACGTACGCCGCAATGGGACCCCTCCAGTGTCAGCTGGATCACCGGAGCACTGGGATCGAAAGCAGGAGCTGGTGGGACCCCTGGCGGGACAGGCGTAGACGGAACTCTGGACGGAACAAGAGCTGATGTCGACGGAACCTCCAACATGACAGGACACGGTGTTGGCAGGAAATCCAGCGGAGCAGGTGTCGACGGGACCTCCAACATGACAGGACACGGTGTTGGCAGGAAATCCAGCGGAGCAGGTGTCGGCGGAACCCCCAACAGGACAGGATATGGTGTTGGCAGGAAACCCGGCGGAGCAGGTGTCGGCGGGACCCCCAACAGGACAGGATATGGTGTTGGCAGGAAACCCGGCAGAGCACTTGTCGGCGGGACCTCCAACAGGACAGGATATGGTGTTGGCAGCATACCCGGCGGAACCCCCAACGAAGCAGGACATGGAGTTGGCAGGACCCTCAGCGGAACCCCCAACGACACAGGACATAGGGTTGGCAGGACCCCCGGCAGAAGAGTAGTCAGCGGGACCTCCAACGGCACAGGACATAGGGTTGCAGGACCCCCGGCAGAACAGCAGTCGGCGGGACCTCCAACAGCACAGGACATAGGGTTGCAGGACCCCCGGCAGAACAGTAGTCGGCGGGACCTCCAACGGCACAGGACATTGGGTAGGGACTTGAGAGGGGACTCGAGAGGTGACTTGAAAGGGGACTTGAGAGGGAACTCGAGAGTAGACTCGAGAGGGAACCCGAGTGATGACTTGAAAGAGGACTCGAGAGGAAACTTGAGAGGAGACTCGAGAGGGGAACTGAGAAGGAACTTGAGAGGGGACTCGAGAGGAGACTTGAGAGGTGACTTGAGAGGTGACTCGAGAGATGACTTGAAAGGGGACTCAAGAGGGAACTTGAGAGGTGACTTGAGAGAGGACTCGAGAAGAGACTCGAGAGGGGACTTGAGAGGGAACTCGAGAGGTGACTTGAGAGGTGACTCGAGAAGAGACTCGAGAGGAGACTCGAGAGGAGACTTGAGAGAGGACTTGAGTCGGCCGGTACGCCGACAGAACACGGGGTGCTGGAGTCGGCCGGTACGCCGACAGGACACGGGGAGCTGGCGTCGGCCAGAGAGCCAACAGGTGACGAGGAGCCGAAGTCGGGACAATGGCTGCTGGGTCCTGTACTTGAGCCGGAACCATGGCTGGAACTGGAGCCGGAACCATGGCTGCTGGGACCGGAACAGAGGCCTGGACCATGGCTGTATGGGCCGGTTCTGGAGCCGGAACCATGGCTGTATGGGCCGGTTCTGGAGCAGGGACCATGGCTGTATGGGCCGGTTCTGGAGCAGGGACCATGGCTGCGAGGGCCGGTTCTGGAGCCGGAAACATGGCTGTGGGGGCCGGTTCTGGAGCCGGAAACATGGCTGTGTGGGCCGGTATTGGAGCAGGGACCATGGCTGCTGGGCACGGAACCAGAACACGGAACCATGGCTGTGTGGGATGGTACTGGAGCACGGTACCATGACTGAGTGGGCCGGCACTGGAGCACGGAACCATGGCTGTGTGGACCGGTACTGGAGTACGAGCTGGCTTCCTGACCTTGCGTTTTTTAGAGGTCTTTTGGAGGCTCCGTGGACCTCCAAACGCCAGGCGGGATCCCAAAAAAGGGTCAGAAAATGGAGACTGGCTCTCAGGGCTATGTGAGAAAACTCTGAGCCATTCAGGGAACGAGCTCCTCAACCATGGCATGTTGGCCACCTCCATTTGTGCCTTTTTGAGGATAGCCTCTTTGTCCCTTCTTGACGAGGTTCCACTCCACTCGGCATAATAACATTGAAGGGAAAAGTCTAGATCGAACAGATCTAACTCAAAATCTTCAATATCCGCTGGGTCCATACGGTGTCGGTTCATTCTGTTAAGATCACTGTTACGGATTGCGAAAAACGTGGACCCAAAAGCAAACTACAAAAAAGGGTAAGGTCTATAAACAAAACCCAGCTTTATTTAAAAGCTGAAAAAACAAAAACATGGCATGAATCAAAAAACATAGATAGTGCAAGGTAAAACACACAAAACGGCCCTGTGACCAACATGGAGGGAGACAGGAGAAACAAACAATGAACCGACGAGGAAACACAGGAAAAGACAAGAATAAATACAGGGAGGGGTAATCACGAGACGAGAAACAGCCGGGCAGGGAAGGAGAAACACAAGGGCAACAGGTGAACACAATCAGACAATCAGACACACCAGGGAAACTAACGACAGGGAGGAAAACACAGGGAGAAGGACCAGACAAGAGACAGGGAGGAAAACATGAAACAGGGAGAAAAGAACAGCAAAACAAAACCCATTACCAGACACACAAAATTAAAACCGTGACATAACACCAAGATCGTGACAACTAGTGAGCAACTGTATGCAACTAGTTAGATATTGATTCAACATGTATGGCTTTTTCCTAAACTAGTGGATATTTTGAGCCCACTAGTTGTGGTTTTCTTCTCTCTAGTTCAACACAATGACTTACTAGTTGACATTTACGTGCAACTAGTTTACTAGTGAATTGTTTCAAAGTCATACATGTTGACTAGTGAATTTTTTGACACATCACTAGTAAACTAGTTGCACGTACATGTCAACTAGTAAGTCATTGTGTTGAACTAGAGAGAAGAAAACCACAACTAGTGGGCTGAAAATATCCACTAGTTTAGGAAAAAGCCATACATGTTGAATAAATACTCAAATGGCTTGCCATAATGACACATTCATAGTTTGTTAAATGTTAAGAAGCCCTCAGACGCTGTTTCTTGCAAGATGTTGATAGATAGATAGATAGATCGATCGATCGATCGATCGATCGATCGATAGATAGGCCCTGAAAAACTGCAGTCATTAAACCGCTATTAAAAAAGAATAATCTAGATGCTTCAGTAAGATACAGTTACAGGCCCATATCAAATCTCCCATTTCTAGGTTACATTACATGTCATTTGTTAGATGCTTTTATCTAAAGTGACTTACATACATTCGGTACCTTGGACAATCCCCACAGGAGCAATTTGGGGTGAAGTGTCTTGCCCAGGGACACAACGACATGTTGACTGCAGTGGGACTCGAACTTGCTATCCCCTGATTCGAAGTTCAGCACACTACCACTGAGCCACAGCCTCCTAGGTAAAATCATTGCAAAAGTTGTTTTTTAATAGTTGAGTAATTTCTTGCATTTAAATAACTGTTTCGATGTGTTCCAGTCAGGCTTTCGTCCAAACCAAAGCACTGAGACTGATCTTGTTAAGGTCTTCAATGACATCCACTTAAACACAGACAGTGGCAGCACTTCAGTGTTAGTATTATTAGATCTCAGTGCTGCGTTTGACACTGTTGACCACAACATATTACTAGACCGACTGGAAAACCAGGTGGGACTTTCATCAACAGTTCTAAATTGGTTTGAATCCTACCTAAAGGACAGAAACAACTTTGTTTCTATAGGTAAATACAAATCTGAGTTGACAAATATGACATGTGGGGTACCTCAAGGCTCCATCTTGGGGCCTCTTCTCTTTAACATCTACATGCTACCACTGGCTCAGATAATGAAAAACAACAAAATAAGTTACCATAGCTATACGGATGACACACAAATGTACATAAACATTTCACCAGGAGACTATGCTCCAATTCAGACACTGAGTAAATGCATTGAACAAATCAATGACTGGATGTGTCAGAACTTTCTCCAATTAAAAAAAGATAAAACTGAGGTAATGGTTTTTGGAGCCAAGGCAGAACGTATAAAAGTTAGCGCTGAGCTTCAGTCTGCAATATTCAAAACAAAGGATAAAGCCAGAAATCTAGGTGTAGTCATGGACTCTGACCTGAGTTTCAACAGTCACATTAAAAAAATTACTAAATCAGCCTACCTAAAGAACATATCTAGGATTAAAAGACTAATGTCACAGCAGGATTTGGAAAGACTTGTCCATGCTTTTATCTTCAGTAGACTCGACTACTGTAATGGTGTCTTTACAGCTCTCACTAAAAAATCTATTAGAAAGCTGCAGCTGATTCAGAACGCCGCTGCTCGAGTCCTCACTAACACTAAGAAAGTAGATCACATCACTCCTGTTCTGAAGTCTTTAGACTGGCTTCCTGTGTGTCAAAGAATAGATTTCAAAATACTGCTGCTGGTTTATAAAGCACTGAATGGTTTAGGCCCAAAATACATTTCTGACCTACTGCTAAATTATGAACCATCCAGATCTCTCAGGTCTTCAGGGACTGGTCAGCTTTCTGTCCCCAGAGTCAGAACTAAACATGGAGAAGCAGCGTTCAGTTATTATGCTCCAAATATCTGGAACAAACTCCCAGAAACCTGCAGGTCCGCTGCAACTCTTACTACTTTTAAATCCAGGCTGAAGACTTATCTTTTTGCCGCTGCTTTTAATTGAGCTATTCCTATCTTAAACTGCACTGTAAACTTTTATTCATGTATTTTTTCTTTTAATGTTTATTTTATTATCTTTGCTTTTTAATGACTGTTTTTAAATGCCATTTTCTTAATGTCTTTTATTTTTGTAAAGCACTTTGAATTACCCTGTGTTGAAAGGTGCTGTATAAATAAACTTGCCTTGCCTTGCCTTGCCTTGCCACCAGGATGTGAAATACTGGATGGCAATTACATTACATTACATTACATGTCACTTGTTAGACGCTTTTATCCAAAGCGACTTACATACTCAATACTGTGGACAATCCCCACAGGAGCAATTTGGGGTGAAGTGTCTTGCCCAGGGACACAACGACATGCTGACTGCAGTGGGGTTGGAACCTGTGACCCCCTGATCCCAACACCAAGGCTCTATCCACTGCGCCACACACCTCCTAATTTTTAATTTGAGCGATAACAAGACAGAAGTGATTGTTTCTGGTCACCCTATCACTACGGGGCCATTGACGTCAAACATTCATGCATGCCAGAAATCATTAAAACAAGCTGCACTCTTGTGCTCAGATATATAGTATATTTATATGTCCTGCACTCCAGCTTCATCCCTTCTCCTCACTATGGACATAGATGAATGATGCAAGGATAATTTTATTTGCCAACACTAAACCTGGCGTTTTATTGGTTGGAACGCAGGAAATCTGCAAACATTCGTATATCTAGGAGCAAGCATCAAAATATCTGAGAGCAAGCATGCAGTTTAAGTAAAAGCAGGGCTTATTTGTGTGAGGGCATGAATGGTTTTGAATAGAAGCTTTACAACATTTGAACATGAAATTAAGGAGTCATGCTCTCAAATTCAAAAACACACTTCTGGAAAAAGACAGAAAAAAAGCTACATATACACCGGTGCTAGCATCCCTCCACTGGTTACCTGTTAAATGCAGATTTGTGATTACTTTTTTTTTTAATGCTTTATAAAGTCATACAGGAGATGACACATCTGTATATTTCCGGACTTCTTTGTCCCTACTCCAGTTCAGGCTTCTTAAATCCTCAGTAAAGTTGCTTTTAGACGTGTCACCATCTCTTTGACACTTCTAAAACAAACTTAAAGATGTACATATTTTCCATCGTCTTCAATGGTTTTACTTAGTGCCTTTCATTTCCCCATCGCTATCTATTGTTGTAATTGTTGCTCTGGTGATTAAGTTTTACCACACCCAACACTCAAGTCGGCTCTGGAAATTGAACACAAAATCCCACATTGTTCAGGTGTATAGATCCAATGTGTTTCTCTAGGGAGGTAGGATTGTTTGGCTTGTGTTAATGTCAGAGGCCTGCTTAAATAATCCACAGTGACTGAGCTCCCTCAATCCAGGATATGCATCCTGTGGTGCATCTTTCATAAAAGCTCTGATCTGCTTCGCCAGCTAATTTGTTTGTGTGGTGTCAATAAAGTCTTGTCAGCCCTTATATAAGACTTTCAATGCAGAAGATGTCAAGTGAAACAATATATTACGTAATTAAGTTAAGTAATTTAACTAAATATTACTATTTAGTTATTGCAGGAGTATGCAATTCAATGTAAATTAATATGCTATTTAAGGCACTTTATAATTTTCAGGTGAATATATGTTTTGTTATACTTCTATCCTAGCTTTTTCTTTTCTTTTTCTTGTCATTCTACATGGATGAAGCCGACCCTGAGCAGTGGAAAAAGTCTGGTGGGCTCAGAGTCTTCTAGTCACAAAGCAGACTTGAAGTGTTCCCTCCCAGACCATTCAGACCGGACAACACACACATTAACTATCTGTTCATGTTGGTCACCAACTCTTTTTTTTTCTGAAATCCAGTTGAAGCGGAAAGACTGTCTCTTTGTAAGTATTTCTAAATAGGACATCATTTTTGGACTTTTGTGACCACAAATCTACTATTGTACAAAAACTCTTGTTAAATTCTCAACTCATATTTCAATACTCAAGTCATGTAAGTCAGATGTTTGTGTGCAAAAGTCCAACAATTAAGGGTATTGATCCTTCATTTATTTTTGACCTACAGCGGATGAACATTTCAGTTCCACAAATATGTTTTCCAAACAGAGCTGCTCAGGTGAGAATGTGAGCAGAGCATCGGAGCAGCTGCTTACAATTTTAAGGCATTGGCTCTAAAACAACTTAAAATAAATCCTACGCTAGTGTGTGTGTGTGTGTGTGTTTGTGTGTGTCTGTGTGTGTGTGTGTGTGCATGTTGGTTCCCTGCTCCAGGAATCCTGTTTGCTGACCTGTTTTTCTCTTTCATAAGTCCACACTGTTACCTGGAGACTTATTATGCCTAATGATTTAACGTTGAAAGGTCAGTGATATTTCCCCGCATTAGTAAGGGAAAGGTAGTTTAAGTGAACATCCTTGTACTAAGACTTCTATGAATACATGTTCTGTTCCACCCTGAGCCTAACAAAGACCTGAATGGAGGATGTGTGTTGTTTGACACTGCCCTGCCCAAAGGTGTCACACTGGGAGTGTTTGTCTTGTGCGACTTGGCACAGTTTCCATGTCCTGTATTCTATGACCTTTTATCTCAAAAGTCCTGGGCAAATACTCAGGGTTGGGAAGTAAACTGGAAGCAGGATGTGGTCACAGCCTGCATGTGTGCGGCTGATCGGCTTCTCACACAGCTGCTTGATTGATGGGCTACAGCTGAACGTGCAGAATTACCACACACTAAGTCTGATATTAAACATCCTCGATGTGGCAAACAGCATAATTTCCCTGAGAAACCACATACTGTACATCTATTGTGTGCATATTTTTTCCAAGGAGTGCTGCGGGGACTCAGACAATACCCTGAACATTATAATCTTATCAAACATTGTCTTGCCTTAAAAGCTACAATATGCAGGAAAACATATTTAAAGGTGATTCTTGATTTACAGGAACTACTATATACATATATATATTTATATATACTATTTCCTTAAAATAAACTAAATGTGTAATCTTAGAAAAGGTTCCGTTTTTGGTTCAGTCAAATGAAATGCTAACTTATTCATTCAGTAAACATCTCACATTTCATGAACATGAAATATTGGAGGACTCTCAACACATGTGAAAAATATAGTTTCTAATCATACATTAATTTTTATTAGGTTTAAATAGATCTGTTTTTCTCAGTGATAACACTTTTTTTTTATCAAACTCAAATAACAATAATAAGAACACTGTTATTGAAAAAAGTTCACAATGAGTAAATTAAAGAGCCACTCCCGGTATAAGTTTAACTGTTGCTTCACAAAGAATTTGAACCAGAGGACGGGTGCAATATTCTGTCCTCTCTGTTGCTGCTGATGGAATTTTGTATGATAACGAAAATGTGGGAAAAAAATCAGCTTAGCAGGAAACAGGGACACAAAGTCTTACATATGGGAAAATATGTGAGAAAGTTGGTTTGGCAAATAAAATGGCTCAAAGCTCTTATTGTTATTATATGATAATTACTTTCAATAATAGTACATTTATGATGTTTGGTGAAAGTGCAGTTTAGATAACTCTTAATATCAACCAGGATCAAAACGATGATTCAGAATCCAAGGTTGAATTAACAGTGCATTCAGCATTACATGTAGTATTTATGCTGCTTATTTGTTATTACATCCAGTTGTCCCAGACTCAGCCCTAAACATGTCCTCCATTTTATGTACCTCTGCTCTCTGATGAACCTTCAGCTATTAAAGAGCTGTAGAGTAAACACCTCAAACTAATTGACCAATCAGAATTGAATATTAAACAAAGCCATGTAATAATTTATTTTGAATCTTTTAAAACTGGGTTTATTGTAGACATTTGATTTAGATTTCATTTCAAAGGGTGCACTTCTCACATTGACAAATCCTCACACTGACACACTGTGCATAGAAAACAAGACATACTCAGCCTGCAGTACTGTATGATCTTTATTAAAGAGATATATGTGGGTTTATAATTATATCTGCCCTAATACATGAGACATAAATAGAGGAAAATGTATGCAGATGATGCCTGGTTTTCGCCTTATCTCCTGCGTCGGCGAGAGCTGGCAGCTGGGGCAGAGGTCTGCCCGCGGCGCAACACAGAGCAGTCGGTGTCCAGGCAGGCACAGGTCTCGATGTAGGTGTAGCTGTAGCTGATCTCTGTGCTGTCGGGGCAGGAGAGCTGGATCTGCCTCTCAGACGTAGCCACCTCCTGGCAGCAGGAGCAGGTGTGCTGCAGAGCTCGCATTTTGGTAGAGTAACTGAGGAGAGAGTGGAACCATGTGTGAAGATAAAGGTGACAGAAAAAAAGCAAAATAATGTAATATTATATACGTACATGAAATATATTTAATGATCAGTGTACTACTCTAAGCTTCATCAGAGGCAATAACAATGATGATGTCATAGCGAAAGTACAAAGCCTGAGATTATTATTACTTCAGTTTTTTTCAGTTGCTAACACATAAAGCACAATTATTTATCTTACACTCAAAGAGCAAAACCTCACCTCAAATTCACTTGTTTGCAGTTTTTTTTCTATTTCCTCAAAGTTTCCTTTCACTTTACTATGATTTGACAGAGTCATCATTTTTGTTTACACAACCGTATCTATGTGGTGTGCTTGAATGTTGCACCAAAGAAAAAATAATAACAGGGTGTTTCTGCACATATTTCTGTAGACCCGAACAATCTTTATAGGCAAAATTCTCTACAGCAGGGGTCTCCAACCTTTCCATCTGAGAGCTACTTTGAAAAAATGAAAGTGGCCAAGAGCTACTTGCATCGCATCGCTTACATTTATTCACATAACACTCATCAGTTGAATTAAGCTATACTTTTGTACACGTGTGAAATTGCAATACCTAAAGCTTATCAAAAATCTTAACTTCACATCAAGGTCCAAGAAAACGACAATTTCTCACATATTATTATGGCCCACATAGTAAGTACATCACTGAAGATTCACATAAATGTCCTTAATCACCACCGTACAAACATCTTATGGCACATGTGTAAAATAAGTGCATTCAATCTTTTTTACAGTTAGTGAGAGGCCTGGCGCTGCATGGAGTCCACCATAGAGGTGTATGCTGGATCCACTTAGGTTCACTCTAATAGAGTCATTTCAATTTCATCAGTCAGTCCCGTTCTGTATTTAGATTTCATTCATGTCAGAAAAAGCTGCTTCACAAAGGTATGTAGAACAGAACCAAATAAAGCAGACATTTTCAGTGCTGCTTGGTGAATGTTCTTATAGTTTTCTGGGTCTACAAGGCTCCAGAAATGTTGTGAGTTTTGCTGAGACTTAAGTTGAACATGATTTTGGAGATTTATAACCTCCATCTCCACAGGATTGACACTGAACAGTTCAGCCATCTTTTTCTTCTTCTTCGTCTTGACATTAAATTATAAACCATAATAAATCCATTGTATAGGTCTAGCCTCCCTATATCTGTGTGTGAAATTGTTCCATCCTGAAAAACTAAAAACTAATGCTTCTGCAGTCCCTGAATTGTGTTTAGTGTTTTGAGAAAATAAGTTTCCAAAAAACATGTTTTAGCAATTGAAAAAAAATGTATTATTATTTGTACCCATCCTGGGACAATGACATGAGGGGGACTTACAAGGTGAAGGTTCCACATGCTCCGGCGCAGGACGTGACATTGACAACCTCTTTGGAGTGGCAGCCCTGGCTCTCCACGGTCACAGCAGTGCTGCTCACACTGCAGGGCTGACCTATGTGAATACCTGAGGCAGGACAGAGGAGGGATGAGATCTTTCTATCTGACCTGGTTTACACATTCATAGCAGCTGTATACCCTGGAGGCTACTTCTCCTGCTTTTGATGGTAGCAGGTCATGGTTGAAAAGTATTTTCTTTTAGTAAGACAAATCTCTTTGTTCAACATGAGTACCTATGTGAGCTCCTAGCTGTCAGGTAACTGCCCTGGATCAATACCAAAACTAGTTGTTGAATAGCCTGCTGATCACAATGCTTCTGAATGGTTAAATCATAAGTTGACATCAATGTGAAGCAGAGAGAAAGGAGAGCCTGCTAAATAGTGTGCAGGTTCATGAAAGCAATACATACAGGTGTGGCAGCATCCGTCTGAAGCGACGGTCTCAGTTCCCTGCAGGAGACACACAATCAGATCACATCAGTATACTGCTGCTTCTCATAGTGTTTGTGTGTGTGTGTGTGTGTGTGTGTGTGTGTGTGTGTGTGTGTGTGTATGTCAGTTACCGGTATGCATTCTGCAGGGTTGTAGGGAGGACACATGGTCTTGGCCTCAACAGTAATGAAGTGATTAGCAATCTTCACACACTCAAACTTCACACAGGGGTTCCCAGCGGGACTCCAAAGGGTTCCAGGCTAAGGAATAAAATCAAATAATTGTATTTTTTGTAAAACAGTCTCTCACAGAGTTCTTCATCAGAGTCATCTGATCTTCATATGTGGAATGTTGCCTTGTCTGCTCTTTCTTTCAATGTGTCTGTGTCATGGAATAAAGATCTAGTGGCATGACCGGAAAAACTTGAAGAGATGTCACACCAGGGGTTATGTATGTTTATTTAAGTTTTTACGCTAAATATATTGCTAAATATGTTCCAAAACACAGCATGGTTGGCATTAACCAAAAGCAAACAAAAAATGAATGTTGATGACGTCCTAGAATCATCACATCTAACCTCTTTCACTCTCTCTTTCCAAACGAACAGTGTATGCACACACACATATACAAACCTTTAATGCGTGTGTGGAGTTGGGCAATGCGACAACGCAGCCGACCTGGACACACTGTCCACAGCACTGAGGAGGGCTGACCTGGTACTCATAACCCTGAACAGAAACACAAAGACTCATTTAGCACAGAAAAACAATTGACATAATAAAAGCTGCTGGAGATCTGATATTAACATCTGAAAATGTGCAGTATGAGAACATCGCAATTTGGATTCAGGCTTGATATTAGTAGTCTGTTTGGTTTACAGTATTGCTTACTTTTTAATAAGTAGTATTAAATATTTACAGTGGCAGTAAAGATCAAAACTAAAGCTTGGGCAAATACAGAACACTTAACCTGTTGTCTATGTGTGTGGCTGGTGTGAAGACAAACGTGTGTCCTAGCACAAGTAATGAAAATGGCCTATAACTGGATTCACTTTGTGTACTAAATAGATCGTTTTAAATCAAATGTTCTGTTTTTCTTTTGCTTATCCCATATTTTATGATTGAACCTACAATCAAAGCAGAACAGAAAAGTCCACTTCAGAGCTCAGTTTTTGTAGGCATTAATGTGGATTGAAAAATTACAATTTTTTATGACAAACGTGCTTTCCATTACCATTGAAAAAAGAAGATGAATGTTTCTTGGATAGAATGTGATTAATTATCATAATTAATGTCATAAAGAACCTAGGTAGCATGAACTTAAAAACAAATATGTATGAGGGAGCGATGTGGGTCAAATAAAGGACTTCTGGTTTGGATGGAGGACTGCTGATCCAAGAGGGCACCAGATTCCATCACCCCGAAATAAAGTTTACCAAAACTATTACTTAAGTCAGTTAAGGAAACACATAACTGTATGGTCTGGCAAGTACACAGCCTACCAGCAAACACTGTGCACAGTTAAAAACATGTCAACAATTGATTGGATGTTGAATATCTTACCACAGGGCAGTGTGTGTCACATGGTAATGGCTGACATACTATGATGTTCAGGTGGCTGCTGGCATTTGTCCGGGAACTACATTTGCACTTCTCACATGACTTCATGGGCACTGAGTCTCCAACCTGGGTAGACAGGGTGAGCAGTCAGCAAGAAGACATTTCCTCTCTTATACATACATATGTAAATATACGTTATACGTTCATACCTCCAAAGTTAATTACTGTGTTGTTGGGTTGTGTTTTATAAATGTAACTGGAAAAGTGGCCACAAACATATGTTCACAATTGACCTCTGTATCGATGGAAAGAGGACTCAAACATGAACCAGCTCCTCGTTGATATTTTATGGCTTATGAATTCAACTTTGCATTTGTAAGATATTCATAGATTCATTGAATCCAAATGTCCAGTGGCTTTCTATGTATTTGGTTTCAACAGATCTAGTGCACATGTGTTTAGAAATAATGCACTTTTTGTTATTTAATAGACTTTAAATACTGGAACATGAGGCAAAGAAACCTTTTCCTGGATTCATTGGCAGATCCCACACTATAAGACACACCAATTCCCACCTAGATTTGTCTAAATGTTGCATAATCTTTGTATTTTTGCAATTTTTTAAAGCTAAACATCAGTATGCAGGCACTACAGCAAAAACCACCATACATGTCCCACACTGCTACTACTTAGTAGGTCTAAAAATGTTCTTGATGACATATGGCTATAGAAAGATGACACAGTCCTCTATGTTTTAAAGGAAGCTATCTTGTAATCCTTGATGATGATGTATTCTATTCCCATCACATCATATTAACATGTGGGATCTCACCTGATATTCAAGGTTGTTGAAAACACACACATCCGGAATGTTCTCTGTGAAGGAAAAAAAACAAATTAAATTCAGATTAATTCTGATATAAAAATCCTAGTGAAAATCAACCTGGTTAGTGAGTGAAAGGATGTACCAGCATGGCACACTCACTGCATAAGTAGTTTGAACAGCAGACTCCCACAGTGGTGTGGAGAGTAGAACCCACAGGACAGGACGGCACCCCAGGGCACTGCTTCACATCGCACTCTGTTTAAACACAAGCCAATAACATAAGATTCATCTTTACTATATCAATTAAAAACATCCTTGTCCTAATCAGAACAGGCAAGAAAATACCATGGTTTGGTCATTTTTGGTCCTCCATTACAATTAACATACGTACAATTCTCTAGGTTGTTATCTCACTTTGAACATGGCTTCCTGCAAACATCCTGCCATACATGATCTAGTGAAACCTTAGTTCATCCTGACTCAAGCTCATTTGAAACAACCACTGCATACATTCTGGAAGCATCAGATGTTTTGTTTTTTGGATCTGTCTGACACACATGGTTCCTTCCTGCACAGAGTTCTAGCTGCCTACATTACTCATCTGATAGGCCATCCTTGGGTTCAACTTAAAAGGGACAAACACAACGTGAATAAACTTCTTGCTGCTCACTTACCACACTTATCCTCTTGACAGCAGCCAACAGTATTATTGACTTTAACCTGACCCGGCTCCTCACAGCTGACAGGTGGCGGTGCTGGACAGGACACGTGACTGCATGTGACCTTCAGTGTGTCCTCCTCACAAATACACTCTTTACAGTCTTCTGTCCACGTGGAATTGGCCTGAGGATACAATGTTAAGGTAAGTGTGGCAGGAGGCATAGTATTATCAAAGGGTTAAGAAAAAGGGTCTGGCATTGTTGAAAAAACATTTACCTCTGTCCATTTTCCATTTGCCAGTCGACATATTTCTGTTAGGAGGGAAATAGAATGAATAAAGTCATTTACAATAATGTGTGGTTTGGCCAGCCAGCCTCAGGAGATAAGGCTTGTATCTTATGTTCAAACTTCATATTCCAAATGATGATTAACCATTAAAACTTAACCCATTGCCTACGCAGGTTGCTTTCAGTTTGCATGCTCCGTATTTAAATTGGCTAAGATCTAATATCACAGCTTTACTGTGCTAAATCACTGCTTGTCTACCTTCACTTTAAGTTGAATATGTTGGTTTGCATAAACCAAAAGAGGTTAAGCTAAAACCTGTATATGTGTGCAGGTTATTAATTATAAGGAAAAGTTGGCAGTTCTGTGATACAGCGGAAAATTAAAGAAATGTTTAATACATTTCAGAATACCTTTAGAATGTCAGCGACAGTACGGCAAAGTAATGGTAAAATACTTTAAGGTGAAAGATAAGGATAAGAAACACAGGTGGTCTCAGATCAGGTGCAAACCTGGCAGAAGGGCCTTAAAGTTAGTTTCCCTTACATCCTAATTGTTCTACAGCACACAAACTGTCACAAAAACAGTCAGATAAAAATACAGTCCATTAATGAATGCGAGATGGCCTTTACTGCTTTTGCCATAGAGAAGTGCCATCTGCCCTTACCACAGGTAGGAACACATTCATCAGAGGCGGAGGAGAGGAGGGTGGTGCCATTGGGGCAGAAGCAACCCTCCACCCTCACACTAGTCATCTCACTGAACTCATTGACAGTATCGATAAACTTCTGGTTGTACCTGCAGAAACAACAACATATTGTGTGAGAGCCAATGTTGTATGTGAATCAAAGCATAAATGAATGTTGATGGATTGACTATGAGAGTTGGTGAATGTCTGTACCAGGAATCACAGGTAGGCTCCACCGGAGAGCCACAGGGCTGATACACTTTGGGACTTGGACATGTATATACTATAAGAGACGAAGACAGAATAAACATCATGCTTTTTTAAGTTGAGGTCATTGCTGTGATATTGTTATAGTGCCTGTATAACATAATCTGGTTGCATACCACAGAGTCCTTTGGTGGAATTCCTCCAGTCGATGCATATTCCAGCCAAAGCACAGACTTCAGCGTAAGTTTGTAAGCTGATGCAGCCAATGTGATTGATGTGCATGTGACAAACGTCAAACTCACAGGCCTCCACAAAAGGAAGGTAGTCAACGACCTTGTGGCAAGCTTCAAATACACTGGGGAGTATGAGATTTATAGTCAGAATGGGCACAAGCTGAATACATTGACAGAAGAGTCAGTTATCAGTGTTCTTTCAGTGCTCCCTCTCCTGTAGTGTGTTCTATAGGTTTTAGTGCATGTAAATGGTCTGCAAAGGCTTAAATCCCTGTGTTCCCTCCAGAGGGAGTTTTTGAATGTCAGTCTTTTAGCTGGATATTTTCCTTTCTATAATATATATAAAGACTATACTTACCTACAGTAAGTGAAAGAATTTGTAAAATCTCAAAATCATCAGCTGAAATGTATTATTAAAACTAAGCAATGTTAAACCTGATGTTACTGACGATTAGAGTTATAGATGACGTGTTTTCCTATTTTCCTCCTACCTGCTCTTGATGATCTCACAGATGCTTGTATTGCAGGTACCGGGCGTAGGAGTTGTGTTTGGTGTGGGAGGAGGTTGTTTACAGTTGCTGCCGTTAGTATGCCACTCGTGTGCCATATTAGGACATGAAGAATCCATTTTGCCACTGGGCAACATGCAGTCATCTGTCCGGTTGTTATCACATGTGCCTGGAGAAACCCTCATCATTATCAATCACACTGATGGCAGAATGTGTCGAATAGGTACAATAGATTGCATCTTTTGTAAGTATTAACTTCACAAAATATTCAACCTCTGTAGATATGAAGCATGTTCATCATCGACTGCTTTCCAAAGTCTACATACATTGAGATGCTTTTTATTTAAACTGCAGGACTTACCACACTGTCCCCAGGTGTTGTTGCCAAATTTACTATAGGGTAGGTCGATGCTGAATATGAGCCCTGAGAAGGTGATCTTGGCATGGATTTTAGGGATGACAAGCACTGTATCAATACCAGTGGTGGTTATACGGAAGTCACCGTTCTGGTATGCAAGACTTACATGCCTGTCATTGACGGAAATCTAAAACAAAAAGCAGAAATTACAATTTGTAAGGGTCAATGCATTTGATAATTTTATAAATATAATCAAATCAGTTTTGTAAGGTTCACACAATGGGTTGCATTTGCGATGAAGGGAACACAAAAGGGTTGAACCTAAGATAATCACTAGTTTAAATTTAAAGGAAGAAAGTTAATAGTTGCTTTGAATTACCTGATTTTTAAACATGCCATTTATATCCTTTTGCGTTATAAAGATCTTGTAGCTTTTGTAGAAGACTGTGATGGACTGAGGACAGGACGAGCCATCAGCTGCTCCACAGTAGTAGTTGTCAATCATAACACTGAAGTTATATTTGGGCGAGATCTCTTTCACCAGCCAGTAGGAACAGTTGCCTTGAAAACCATAGAAGGTTCCATCGAATGTGACATAATGGGGATCCCCCCACCCGAAGCAGATACCTTCATACAAAACATATATTTCAGTTTTTTTATGACATTTCACGCAATTGTTGAAACAATATAAGTCAAGAATATAGAGAAAGAAAAGAAGATAAAAGATTGTTTTAGGTAAAATGCTTTTACATGTTCAACCTTAGGATTTTTCAACAAGCAACATTTTAGCAGGTCAGACTTACATTGACATTCATAGTGGGAGCAGCATCCATCATCATCCGGCACTTCAATTGCAGCGAAGTTATTTGCACAGACTACAGGCTTTTGAATAGGGCACTTTCTGGGGCCCAGGGACACGCTGCCATTTAGACACGTTGCATTTGTACAGTCACTCACAATCCAACTTTCACCATTCTGTGAGGATAATTAAAGATTGGTGTTTAAAAATAGAGATGAGTGGTTTTAATGCATTAATAACAATCAAAGGATTAAACACCTGGTTCCATTTATCAGCCGATTAAATGAGTGCTATCAGTGGTCTTCAGCTTTATAAATGCAGGTCAGAAGGGGCCTGCTAAACCAACTAGAAGGCAGTACTGATCATGTTTCAGCACGTTTTTTTCACCAAAGGATTGAATAAAAGAAGACAACACGTATAGCAACAGTAACAATTATGACAGGAGCAGAGGCTATAGTCAGTTGCATAGTATATCAGCTAGAAAACTCCATAAGGGAGGGATGGGACACAAAACAAAGGATGTTGACCTTGCTATTTAAACTAAAATCACATTTTCTTCCTACACTTAACCAAGTAGTTGTGCTGACTAAACCTAAATAATTTGTCAGAAAAGTAGGTATAACAATTAATAATGCACATTTCATTTTCTGACAACAGTTGGGTGGGTTGAACAATTGCGTATAAAAAAAACCAAAACATTTGTATGGAATATAAATCAAGAATTACCAGTTTTGGACCTTGAAGTGTGAAACAATACACATGATGACATGGCTGTTCTATGGTTACTACATGACAGCTCTCATTGCAGTGCCCTGTGTAACAGTAGCCATCATGGTCTGTCTCATTGTATACTATGGAGCCTGAAAATGAGACACAGCAGGTTCGTGAAAAGGAGTCTATCACATATCACATAATGTTATATCCAGAGTTCGGAGGGTTACCCTAAATCTATATTCTCTTAAAATGATTAGTTAAATGTTAAACAAGATTAATTAATAACCTTATTTAAGTATCACAATATCAAAGTTATGTACCTGATTACTTTCAGTTACTTTTGGATTACCTCAATATAAAATGCAATGCCATCACCCATGCAAACACTAAGATGGCTTTTACTTTAGCGTATTATGTAGAAAAACAAAACAATATCAACTTAGAAAATAAGAAACCAAATTATTCCGTATATAAAATGTGTCCTCTTTAATTAAAGGATAGGCCTACAGAATACTATAGTAAATCAAACACGGTATTTTTGTTTAATAAATCAGATTTCCGCCCACCGCATTTAAAAAAAGAAAAAAGGGATTTAGAAAAGAGAGACTAAATGAAAAGATAAAATAAGATTCAGTCTTCCTATGATCTAATTGTCTTATTTTCAAATGTATTGTTACATTGTAATCCTGCTAGTAATCTCCATTATTTTTATGTAAATATAATTGAATACAGTTACTCTTTTTTTTATCCTCTATTCAAGTCTTTCATGCATTACGCAGATGTATTCAGATACTGTGCATCCAAAACATACATGCAGACTTGGGCACTCTTTGTTATTAATTTACCTCATCAGACTTACATTTGTCTTATAATAAACAAACTGTTGTACAGTCTTTCTAAGCAATTTAGAAAATAGGATTGTAAATGCCAAGCTGTGACAACATTTATAAAAATTCAACTGTGCCTTTGAGCGGACGCACAACTAGCTAGCATGCTAACATACATATGATCCATATTTATTATGGTGAAAGACGTTCTGTTTTCCCTAAACTCGTTGTACCAATGTCACTGGAGTTTGTTTGAGCAACAACAATGAACCTGCATGTTTGGTTTATTGTTCTATAACAAATTAGTATAGGATTGTTTGGTACATGCTAGGTGTACAATTTAAGTGGAGAAATGGGTTTCGAACAAATATCTTATGTAATATAGGCCTTTATTTTATATTTGTGTTTTTTTGTGATATCACACTGGTGTCTTAAATTGATATGACCCATTTTCAAGATAAATCCATTATTATGAACAGTACTTACCAGCAGGAAACTTTGTACCATTATGAAAACAATGGCAGTGTTGTGGCGAAGTAATTGGTTGAGTGGTTTCTTCTGTAAATACAATTATCGTAGTGGAAGGAGTTGAGGGTGTTGTAGTTGTTACTGTGGTGGAGGGAGTTGAGGGTGTTGTAGATGTTACTGTAGTGGAAGTAGTTGAGGGTGTTGTAGTTGTTACTGTGGTGGAAGGCGTTGAGGATGTAGTAGGTCCTGTAGTGGAAGGTGTTTGACAGCCACAGCATTTCAATCTAATCTCATAATCAAAACACTGTTGCGTAGGCCCTTGTTGTTTGTTGTTGCAGATGAAACCAATATCTTTGTTGCAAGTCACAGTTTGTCCCATCTCTGACATTGGAAGACCTGGGTAAAGAATAGATTACACTGGACTTCTTCAGGAGCTGAGCATATATGATAACCAGCAGAGATTATTTTCTGGATTGATTCATCATCTCCACCATTGGGGCCTGATGTGGGCTTGCCAAGGTTGATCCATTCTGACCAACCACATGTCATATCATGCCCACCAGGGCAAGGTGCAGTTGTGATTGGCAGAGTTGTTGTTGTTTTGGTTGTGGTAGAAGGTGTAGTAGTTGTTGTACTCAAAGGTGTTGAGACTGTAACTGTTGTTGATGGAGTTGATGGTGTTGCAATTGGTACTGTGGTTGAAGGAGTTGAGGGTGTTGTAGTTGTTACTGTGGTGGAAGGCGTTGAAGGTGTTGTAGTTGGTACTGTAGTGGAAGGAGTTGAGGGTGTTGTAGTTGTTCCTGTGGTGGAAGGAGTTGAAGGTGTTGTAGTTGGTACTGTGGTTGAAGGAGTTGAGGGTGTTGTAGTTGTTACTGTGGTGGAAGGCGTTGAAGGTGTTGTAGTTGGTACTGTAGTGGAAGGAGTTGAGGGGGTCGTAGTTATTCCTGTGGTGGAAGGAGTTGAGGGTGTTGTAGTTGTTCCTGTGGTGGAAGGAGTTGAAGGTGTTGTAGTTGGTACTGTGGTTGAAGGAGTTGAGGGTGTTGTAGTTGTTACTGTGGTGGAAGGCGTTGAAGGTGTTGTAGTTGGTACTGTAGTGGAAGGAGTTGAGGGGGTCGTAGTTATTCCTGTGGTGGAAGGAGTTGAGGGTGTTGTAGTTGTTACTGTGGTGGAAGGCGTTGAGGGTGTAGTAGGTCCTGTAGTGGAAGGTGTTTGACACCTACAGCATTTCAATCTAATCTCATAATCAAAACACTGTTGCGTAGGCCCTTGTTGTTTGTTGTTGCAGATGAAACCAACATCTTTGTTGCAAGTCACAGTTTGTCCCATCTCTGACATTGGAAGACCTGGGTAAAGAACAGATCTACACTGGACTTCTTCAGGAGCTGAGCATATATGATAACCAGCAGAGATTATATTCTGGATTGACTCATCATCTCCACCATTGGGGCCTGATGTGGGCTTGCCAAGGTTGATCCATTCTGACCAACCACATGTCATATCATGTCCACCAGGGCAAGGTGCAGTTGGAGTTGACTGAGGTGTTGTTGTTTCAGTCGTGGAAAAAGGTGTAGTGGTTGTCGTAGTCGAAGGTGTTGAGAATGTAACTGTTGTTGACGGAGTTGATGGTGTTGCATTTGGTACTGTAGTTGAAGGAGTTGAGGGTGTTTTAGTTGTTACTGTAGTGGATGGAGTTGAGGGTGTTGTAGTTGTTACTGTGTTGGAAGTAGTAGAGGGTGTTGTAGTTGGTACTGTGGTGGAAGGAGTTGAGGGTGTTGTAGTTGTTACTGTGGTGGAAGGAGTTGAGGGTGTTGTAGTTGGTACTGTGTTGGAAGTAGTAGAGGGTGTTGTAGTTGGTACTGTGGTGGAAGGAGTTGAGGGTGTTGTAGTTGTTACAGTAGTTGAAGTAGTTGAGGGTGTTGTAGTTGTTCCTGTAGTTGAAGTAGTTGAGGGTGTTGTAGTTGTTACTGTGGTGGAAGGAGTTAAGGGGGTCGTAGTTGTTACTGTGGTGGAAGGAGTTGAGGGTGTTGTAGTTGTTACTGTGGTGGAAGGAGTTGAGGGTGTTGTAGTTGTTACTGTGGTGGAAGGCGTTGAGGGTGTTGTAGTTGTTACTGTAGTGGAAGGAGTTGAGGGTGTTGTAGTTGTTCCTGTAGTTGAAGTAGTTGAGGGTGTTGTAGTTGTTACTGTGGTGGAAGGAGTTGAGGGGTCGTAGTTGTTAGGTGGTGAGGGTGTTGTATTGTGTGGAGGAGTTGAGGGTGTTGTAGTTGTTACTGTGGTGGAGGAGTTGAGGGTGTTGTAGTTGTACTGGTGGAAGGAGTTGAGGGTGTTGTAGTTGTACTGTAGTGGAAGGAGTTGAGGGTGTGTAGTTGTTACTGTGTGGAAGGAGTTGAGGGTGTTGTAGTTGTTACTGTAGTGGAAGGAGTTGAGAGGTGTTGTAGTTGTTACTGTGGTGGAAGGAGTTGAGGGGGTCGTAGTTGTTAGTGTGGTGGAAGGAGTTGAGGGTGTTTTAGTTGTTACTGTAGTGGATGGAGTTGAGGGTGTTGTAGTTGTTACTGTGTTGGAAGTAGTAGAGGGTGTTGTAGTTGGTACTGTGGTGGAAGGAGTTGAGGGTGTTGTAGTTGTTACTGTGGTGGAAGGAGTTGAGGGTGTTGTAGTTGGTACTGTGTTGGAAGTAGTAGAGGGTGTTGTAGTTGGTACTGTGGTGGAAGGAGTTGAGGGTGTTGTAGTTGTTACAGTAGTTGAAGTAGTTGAGGGTGTTGTAGTTGTTCCTGTAGTTGAAGTAGTTGAGGGTGTTGTAGTTGTTACTGTGGTGGAAGGAGTTAAGGGGGTCGTAGTTGTTACTGTGGTGGAAGGAGTTGAGGGTGTTGTAGTTGTTACTGTGGTGGAAGGAGTTGAGGGTGTTGTAGTTGTTACTGTGGTGGAAGGCGTTGAGGGTGTTGTAGTTGTTACTGTAGTGGAAGGAGTTGAGGGTGTTGTAGTTGTTCCTGTAGTTGAAGTAGTTGAGGGTGTTGTAGTTGTTACTGTGGTGGAAGGAGTTGAGGGGGTCGTAGTTGTTAGTGTGGTGGAAGGAGTTGAGGGTGTTGTAGTTGTTACTGTGGTGGAGGGAGTTGAGGGTGTTGTAGTTGTTACTGTGGTGGAAGGAGTTGAGGGTGTTGTAGTTGGTACTGTAGTGGAAGGAGTTGAGGGTGTCGTAGTTGTTACTGTGGTGGAAGGAGTTGAGGGTGTTGTAGTTGTTACTGTCGTGGAAGGAGTTGAGGGTGTTATAGTTGTTACTGTAGTGGAAGGAGTTGAGGGTGTTGTAGTTGTTCCTGTAGTTGAAGTAGTTGAGGGTGTTGTAGTTGTTACTGTGG
This sequence comes from Dissostichus eleginoides, assembly GCA_031216635.1. NCBI lineage: Eukaryota > Metazoa > Chordata > Actinopteri > Perciformes > Nototheniidae > Dissostichus > Dissostichus eleginoides. The sequence goes on from CM062264.1 coordinate 4,165,293, forward strand.
TGGAAGGAGTTGAGGGGGTCGTAGTTGTTACTGTGGTGGAAGGAGTTGAGGGTGTTGTAGTTGGTACTGCGGTGGAAGGAGTTGAGGGTGTTGTAGTTGTTCCTGTGGTGGAAGGAGTTGAGGGTGTTGTAGTTGTTACTGTGGTGGAGGGAGTTGAGGGTGTTGTAGTTGTTACTGTGGTGGAGGGAGTTGAGGGTGTTGTAGTTGTTACTGTGGTGGAAGGAGTTGAGGGTGTTGTAGATGTTACTGTAGTGGAAGGCGTCGAGGGTGTAATTGGTACTGTAGTTGAAGGTGTTTGACAGCCACAGCATTTCAATCTAATCTCATAATCAAAACACTGTTGCGTAGGCCCTTGTTGTTTGTTGTTGCAGATGAAACCAACATCTTTGTTGCAAGTCACAGTTTGTCCCATCTCTGACATTGGAAGACCTGGGTAAAGAACAGATCTACACTGGACTTCTTCAGGAGCTGAGCATATATGATAACCAGCAGAGATTATATTCTGGATTGACTCATCATCTCCACCATTGGGGCCTGATATGGGCTTGCCAAGGTTGATCCATTCTGACCAACCACATGTCATATCATGTCCACCAGGGCAAGGTGCAGTTGTGATTGACTGAGTTGTTGTTGTTTCAGTCGTGGTAAAAGTTGTAGTGGTTGTCGTAGTCGAAGGTGTTGAGACTGTAACTGTTGTTGACGGAGTTGATGGTGTTGCATTTGGTACTGTAGTTGAAGGAGTTGAGGGTGTGTTAGTTGTTACTGTAGTGGATGGAGTTGAGGGTGTTGTAGTTGTTACTGTGGAGGAAGTAGTAGAGGGTGTTGTAGTTGTTACTGTGGTGGAAGGAGTTGAGGGTGTTGTCGTTGTTACTGTGGTGGAAGGAGTTGAGGGTGTTGTAGTTGTTACTGTAGTGGAAGGAGTTGAGGGTGTTGTAGTTGTTCCTGTAGTTGAAGTAGTTGAGGGTGTTGTAGTTCTTACTGTGGTGGAAGGAGTTGAGGGGGTCGTAGTTGTTAGTGTGGTGGAAGGAGTTGAGGGTGTTGTAGTTGTTACTGTGGCGGAGGGAGTTGAGGGTGTTGTAGTTGTTACTGTGGTGGAAGGAGTTGAGGGTGTTGTAGATGTTACTGTAGTGGAAGGCGTTGAGGGTGTAATTGGTGCTGTAGTGGAAGGTGTTTGACAGCCACAGCACTTCAATCTAATCTCATAATCAAAACACTGTTGGGTAGGCCCTTGTTGTTTGTTGTTGCAGATGAAACCAACATCTTTGTCGCAAGTCACAGGTTGTCCCATCTCTGACATTGGAAGACCTGGGTAAAGAACAGATCTACACTGGACTTCTTCAGGAGCTGAGCATATATGATAACCAGCAGAGATTATATTCTGGATTGACTCATCATCTCCACCATTGGGGCCTGATGTGGGCTTGCCAAGGTTGATCCATTCTGACCAACCACATGTCATATCATGTCCTCCAGGGCAAGGTGCAGTTGTGATTGACTGAGTTGTTGTTGTTTCAGTCGTGGTAAAAGTTGTAGTGGTTGTCGTAGTCGAAGATGTTGAGACTGTAACTGTTGTTGACGGAGTTGATGGTGTTGCATTTGGTACTGTAGTTGAAGGAGTTGAGGGTGTTTTAGTTGTTACTGTACTGGATGGAGTTGAGGGTGTTGTAGTTGTTACTGTGGTGGAAGTAGTAGAGGGTGTTGTAGTTGGTACTGTGGTGGAAGGAGTTGAGGGTGTTGTAGTTATTACTGTGGTAGAAGGAGTTGAGGGTGTTGTAGTTGTTACTGTGGTGGAAGGCATTGAGGGTGATGTAGTTGGTACTGTAGTTGAAGTAGTTGAGGGTGTTGTAGTCGTTACTGTGGTGGAAGGAGTTGAGGGGGTCGTAGTTCTTACTGTGGTGGAAGGAGTTGAGGGTGTTGTAGTTTTTACTGTGGTGGAAGGAGTTGAGGGTGTTGTAGTTGTTACTGTGGTGGAAGGAGTTGAGGGTGTTGTAGTTGTTCCTGTAGTTGAAGTAGTTGAGGGTGTTGTAGTCGTTACTGTGGTGGAAGGAGTTGAGGGGGTCGTAGTTGTTACTGTGGAGGAAGTAGTAGAGGGTGTTGTAGTTGGTACTGTGGTGGAAGGAGTTGAGGGTGTTGTAGTTGTTACTGTGGTGGAAGGCGTTGAGGGTGATGTAGTTGGTACTGTAGTGGAAGGAGTTGTGGGTGTCGTAGTTGTTACTGTGGTGGAAGGAGTTGATGGTGTTGTAGTTGTTACTGTGGTGGAAGGAGTTGAGGGTGTTGTAGTTGTTACTGTAGTGGAAGGAGTTGAGGGTGTTGTAGTTGTTCCTGTAGTTGAAGTAGTTGAAGGTGTTGTAGTTGTTACTGTGGTGGAAGGAGTTGAGGGGGTCGTAGTTGTTACTGTGGTGGAAGGAGTTGAGGGTGTTGTAGTTGTTACTGTGGTGGAAGGTGTTGAGGGTGTAGTAGGTCCTGTAGTGGAAGGTGTTTGACACCCACAGCATTTCAATCTAATCTCATAATCAAAACACTGTTGCTTAGACCCCTGTTGTTTGTTGTTGCAGATGAAACCAACATCTTTGTTGCAAGTCACAGTTTGTCCCATCTCTGACATTGGAAGACCTGGGTAAAGAACAGATCTACACTGGACTTCTTCAGGAGCTGAGCATATATGATAACCAGCAGAGATTATAGTCTGGATTGACTCATCATCTCCACCATTTGGGCCTGATGTGGGCTTGCCAAGGTTGATCCATTCTGACCAACCACATGTCATATCATGTCCACCAGGGCAAGGTGCAGTTGTGATTGACTGAGGTGTTGTTGTTTCAGTCGTGGTAAAAGGTGTAGTGGTTGTCGTAGTCGAAGGTGTTGAGACTGTAACTGTTGTTGACGGAGTTGATGGTGTTGCAGTTGTAACTGTAGTGGATGGAGTTGAGGGAGATGTAGTTGTTACTGTGGTGGAAGTAGTAGAGGGTGTTGTAGTTGGTACTGTGGTTGAAGTAGTTGAGGGTGTTGTAGTTGTTACTGTGGTGGAAGGAGTTGAGGGTGTTGTAGTTGTTACTGTGGTGGAGGGAGTTGAGGTTGTTGTAGTTGTTACTGTGGTGGAAGGAGTTGAGGGTGTAGTAAGTCCTGTAGTGGAAGGTGTTTGACAGCCACAGCATATCAATCTAATCTCATAATCAAAACACTGTTGCGTAGGCCCTTGTTGTTTGTTGTTGCAGATGAAACCAACATCTTTGTTGCAAGTCACAGTTTGTCCCATCTCTGACATTGGAAGACCTGGGTAAAGAACAGATCTACACTGGACTTCTTCAGGAGCTGAGCATATATGATAACCAGCAGATATTATATTCTGGATTGACTCATCATCTCCACCATTGGGGCCTGATGTGGGCTTGCCAAGGTTGATCCATTCTGACCAACCACATGTCATATCATGTCCACCAGGGCAAGGTGTAGTTGTGATTGACTGAGTTGTTGTTGTTTCAGTCGTGGTAAAAGGTGTAGTGGTTGTCGTAGTCGAAGGTGTTGAGACTGTAACTGTTGTTGACGGAGTTGATGGTGTTGCATTTGGTACTGTAGTTGAAGGAGTTGAGGGTGTTTTAGTTGTTACTGTAGTGGATGGAGTTGGGGGTGTTGTAGTTGTTACTGTGGAGGAAGTAGTAGAGGGTGTTGTAGTTGGTACTGTGGTGGAAGGAGTTGAGGGTGTTGTAGTTGGTACTGTAGTGGAAGGAGTTGAGGGTGTTGTAGTTGTTACTGTCGTGGAAGGAGTTGAGGGTGTTATAGTTGTTACTGTAGTGGAAGGAGTTGAGGGTGTTGTAGTTGTTCCTGTAGTTGAAGTAGTTGAGGGTGTTGTAGTTGTTACTGTGGTGGAAGGAGTTGAGGGGGTCGTAGTTGTTACTGTGGTGGAAGGAGTTGAGGGTGTTGTAGTTGGTACTGCGGTGGAAGGAGTTGAGGGTGTTGTAGTTGTTCCTGTGGTGGAAGGAGTTGAGGGTGTTGTAGTTGTTACTGTGGTGGAGGGAGTTGAGGGTGTTGTAGTTGTTACTGTGGTGGAGGGAGTTGAGGGTGTTGTAGTTGTTACTGTGGTGGAAGGAGTTGAGGGTGTTGTAGATGTTACTGTAGTGGAAGGCGTCGAGGGTGTAATTGGTACTGTAGTTGAAGGTGTTTGACAGCCACAGCATTTCAATCTAATCTCATAATCAAAACACTGTTGCGTAGGCCCTTGTTGTTTGTTGTTGCAGATGAAACCAACATCTTTGTTGCAAGTCACAGTTTGTCCCATCTCTGACATTGGAAGACCTGGGTAAAGAACAGATCTACACTGGACTTCTTCAGGAGCTGAGCATATATGATAACCAGCAGATATTATATTCTGGATTGACTCATCATCTCCACCATTGGGGCCTGATGTGGGCTTGCCAAGGTTGATCCATTCTGACCAACCACATGTCATATCATGTCCACCAGGGCAAGGTGCAGTTGTGATTGACTGAGTTGTTGTTGTTTCAGTCGTGGTAAAAGGTGTAGTGGTTGTCGTAGTCGAAGGTGTTGAGACTGTAACTGTTGTTGACGGAGTTGATGGTGTTGCATTTGGTACTGTAGTTGAAGGAGTTGAGGGTGTTTTAGTTGTTACTGTAGTGGATGGAGTTGAGGGTGTTGTAGTTGTTACTGTGGAGGAAGTAGTAGAGGGTGTTGTAGTTGGTACTGTGGTGGAAGGAGTTGAGGGTGTTGTAGTTGGTACTGTAGTGGAAGGTGTTGAGGGTGTCGTAGTTGTTACTGTGGTGGAAGGAGTTGAGGGTGTTGTAGTTGTTACTGTGGTGGAAGGAGTTGAGGGTGTTATAGTTGTTACTGTAGTGGAAGGAGTTGAGGGTGTTGTAGTTGTTCCTGTAGTTGAAGTAGTTGAGGGTGTTGTAGTTGTTACTGTGGTGGAAGGAGTTGAGGGGGTCGTAGTTGTTACTGTGGTGGAAGGAGTTGAGGGTGTTGTAGTTGTTACTGTGGTGGAAAGAGTTGAGGGTGTTGTAGTTGGTACTGCGGTGGAAGGAGTAGAGGGTGTTGTAGTTGTTACTGTGGTGGAAAGAGTTGAGGGTGTTGTAGTTGTTCCTGTGGTGGAAGGAGTTGAGGGTGTTGTAGTTGTTACTGTGGTGGAGGGAGTTGAGGGTGTTGTAGTTGTTACTGTGGTGGAGGGAGTTGAGGGTGTTGTAGTTGTTACTGTGGTGGAGGGAGTTGAGGGTGTTGTAGTTGTTACTGTAGTTGAAGTAGTTGATGGTGTTGTAGTTAGTACTGTAGTTGAAGTAGTTGAGGGTGTTGTAGTTGTTACTGTGGTGGAAGGAGTTGAGGGTGTAGTAGTTGTCACTGTAGTTGAAGTAGTTGAGGGTGTTGTAGTTGTTACTGTGGTGGAAGTAGTTGAGGGCGTAGTAGGCACTGTAGTGGAAGGGGTTTGACACCCACAGCATTTAAATCGAATCTCATAATCAAAACACTGTTGCTGAAGCCCCTGTTGTTTGTTGTTGCAAATGAAACCGACATCTTTGTTGCAAGTCACAGTTTGTCCCATCTCTGACATAGGAAGACCTGGGTAAAGAACAGATCTACACTGGACTTCTTCAGGAGCTGAGCATATATGATAACCATCAGAGATTATCTTCTGGATTGATTCATCATCTCCACCATTTGGGCCTGTGGTTGGCTTGCCCAGATTGATCCATTCTGACCAACCACATGTCATATCATGTCCACCAGGACAAGGTGCAGTTGTAGTTGGCTGAGATGTTGTTGTTTCAGTTGTGGTAGAAGGTGTAGTGGTGGTTGTAGTTGAAGGTGTCAAGGTTTGAACTGTAGTGGAAGGTGTTGAGGGTGTAGTAGGTCCTGTAGTAGAACGGGTTTGACACCCACAGCATTTAAATCTAATCTCATAATCAAAACACTGTTGCTGAAGCCCCTGTTGTTTGTTGTTGCAAATGAAACCGACATCTTTGTTGCAAGTCACAGTTTGTCCCATCTCTGACATTGGAAGACCTGGGTAAAGAACAGATCTACACTGGACTTCTTCAGGAGCAGAGCATATATGATAACCATCAGAGATTATTTTCTGGATTGATTCATCATCTCCACCATTTGGGCCTGTGGTTGGCTTGCCCAGATTGATCCATTCTGACCAACCACATGTCATATCATGTCCACCAGGACAAGGTGCATTGTAGTTGGCTGAGATGTTGTTGTTTCAGTTGTGGTAGAAGGTGTAGGTGGTTGTAGTTGAAGGTGTCAAGGTTGAACTGTAGTGGAAGGCGTTGAGGGTGTAGTTGGTCCTGTAGTAGAACGGGTTTGACACCCACAGCATTTAAATCTAATCTCATAATCAAAACACTGTTGCTGAAGCCCCTGTTGTTTGTTGTTGCAAATGAAACCGACATCTTTGTTGCAAGTCACAGTTTGTCCCATCTCTGACATTGGAAGACCTGGGTAAAGAACAGATCTACACTGGACTTCTTCAGGAGCTGAGCATATATGATAACCATCAGAGATTATTTTCTGGATTGATTCATCATCTCCACCATTTGGGCCTGTGGTTGGCTTGCCCAGATTGATCCATTCTGACCAACCACATGTCATATCATGTCCACCAGGACAAGGTGCATTTGTAGTTGGCTGAGATGTTGTTGTTTCAGTTGTGGTAGAAGGTGTAGCGGTGGTTGTAGTTGAAGGTGTCAAGGTTGGAACTGTAGTGGAAGGCGTTGAGGGTGTAGTAGGTCCTGTAGTAGAACGGGTTTGACACCCACAGCATTTAAATCTAATCTCATAATCAAAACACTGTTGCTGAAGCCCCTGTTGTTTGTTGTTGCAAATGAAACCGACATCTTTGTTGCAAGTCACAGTTTGTCCCATCTCTGACATAGGAAGACCTGGGTAAAGAACAGATCTACACTGGACTTCTTCAGGAGCTGAGCATATATGATAACCATCAGAGATTATTTTCTGGATTGATTCATCATCTCCACCATTTGGGCCTGTGGTTGGCTTGCCCAGATTGATCCATTCTGACCAACCACATGTCATATCATGTCCACCAGGACAAGGTGCAGTTGTAGTTGGCTGAGATGTTGTCGTTTCAGTTGTGGTAGAAGGTGTAGTGGTGGTTGTAGTTGAAGGTGTCAAGGTTGGAACTGTAGTGGAAGGCGTTGAGGGTGTAGTAGGTCCTGTAGGGGAAGGAGTTGAGGGTGTTTTATTTGTTACTGTAGTGGATGGAGTTGAGGGTGTTGTAGTTTTTACTGTAGTGGAAGTAGTTGAGGGTGTTGTAGTTGTTACTGCGGTGGAAGGAGTAGATGGTTTTGTAGTTGTTCCAGTAGTTGAAGTAGTTGAGGGTGTTGTAGTTGTTACCGTGGTGGAAGGAGTTGAGGGTGTCGTAGTTTGTACTGTGGTGGAGGGAGTTGAGGGTGTTGTTGTTTCAGTTGTGGTAGAAGGCTTGGTGGTTGTAGTGGTAGGTGTTTTTTGTGATGACGGTATGAAAGTAATAGTAGTTTGTGGTGTTGTGCTGCATTGAACTGTTCTGCAACATTCTACCCTTATTTCATAATTGAGACATATGGGAGGATACTGTAAATTGTTCTTACACAGGAGTCCTTCTTTATTACATGTCACTTGTTGGTGAAGGGGAACTGTTGGATATTCCTCAGCACGACATTCCACTGCCAGTGGATCCTCGCAGATTTTAAATCCTTTCTGAATGATGTGTTTGATGGTTTCATTGTCTCCACCCCCATTACCATATTCAGGGTAGTCAGAACTTATCCATTTTGACCATTGGCATAACGTTTCCTGACAAGGTGTTTCTGTAACATGTTTGGTTGTAAGTATTATTTGGGGCTTTGTGGTTGAGATTGAAGGTGTCATAGAAGGAGTAGGCTTTGTTGGGCATGCACTATAGTCACAACACAGAACTCTGACTTGGTAGTTGAAGCACAAAGCCAGGGGTCCTGACTGGTCTTCATTTCTGCATGTGAGCCCCTTAGCCAAATCACATTGTACCACTTGTCCAACACTGTCAATGGAGACATTTGGGAATTTCTCAGCTCTGCATTGGATCTCGCTTGGCTTGGCACATATCTTGTGCCCTGCCTCTCTAATCTTGTCATAAGTTTCACTGTCTCCTCCTGGAGTTCCAAGAGTTGGGAAGCTAGTATCATACCATGGGGACCATTCACAGGGATTGCATGGGACTGTAACTGTATGGGGCTCTGTGGACATACATCAAAGTGGGCTGGTTATTTAGTATATCTTACACGATACAGCTGAATATGACTTCAGTTTTGAAAAAAAGGATGTTGCGCATACCTGGTGTGGTTGTAAAAACAAAGGTGGCTGAAGACTGGCTTGCTGTAGATGTGCTTACAATGGGCATAGGTGTTGTTGGTGTTGGTACTGGGCATAAATATGACCCCTTGTCAATGGTACCATTTGTCCCACACACTGCTATGAAGCAGTTACCATGCCCATCTGTTGTGTTATAGATGGTATTGCCAGGGTAGTATGTTTTATTCAAATATGTGCAAGTACAGGCTGTAAAAAGATAATATGTTTTGTTAACATAGTTACTTTTACATTACATTACATGTCACTTGTTGGACGCCAATCCAAAGCGACTTACATACATTCAGTACTGTGGGCAATCCCCACAGGAGCAATTTGGGGTGAAGTGTCTTGCCCAGGGACACAACAACATAATGACTGCAGTGGGACTCGAACTGATTCAAAGTTCAGCGCACTAAGTTCAGCGCATTATTTCACTGAGCCACAACCTCCCAGTTACTTGACATATTTATATATTTTTACAACCCTCAATCTCTCCAAACTTTAAGCATACCTTGGGCATCGTAAAAGCATTGGATGGTCGTTGAACTGCAGTTACTACAAGAAAAAAAAAATATTACTGACAATAATATTGTTTTCATTTAATTTGAACCTGCAACAAACCCATGACTGGGACATGTATTATATGCAAGACGTACCATGTATGACAGTTTTCGGTTGTTGGCACTTTGTCAGTATTATTATAGTATCTCCCCTCTTTATCGCGGCAGCCACATAGTTCTTTTGAAACACATGTCATAGTATCTTCATCAAAGTATGGCTGAGCAGGAGGACATTTTGGATAGCAACCTAATTAAAAACAAACAAATGGTCATGTTGGAATATTTGCCGATTCATGGGTACAACCAGATTAAGTGTTTTTTTGGTCCTTTAACCTGGCATTGTGGTTGAACGACAACTTTTAAATAAAGAACTTTAGAGAAATCCAGCCAATTTAAAGAGACAATGCGTTCAATCAGAAATCTTCAATCTTGAATGTGTTTTTGAGGTTAGGTCAAGTTATAAAAAGCTTAACTTACCTTCAAGAGGAGGAATCTGTGGAGAGCAGCTGCCTGATGGATTCCTGCAGGTTTTCATACAAGGAGATCCGCATGGCTTGTAGTGCCATTCACATTCTCCAGGGGGATTGTAGTAATCACAGAAGAGAGCTGGAAAATAAAATTATACTTAGTATAGATATTCCAGACTGGACTTCTCAGAGAGACTACTGATGATATTAAAAGTGTGGCTGTACTATTTAAATACTGGCTATGAATAAGTAGAAACATAGTATGATCAATACGCCAATTGAACGTCTTAAGTTAATGCTGATTAGTTGTGTAAATATGCAAAAATAATATTGGTCTCCGAAGTTTTCTCTCATCCGACCAGTGATCAGAAGTTCAGCCTAATGTCATTGGTCCCAAGCTGGCTGCCGATGTGGTATCCAGCTGATGATCTGGTTATCTAGGTAGGAAACGCCTTGTCTGATTAGGAAAGAAGCCATATATCCCACTATGGATCTAGAATTAAGTTGATTAGACAACTTTATCCATAACCAACCAGAGTTTAAAATATGAATGCAAAACTAATCAGAAGACTTATTAAACATATAAACGTTGTTTATTAATATATAGTTATTTTTGGTGTTGTGTTGCAACCGTGCAATCAATCCAGCCTGCCAGGTTATATTTCTACTCATGTTCCTTGAGGCACAGGCCAAGAAGGTAGGGTCCAGCCATCTTTTACTTAAGCCTACTAAGTAACCCATAACCCAATCTTAATTACAACTCTTTGAAAGGCCTTGTTTTCAATCTTTCAAAACAAACATGGAAAATACTGCAGATATTATAATTTTTCTCGTAGTATACCACACTTGTGTTTCGCTTTCTGAATTTGTACTCCTTTTATTCCTGAATGATCAAGGATATACCTAAAATAATACAGTAACTTGTTTCTTGTAAGTGTTTTCAGACAGGCATCTGGCAGCAGTTTACTTCAAAAACCTTATATCCAAGGGTCCTGCATAGAAGCCCCCATCAGGACTTTGCTAGATGACACTCGGTCAAATTTGTCTTATTCGTATACTGTATTTGTATACCTGAGACAAATGTAAAATCTGTCATTTTGGGCTTTATAACTAAACTTTTAGTCAAGAGGATCAAACTGACTCTACTTGATAAGGGATTTGCTCTTTGCTTACTGCAAGGTAGGGGGCAGAGCCTTGCGGTGAAGACTGCTAGTTCGTTTTGTTTACATGGTTACCACCCCTGCTAGCCTATGCCTCATATTTGATGCTGCTTAAATAATAAAGAAGTTATCTATTATTTGAAAACAGATCATGAAGGTGTTTGATGAATATCTTGTTATTTTTCTAGTGATATACAGTATATAGCCCTCACTGACAAAGGTTATAATATCCAGCAAATCCTTTTTTACCTTAGTGATCTTGATAGGTATGTATTTATCTAAAATAACTTTGCTTGTTACCTTATGCAACCCTGATTCATTTTGTCTATTGCCTTAAATGATTGTTCATCTTAGATACTCACGACAGATCTTTGGGGTTCTCCATGGTATACAGATTCCAGCTTGATTACAGGATTCGGCATAAGCAGCCACAGCAGTGCAAAAACACTCACAGTCTCCACCCGTGTCACAAGCACAGGAGTCAAACACACATGCATCATAGTATGGAGTTGGATCCACCTACAAAAAAATTATATTATTATACAATAATGGAAAAAAATGCTATTCTTTTCCAAGTATATTTCTGCACTCCTTTTTTTAATGGTATTTTTACAGTGTGGCATTGCTACTTTAACATGAGTAAAGGATCTGGATAAATCTTCCAACAGTCAGTCATTGAATGACCCTGATAAAGGTGTAAACATGTCCATGTTTGAAGACACTTTATATAGCATAATCAGTAGGTTATGTGCTGTCTTCCTAACAAGGACAACCTTTGGGCCAGCAGGCTGAAAAGGAAAGCTCATGAATAGTCTAACATGGTCTCATCAACAACCTACAGTGGAGTGGCAGGCGGAGAAGACGTCACTCTGTATAAGGCTGCACTGTTTCTGCGACCAGGCCTGTCGGTATGGGTTGGTTGTGCAGGGGCTGCTAATGCTCTGATCGTCGGGGCAACTGGGTAAATCCTTCCAGCTGTTTCCAAACACCAGTGGGTTGACCACCACAGCATTGCCCCTTGTTGTGAAGTCATTATTTGCATTGCCGTCATAATTGCCACACAGGCCACACACGCGACCCTGAAAAGGTAGAGGTCCTTATGTCATGGCTGTCCGCTTAAATATCCAAATTAATAAATTTTTGTGACAATAAGACCAAAAAAATGTATCTGGTGGTACCTTATATTTTGAGCTTAGCTGGATGAACAAGCTGGTCTTTCTGTCCCACATGAGAATGAGTCCATTGTTGGCTTCAACTACTAGATAGATGCCCATAGTGCTGTAACGGAATGGAACTGAATGTTCATCTCCACTTGAAAGCAGCTGGTAGCTTCCCTCTGTTAGAATCACTTCTGCATTCTATAGAAAAGGACAGATTTGTATTGTTGATATAGATACATTACAGAGAGACAGAGAGACAGACACACAGATGGATGGATATTTGATTGTTTACCCCCAGGAAGATCCTGATTGTCTTGGAGCAGGTGGTTCCTGTGGTTCCACAAGGAAGATTCTCAGAGATAACTCTAAAGGTTCCATTACTCTGTGCACTGCCACAGTAGTCCTGAGGAAGGCACACACACACACAGAAAAAAGTCATCAATATTAGTGGCTCTGCTCGACTCCCGTTCTCTCCTGTGTCAGGGATATGTTCTTTGAACGAACTGAGAGGAACAGTTAAGGAAGCAGGGAGGTCACAGTGGTTTGAAATAACTCTACAAGCCAAAGGACTACAGCAACACATTCAAAGAATGGTGGTTCCTCACAAAGCACTCCTGATTCACATCACTGGCCCGTCCTAATAATAATTTAATGTGAATGTAAGATGTTGGAGTGTTTATCTGTCGGTCTTGTCTCGTGAAATTAAGCAAGCCCATTCAACAGTAAGGCATATATCTTTGGTTTTCTGCAGCTTACCAAAACCTTTTGTCGGATAGGGTTAGTTATAACATATTTACCACAAGTGCATTCATCTGTTCTATCTCTCTGTTTGTGAGTGAATTTATACCTGAGTGAGAATGTATTCACAGCTGCCATCAAAGGTGAAGCGTTTCTGATCAAAGGTCATGTAGTGTCCTGCTCCGTAGACAGAGCAGGTCCCATCACACTCCTCTGTAGTGCACTGCCACTTCCTGTCTTTACAAGTGCTGTAAATAGAGAGATTGGACTTCTCATTGTACGTGTCACTCAAAGATGAAGGTGTAACCAAAAAACTAAAGTAAAAGCTGTTCCCTCCACTTGGGATTCACCTACCAGGTGTTGCAGTCCACCTTGGTGCTCTCTCCAGGCTGGTAGGAGATGCCGTTGTGAACACAGGAGCAGGCGTCTGGCTTGATGCAGCCTCCTTTATCATCAGACACCATCCCAGATGGACACATACACCCGGACACGCACCCAGTGGACACCTGCAGAAGTTGTCAAACTTACAGTTGTATGTTTTACTTTGATTATCCAAATATTTTATCCATATAAACTAGTAATGTATTTGCAGATAAATGTTCCTCTATGTTGGGAAAAAGGTGACTCACACAGGCCATGTCTAATGTGTTGCAGCTCTTCCCACACTCAGTTCCTTTAGCAGCTGGACCAGCAGAGCAGTTGAAAAACTCCATAGGAAGAGCACAGGCTGCTAAGAAAAGACATATCTGAAATTACTATACTTAATTCTAAAATGAATCTTGGTTTCTTTCTTTATATTACTACTGTTGCCCTGATTTTATGCAACATCTTGCATAAACTTGTTTTTCTGACAACCAAGATAACCTTGATTAATGGTGCCTTGTTGATGGAGTATTTTTGTTATCAAGATATAATATAAAATGTGTTTTTTTTTACATGTAAACAAGCCCCATCACTCTAACACACAGCCAGAGTATTTCATGTCCCTGTTGGGGCTCCGTATATCGCCACCCTAACTGCAGTTATATGATTAACATCAGCTATGGCCTCCAGTATAGAAAGTACAGCAGATGGGAAGTAGCGTTTTATTCTTTTGTCTAAGCGGCAAATCGTTCTGTTTTAGTATTTGTGATGCAAACTGTCCACTTGTACATATTTTCCCCAGACTTTTTGTCATTTTGCCTGTATGTTGTCTTGATCTGAAGAACACATCTAAAGTTCAGGCTGTATCTTGTGTGTTGAAACGCTGTACACAAACATAACAGTAACAGTGATAGTGGTTCTAGAGGCAGTTGTGTGTGGTCACAGTGACTGTGTGCAGCTTCCCACATTATTTCTTGGTCACATTAAACAAATTAGCTTTATAGGTGTTGGTAGGTCTTTTTGATCAGAGCTAAGCAAGCTTTTCCCTGCTGTCTTTTACCTGACCCAACACATACATGAGATCATTACCCCTCTAAACAGCTCAGTCTCAGAGTGTTAGTGATCAGTATATTCTTTGAAATTGTCATAAACCGGGTTAGTATTTTCAAATATAAAACAAGTGAAAATGATGATCTATGTTGGCAGACAGCAACTTTCCAAGGCTCTAAATCTGAAAGGGATATCAAATGTTTGAAACCTGTCACAGCTGGATGAAGTCCTATTCTCTCTTAGATGCTAAAAAACAACTGCTCTGCCATTTCACTTCAAAAGCTACCATCAGGAAGTAAGGCAACACTCCCTTTCAGGTGTTTCTATTGTGTTACTTACATGGCTGTACAATAATCCCCCCAATGCAGCCCAGTTTACCGTCCTTACAGGAGCTAGAGGAGGAATATAAAAACCATGAATATACATACACGTATATAACACTGCAGCGAAACTTTAAACATTTGTGAAATTCTCACTTTTTCCAGATATGTCAGAGATAAACATTAATTTGTTCCTCTCAAGCCCGAAAGAAAGGAGGGAAGATCCAGAGCTGGCACAAAGGAACTACAGCCATAATGTTTATGATCAGTTGGCATACAATACCTGTTCCCGTATAATTCACAATTATTTTAAGTGCACACATATACTTCAGTTTGTTTGCAGATGCATTAAGGGATAATATGGGGAATCATTTCATCCTACCAAATCCCATACACATGCCTGGAATAACAATATCCAAAATAACAAAAGCTTTACGTACCACATGAGCCCTTGCTTGTTAACGACCTGTCCAGGAGGCACCACTGAGCCTTCGTCATAACAGGGACAAGCCGTAGATGGAACACACTTCCCGGTGTCATCCAGGTAGGTTCCCTGTGCACAGACACAGCCGTCAATGGGGGGGAAGGAAGCGTGGCAGCTGAGGTCCGTGGAGCCGAGGCAGCGGCAGGTGTGGCTGCTGGTCGTGATGCTGTCCGAGTACACCATGCTGCTGGGGCACGAGCTGGCATATTTCCCTGAGGAGGACACAGCAGAGTCAGTGCCGGCCATGTGAAGACGTTTAAAAGGCCAGTGTTTTTTAGCCCGTTGTGCTACAATGTCACAGCAAGATCTCGTTGTAGTTTTGCTGCAGGGCTTTAGGTTGTTGGATGTGTTTTCCTGCTAATGGTTTTGGTTAAGCAACAACAGAGTTACAACCCCCTTTTTCTGGTTATTAGTGGATTATTAACATTACTATTAGTATTATTTAAAAAAAAAAAACTAATGGCCTAAAACAACAATGTTGAAAATGTAGTCTGGCATAGCCACAATGCTGTGTCACATTATCATTCTGCTGAAGCTGTCTTCACACCATCAGCAGTACACGGTTCTGCGCTGGCTGTGCCGTTGTGTTCCTCTGGAAGGAGGCTTGCTTTCGGTAAGACATCATAGTCCATTCTACTGTGTAGCAATGGCTGGAACAGCGTTGTTATGGCAGATTCCTTATTACAGCGTGTTTCTCACTTATTCATTAAAGGGGACCTATCATGCAAAATGCACTTTGTGATGTCTTTTATACATACATATGTGTACCCGGTGTTCCAGGGAACTCACAAAGTGTCAGAAAACACAACCCTCTCTCTTTTCCTCCATACCCAAATCTCTAAAAACGGGGCTGCAACGGATTTGATACGGGTGGATTTTTTATTTGCACCTTTTTGACGTAATGTAGGTGCACTCCGCCTGATTGGTCAACTCTCCACCAATCAGGGGAATGAGAGGTTGGGCCATGTTGACTCTCCACTCGTAATCACAGCAAGCATGATAACATGACGCTCGTGCCGGGCCGTGTCACACCCCCCTCTTCCGCATGGGGGCGTGGTCAGCTGAATCAGACCTTGCATATATATATATACCTTATATATTATTTAAATATAGCATGATAGGTCCCCTTTAAGGTCACACAGGTTAGAGAGGCCCATGAGTCTCTTTGCTAATTATCCATGGTCTTTGAATTATCAATAGATGTATTCATTTTAAGTGAGCTGATGCTGAGGTCAGAGGAAGTGCAGAGAGGCGCTGATTAGATAATACAGTTAAGTCTTTGTTAGTTAATTACTCCTAAAGACGTCATGAGATAATGACCTTTTGATATCTGGGACATATACAAGTATGGCATTCAGAGAGAAAACATGTGACGTTCGTGTGGTTGGCTGCATGATAAAATGAGGGTGCGTCATTTTAGAATCCTATATATGCTGGGGGAAACTTGTATTCGATGGGGCATTTCCGCGATTGGTTGCTGTTGAAGCAAGGTGATGTACCTCATTATTGTTTGTTGTTGCGCAACTGAATAATAATTAATCCCAACCATATCTGTGTTTGTGTTTTATTGATCTCTCTCTCTGTGTTAACATTTAAAGTTGGTGAGCCATTAATTGCACTAACAGCGTCTACTGCGACGTTACCTAAATGATGGAAGAACTGATAGAGGTTTTTATGGAGATTTCTCGGCAACTGTTCACATTTTATTTTCAGGTAACCAGTCTTTAAACACTGATAGAGCCCATACTGTGTTCCTGTCTTGTTCTTCTGCTGATTTCTCTCTCGTCCAGCACTATGTCTTTCAACTCCATACCTTCTTCTGTGTTTGGTTCCTGTTCTTGTTCTATTCATTTTTTCACTGGGGGAATTTAAAGTTTCTTGTTCTCCACAAATATATAAAATATTACTCTGTTTTTTCTGATGGAGAAAAACTAATGTTTTTATTGGCCACAGCTGAGGTTAAATTGACCAGACTTCTTTCTGCTGATTAATATAAATGCAAATGGTCTCTTGGTCAAAGCATCCTTAGCAATAATCTGCTGTTATCAAAAAAGAGCAGACTGCTCTACAATACAATATTAAAAGCAGTAAGATCACTTGTATTGTCATCATGCTCTCAGATTCAATGCTTCCATACTGATGCAACACTTTGGGTTTGACTCTGCTCCACAGTTACTCAGTGCTCACCACAGATGGTGTTCCTCCAGCCGCTGAGGTGGATCCCTGCAGCTGCACAGGCATGGACATAGGCGGAGACTGCAGCACACATGCAGTCCTCACTGTTCTCACAGTTACAGCTGTCATACATGCAGTTCTGGGAGGAGACGGAACGGAAAAGGCGTGTGAGGTTATGTGACAGGCCTGGAGACTGGTCTAGGAACAGTCCAAAGGAAACAGTGAGACTCACCTCTTTGTAAGAGTCAGGGCTGATCTCTGAGTGACAGGAGGCAAACACTCCCTCAGGCTCACTCAGCATTGAGCACCAGTGCTGGGCGTATCTCTCTGTCGGTGACAAAACAGGACCAACATCAGACATTCTGAAGAACCCAAAGTGTCAGCAAAGAGTGGAAAGAGTCAGACAAACCATTTTCCAGACTAAGACTGCAAGGGTTCTCAAAGCTGCTCTTAACATCGCGGCAACCAGCATGTGTCTTCCAACTGTTGACAAAACCAGCTGCTGTGGCATCTGGAACACCACTGAGCTTCAGGAAGTCATCCGCCTGGTTGCTGTTGAAGTTGCCACACAGACCTGCAGGCAGGAACATCATGATCAGGACCCCCACAGGGCACTTTACTATGTCTATCCAGCTTTCCTGTTCTTTCAAACTGAAACAGACTGATACATGATACATAAAAATGCCATGTCCCACACTAGAACAACACTTGTGCCACTTGAGTTAGCAAATATTGACTAACTTTGACTAACTAAAACAAATCAGTTCAATGTGTTCCTAAGTGCATCATTAATTCATTCTTTCATAAATATTACACTTTGAAAACAGCAGTACATGGAATATTAAAATGGTTGGTTCAAATGCTATTTATTTGAACAATATATGCTATAAGCTATATGCTATATATATTTAGGCAATATAATATAATAAGGATTCACTCTGACTTTCTTTGTTATCCAGGTGATCAGCCAAGCCAGATGGCACCTATCAATCTAAATAGAGTTCAAGAATGCCTTAAGACATACAAACTTTGATGACCTCTAACTTTATTAAGGTTGAACACCTTTTTAGTTATTATTTTTACTCACCCCCAAACAACTCCAAAGGACAGACAAGGCCTCCAACGAAACCGTAAGGAATCTCAGCATTATATTTGATCAGGAATAGTCCTTTAACGCCCACATAAAATGAATCTCAAGGATCGCCTTCTTTCATCTGGGTACCCTTGCTAAAATCATCCTGCCTCAAAACGATGCAGAAAAACTATTCCCTGCATTTGTTACTTAAAGGCTGGATTATTAAGTCATTATTATCAGGCTGTACCAAAAATGTGTTATTTGGGATATTGAGTTTACTGTTTGTAACAGCAAACAGGGATCAATAGCCAGCACTATTTGAGTTCTGAAGTACAGATGACTTCAGGACACATACCACAGGTGTTGGCCTGGTATTCACTGGCCACTGTGAGGTGGAGCTGCATCACCGGGTGGAGCAGCACCTCCAGCAGTACCCCCACAGACGTCTGCACCAGCAGGTAGAAGGAGGACGCTTTGAAGGCCGAGATCCCAGCTGCAGGGGGGACGGGAGTTTGTTAATAAAATCTATCACTTTCTGCAAGCTGTCATCCTATCCAGTTCAGAGGCAAATGGAATGACTCTGGATCTGCAGTAAAGATGGTCATGTGGTTTGGTTGGTGGATTTGTGTAGAAGTTAAAAAGAGAAGCTCATCAAGTGTAGTATTACTGATCCCATGCTGTTGATTTCCTTACCTGGAAAAAACGTATATATACTGTATATCAGTGGTGAACCGTCAGGGCCTTCAAGGTATTCAGAGAACAAAAATCTATTTAATTATATTAAAAAAAAATTATAAAATGTAAATAAAATGAATAAATGAGAATCGTATCTGTGTTGTTGATCTGTAATATTACAGTGTTACGTTGATTTGTTTGTCCTTCTCGGACCATGCACTATGCATTTCAGTGGTTTTGTGTTAGAAAAGAAAGCAACCAATCACATCTTGTTCTGGGTCTCTGGGTAGAATATCCTTCAACCAAGGTATTCTATATCCTTGATAGAATGCCCTGGCCGTTGCACTGAATGAGAGCGTATGTTTGGACTGACAGTTTGATCAACCAATCATATATTGATTTGTAGCCAATGGGCGTATTCTTTCAGAGTCCCCTCGGTTCCAGGGTATTCTCGAAGGCCCGGTAGTTCACTGGCTCGAGACAGAGGATCTAGATAAATGCGATGAAGCAATTCATGCCGTTTTATTGTTTTTAACGTTGAAATGGCAAGTGCAACAGGTGAAGATGAAGTTGTTGCGGAATTGTTGTGAGTACCCTTTTCAAGACGACAATTCAGTGAAGATGGACATTATAACGGCAGGGGGGCGGCAGCTCCAGTTGTGATAGACACGGTTCACCACTGCTGAATATACATATATATATATTAGGGCTGGGCAAGTTAACGCATTATTATAGAGTTAACACATTAATGAATTAACGCCAACAATTATTGTATCGCGCATTAACCGCTTTTCTTATTAATATTATTAATTTGAAAGTCGGTTGTTCACTGCTTCTGAATACACATACAGACAGACCATGGGTCACAGGAGGGGGGGATGTTGATCAGTATTGGCTTAGGATGGGCGTCATCAAGCGTCTCAACCAATGATGAAACACAGTGCGATAATGGCCCTGCAGCAAGTCCTTATCCCACACATGTAACACAGATACACACTAACAATATCACACACCCCCAGGAACAAGGACAAGGGACAAGGAGCCACAGCTTTACTGTCAGTGTGGTCGGGAAGGTTCCTACAGATGAAATGTCAAAGAATTAGCTAACTTTCTGCCATAAGAGGAGCTATTTGAATTATTTAATGATAAGGAGAGAAGATTCAGTGCTTCCTTTGTTATCTCCTTTAGCTTAGGATTCACCGGACCACCGTTTAATAACGGAAGGAGATGATGCTGTCCTTGCAGTCTCTCCATTCAGACGTTCAGGAAAAACAACTGATTGTGACTGACAAATGCAGATCATGTAAGTTACGGTGTTATGGTGGAAGAAATGTAAGGATAAGATTAGATATGGAAAGTGTCTCACCAGCAGAGAAGGGTAACTGAGCGTAGATGCCATTCACAAACACCTTGCCACTGGGTTGGATGGTGATCACCTTCATATGAAAAGAGACCTGTTGTTATCATCTGTGTGGCGTGTGTTCATGATAAAAAACCAAGCAACAAATCTTTTGTGCACTCCCTTACCTTGCAACAATACTTTCATATTATTTTAATTGTATACTCAAATACATATAGGAAGCAATGGCTGGCTGGAGATAAACGATTCTCCTTTCGAAAATGGTGACAAATTATTTGAAAACAAGTAAAGCAAAACTACTGTGTGTGTGTGTGTGTGTGTGTGTGTGTGTGTGTGTGTGTGTGTGTGTGTGTGTGTGTGTGTGTGTGTGTGTGTGTGTGTGTGTGTGTGTGTGTGTTTATTATACTCACGTTAGCCCCTCCAGACAAACCCAAGGTCACAGACTTAAGGCAGGTTTCACTCTCGGTCACTCCACACTGCAGCAGCTGCACCTGCACTACAAACTGGGCTCCACTGCAATCCTAAACACAGACACAGAACACTCTCACACATCTCTCACACTGCTGCAGTGAAACAACATGGCTGCACCTAGCAGTGTATAGAACCCCAGTAGAAGAGCAACACTAATCAGAACCTTGCATGAATAGAACCCTCAGTTGCTTCAGGCTTGGGTAGCTCTGCTGTGCAAGTGTTACCATGGCATGGGTGTGTGTTTGGTACCTTAGCCAGGACGTAGGAACAGTCCCCATGGAAGGTGTAGGCTTTGCCATCAAAGGTGTTGATGTGAGCCCCCCCCTCCAGAGAGCAGGTTCCTGGACAGTTCTCCTCTGTACAACTCCACTGTCCACTCTCACAGACACTGTCAGCACACACACACACACACACACACACACACACACACACACACACACACACACACACACACACACACACACACACACACACACACACACACACACACACAATTCTATTTAGCTTTTCTTTTTTCATTACTTTTGTTATGAAAGCCCTTATAAAATAGCCCTTATGTGTGTGTGCTCTTGTTTATTTTTTGTTGTAGTTTGATTGAGTATGAATATTTGTATTTATTTATTATATATTGATGTATTTTTGTTGAAATATTGTTCCTTGAAAACAAGTTGATTCATCTCAATAATACTCATAACACATTTTTGCTCATAACACATTTTCCATTTGTATGTCGTGTTCCTTTAACAACACTGAAATACTGAATGCCATACCATTTTTTGCAGTTGCTGGAGTAGGACTCCCCAGGTCTGTACGTCTGGCTGTTGTAGCTGCATGAGCACTCCTTCAGCGGGACACAGCCCCGTCCATTCAGATCATCCAGCACCGTGCCTGCAGGACCGGAGAATCACTGCATTAACCCTCCTGTGGTTTTCGGGTTACATCTGACCAATTCACTACTTTCATCAATCATAAATATTGTGTTTTACATTTGATTTCTTCAAGGACTGATGATATCCTCCACAGTTTGAACACATAACATTGCTGATCACCACATTCATTGAATTTTGAGTGGTTGCCGGTCAACTATGACCGCCATAGGAATTGAAAGGGTAACCCTAGATTACGTTTATGCATCAGATTGTACTCATCCGAAAATCTTCAACCATGTTGATTTTGGAATACTTTTTAAGTTTGTATTCATTGTATATTCTCTGCAGTTATTCATGTAAACCAGTATTATGAGACATTGTTTACAGCCAGGGGTGTCGTGCTATTTTTATAAGTGCAGGAGTGCACCTATGACTCGCACATGAATGCACGCGCACGGTTGTGGCACGACCACCAAAACAGAAACATATGGACATAGGTTACTATATCAAAAGTGTGCAAATGTATTTAGAATCCTATCCATGTGACCTTTTTTTTAGTGGGTGGTGGACCTAACATCCTCTAGGGGGGAAGATTTTTTTTTTTATGTTGAAGTTAAATGCATCAATCTGGTGCACTTTGAGAGCAAAAGTAGGGACTAAATCTATGGATACATCTCTCAACAACATCCATGTAAAACAATACTCTAAACAGATGTACTTTTTCTTTATGCATATATTACTAATCACTCCCCTTTTAAACTGTATTTTAGTTTTACTGTCCTATACTATGAGTTGGAATTATTTCATACCTGTTTTTCATTTATTCTCTTATTTTTTATAACTATAATGATCATGTAAAAAGGTGTGCCTTGGAAATACTTGTTTACATCATAAATGGTGACCAAACTTTTTGACACCCACTGAGATAACTTAGACTAAAGTTAACTATCTGAACACTCAGAAAGTCCTTTACCTCACTGAGCTGACGTTATAAGATCCTCTCAGTCTGACAGGAGAGGACTCTCCTCCGCCTTGTTGTAGAAACAACTCCTTATGTACGTTAGCCTAGCCAGATGCTAACAACAATCCCCGGCACCTGTGCGCTCTCTCTCTCTGGCTTGCTCACACAAAAAGCGCTTGACCCACACACAGCTGAGCTTGAATGACACACAGAGACCGAGAATAACTTCTACTACTGTATCCTATTCTTTTCGATGGCTTTATTGTATGATTAGTATGACAGATGAATAGATGTCACTGGGCTTTCAACTAAAAACACAGCCACGCAAAAAACTGCGGCATGTGTACGGCTCCTTATGGGTAGGCTACTGCAATTTGTGTACTGCAAAGTGCGGCGTTCCGGTGCGCTCCGGCAGCACTACACCCCTGGTTACAGCTTAAAAGGGTGTTGAATAAAAATGTGAAATGTGTGAAACGAACACTACAGGAGGGTTGAACGTGTGTTTGTGTGTGTGTGTGTGTGTGTGTGTGTGTGTGTGTGTGTGTGTGTGTGTGTGTGTGTGTGTGTGTGTGTGTGTGTGTGTGTGTGTGTGTGTACCTGCAGGGCAGAAGCATCCATCGAGACAGTGGTTGTCGCAGGTGTGGCTGGCCTCTGGGTTGGAGCAGGTATCAGCACAGGGACTACCACACTCCTTGTACTCCATTTTGTCCGGACATGCCTTCCCTGTAAATACATTTTATTTTTTAGTAACATTCACTTTTCATAACTTCAGTGCTGTAGCCTGGATCCAGACCCTCAACCGCAAGCCAACACTTGTCTTCTAGAAATCAGCTTCTGCTCTCTGACCTGAATGAATGGCGAATGATTGCTTAGGGACTTGCCTTTGTACCTGAACGTGAAATCAAAGTCAATAAATACTGTGTTTTGAGTTGACAGCTTCAATCAACACGCCCATCATTTTAGTCCTGACATATTCACAGGCCCTGCAGATGGAGACTTGTCTTGCTTGATTTTGGTTAGAGAAACAGTTGAGTCATCAGTGCTGTAGTTGAAGGGTCTAAAGCAGGGCTGGGGAACCTCCGGCTTCTGGACTGTATACGGGCCGCAGACGATGTGATCTGGCCCTCGAGGTAATTCATAAACACACGCAAAAAATACAAAATCAACTCCAAATTTAGATTTTTTAAATCTAGACAGCAATAAAACACACAGGGCAACGAACTGTTTTTCCTGGCCACTGTCAGGGTCCTTGAAACCAACACGAGGTCCATCTAATTTCTCTTAATTTGATTCCATGTTTCCCTCACTTGCGTCTTTTCTTCGCAAAACCGTGAAGAGAGAGGAAGCAAGGGAGCTTTCTGATCGCTGCTGGGTCGGCTGTCAGTCGCTGCAGAGAGTTTTGATGGAGTTTGGGTTTGCAGACATGTTCGCTGATCTGCTACTAATAAAAGGCAAACAGTTATCTCTGCCAGAGCAGCAGTGTGTTCCTGTTCCACACACACCTGCACATTAATAACCCTGCTAGTTATTCTGTGTCCTGCTGAGCTGACCTGTTCTACCCGCAGAATGCTTTTAAATTATTCATTTAGTTATTAACGTCTACATTTATTGATGTCCAGAATTTTGAATTCATAATCTAATAATCCAGGATATGATCGTGGTATTTTCTGAACACTGACAAGGCTTCATTTTTTCAGGAAGAATTACAATAACTTGTTACCAACGCTTCAAAATTGTCAGCCTGAATGAAAATGAACATAAATAAGAATAAAATAATTATATAAAGGAAGAAAGTTGTATGTGGTCGGTTTTGTTGTTCAGACGTATTATCACTTATTTTTAAATAGATGATAAATCCTTTGAAAACCCCCCCCCCGAAAGATGTTGTAAAAATTGAAATGGCCCTTGATAGGAAAAAGGTTCCCCAGCCGTGGTCTAAAGTAATCACAGAGTTACATCCAGGTTCATGATCTCCTCTCTCAATTATATTAGAGCAAAATAATGCACGATTTTTTTAGATATAGCACACGGCCAACTAGCCTTAACAGCGATCAGTGGTGAGCTTTACTTTGGCAACAAGTAATGCTTTTTGTCCATCAGGGAACTCCGTAAGTCACAGAGAGTCGCACACTTCTAACGACACGCTCATCAAAGTGACTGCCAGACACCATTCTCTCACAAAGAACTCACAGTAGGTCCTAATTCTGTGTGATGGCGAAGCCACACAGTATAGTATTCGACATACTTATCTGATCTTATTCTCCTTCTTCCGCCACAAATGTTGTCATGCTACTCGTCCGGCAGCGTTGACACGAAACACACAAAAAACACATCAAAACGTGCGGAATGACCGGGATCACGTTGCTATGTCTTTTATGAGAGATTTGCCTAGCCGTTTTCACGCAAATCGCAGAAAACTGCGATCATTTGCCCCATAGGAATGAATGGGAAATCCATTTGAACAGAGCTCAAAAACACCCCACTTTGACCCCATACAGATTACGCATACTTTAACGTAGGACAACAAATACAATTTAAACGGTTCACGAGAACCGTTTAACCCTAACCCTAACCCTAATATCCAATTATTAGACTAATTGGATATTTTTATATAGCTAGTACAGTTCTCACGCAGCTTACGTTTTGTGAAAATGTCACACTGTTTCACATTTTATAATGGGTGTGTATGGGAGAGCTGGTTAAGACTTAGAGTGGGTGACATCATGGCTAGAGGAGTTTTTTTCCAACTATTGCTCGGCTGGCCACAATTTTCACTCTTCATACATAATTCGGTGATCATATTGTAGTCAGATCAATTTGTCACGGCCGCACCGATATGCTCATTTAATCAAACGGACACATAAAACAAACACGAGAGTCATCAGGTGTGTTCATCTGGTATCCTAAATACTCTGGGTGGGATATTCAGCTGATTGGAGTTACATTTTTTTTACTTAGAAGCAATAATGGAGCACAATATTGGCAACACATTCTCTGACAGGCTGTCTCTCGTTCACTGGCAGGGCGTTGCCGTGGAAACGCTTTGATCTTTGAACACACCTGTCGGTCGTTAACTAAATCCAGTGGTAATCTAAAGATGTTCAGAAACTATGCAGGAATGTGGTACAAGAATCCACAAATGTAATGTAACAGTTCAAATAGTCAGCTAAAATGTATGGATATTCTTTGTTGTACCTTAACAATACAACTATGCTATTAGTACTTACTCAGCAGGGGTAATGTTAGCATCGGGATGCGCATCCGAGTTTCAGTCACACAGTCAACATTTCTCTGAATTTTCTAGTTCTACATACAAATTGAATAAATCAAACATTTGCATGATGCTGAACATATACGCTGTAGTGTATCTGCTTTTTAAAACCCTTAATTGGAAACTGAAATAACCCTCCTTCACATGGAATATTCCATTAGCGGTGTGTATTGAGTGAACTCACAGCAGAGCTCTTTGGTTCTCCAGTTTTGGGGTTTTCCACCAGCATGGCTGCACTGCCTGGATAACTCGGACACAGTGTTGCACAGACAGACTGGGTCCAGCTGTTCACTGCCGCCAGCACCACAGTGGCAGAGGTCAGCTACACAGGCAGAGGTAAAGGAGGCCAGGTCCAGCACACTGTGACAGCTGCTGAACGCCGGGCCAGTGAGGATCTGCTCACACAGAGGTCTCTACAGACACACACACACACACACACACACACACACACACACACACACACACACACACACACAGAGAGAGAGACAAACGCAGGACATGGTATGGTAGTCAATGTATTGTATTGTGAAGATTTTTTTAGGAAATACACTTATTTGCTTCAGTGGAGAATTAACTTTGATACCAGATTTGTAGGGTAGATATAAGGCTACAATAATAATAATAATAAGAAGAAGAAGAAGAAGAAGAAGAAGAAGAAGAAGAAGAAGAAGAAGAAGAAGAAGAAGAAAAGAAGAAGAAGAAGAAGAGAAGAAGAAGAAGAAGAAGAAGAAGAAGAAGAAGAAGAAGAAGAAGACAAATAAAGTAACTATAAAATAAAAAAGTATTACAAAATAATAATAAAAAAGAGGTATTAGTCCTTTAGTTCTCAAATGAACCTATTTCCCCGTACGTAAAACAATATGTTTTGGTTTCCATAGAGTGGGTGGAGCTCACCATGTAGTTGCAGCTTTGTGTTGATTCCAGTGTGTAGTCAGAGCAACTTTCAGTTGGACCATTCATTTTCCAGAAGTTAGCAAAATCCACGGGGGATATTTTCACACCTGGGTTACATCAAAGAAACATCTTAGTTTTCTGGCCAAACCTAGACTGATGGAGTTGTTTATGTGGCTTAAAGTGTACCATGGCTAAAGAACTCATTGTAGACTCCATTAAAGTCTCCACAAAGACCACACGTTTGGTTCTTGTACTTTGGGTCTAATTCCACCTGTGAGAACAAAACCATCGCATTAAGGGACAGCTAGAACCTGCAGATGATTCACCATAAAATGCTAATTCTGATTATCAACACAACTTTTAGAAATCAAAGTACATATGATGCTTTAAATAATATTAATATGGCGGTTCTACTTGACAAATGGAAATGTTGCATTCCATTACAACTTATAAACATAATTTGTTTAGTGTGCAGCCTCATCTTGTCGCACTTTAATTCAAAGCTTTAAAAGTGATTCAACAATAATGGCGATAAAAGATGTTTCTCTGCTAACACAATCCTACCAGAAAAGAGTCTTCCTCATTCCAGATAGCAAATAATCCCAGTTTTGCTTTGATTTTGATGTAGGTGGGACTTCTCTCGATGAGTACACCTGCTTGACTATATGGTAAGATGACTCTGCAAAAAGAAAAGTCACATCATGTCATGCTGGTTAGAGCCAAAGGGAGATTTACAATGGTATCCAAAAAAGGCAAATGGAAATAGAGGATTTTAATCATATCCTTATTTACTTGTCCTACATAAGTACACAACACCAGTCCTAGTCCTGGGAGCAGTGGGCAGCTACTATACAGGGAGCCGTGTGGGGTTCTGGTGCTTTGCTCAAGGGCACTTTGGCAGTGCCCTTACTTGGTCCATTTGAACTCTTGACCAGCAACCCTCTGGAAAGCCAAATCCATTCACAGTTGCCGACATTTTGTCAGGGATTGTTTGCAGATAAAAATCATAAAACATTGAACATCGAACCACATTTTTTCCCAACACAATTCACCTCATTAACCACTTCATTCAACAGTTTTAATATGAATACCACACATAGACTTAAATAGTAACATACTAAAGTTGCCATGGTAACCATGTTACTGTTTATGAAGTCACAACCACAGTCCCAGTGTATTTCTATTAAAGTTATGAGATTTCATATGTGTATGCACCATTGTGTCGGCAGCACTGTGTTATGCAGGCAGAGCAGAAAGGTCTTAGTGTTTTGAAGGTTAACTTACGATTTGCCATTAATGACCACTGAGCCCCGAGAGAGCTCCACTACCGAGCCCTCCAGCTTCATGATGATGTTTTTGATGGTGTGGTGGTCGCCATCTTCCCCCCTTCTTATCTGGATGTTGAAGTCATTGTAATAGCTCCTGCATGAAGAGGTCAGGATGTAGTTGCAGGTGGAGTGCAACTGGAAAACATCTCCATCAAAGGTCTTGTAGTGGAATTTGCCCCACGTACTGCAAACCTGGCCATTGTGGATGGGACTTACACCTTCAGAGAGATCAGGACATGAAGCCACAAAAGGCCGATTTGTAAATGTGTCATTAGGTCCATGCATGATTCTCACATGTTGCCTCCATAAGGAAGCTGTTTACAGTTATGAACCAACAACCAAAAAGCTCACCTGTAATTCTCTCAGGAATCTGGGACCTGGAGGAGAACGGGTCCACAGCAGACGTTGCATCTGTTGAAAGAAGTATGTTTTATTTTGTCAAGTATTCCATAACAAATCTCAATCTACATTTAAACACAACAAGACTGCATCCCACAGGTAAACATTTGAACTGTTAATAGTCCCTTTTGTTATATTGTCAAGCTTCCTAATGGAATATAATATATTTACCGCTGTACCAGGCAGCTATAACTGACAGCCATAGCAGCCACTCTTTAGCCATAGCCATTTGCTTCATCGGGAACTCTGAGGAAGATGAGAGAGAGTTCCAGCGCTTTATACCTGTAGCAGGGAGCAAGGTCTTACTGATGCAGGGGAGGGAGTGGCAATCCCATAGTTTGACATGGTGATTAGTGATTGCTAATCTTACCTGTCCCATTTATTTCCATTGTCCCTGGTACACTCACCTTCAAACAACTAATATGAAGGGCGAGGTTACAGAGCATGCAAACAGATGTTCACCTCACATCTGTGATGGAAACAAACTAGCACCAAAGGCCACAGCATGTTCTTATATGGAATAATGGCCACTCTGATGGCCGGACTCACATAGTAAGTGTTTTTGGTCCTTCTGATGTGATCTTGAACTGAATCTAGAGAAGTAAAAGTCACCCTCTCACATTTTTCACTTCACAACTTAATTAAAAAAGGCTAATGATTGTTTATTTTTTTAACCAAAACGATGTTCCTGTTTAACATTTTGTGATGTCTACAAATAACCACAGCTTAATTTGTTATCTTACCTGGGTAAAGCTTTGAGTTCAAGTGCAACAGTGAAGAGGAGTGTAGTACCTGATGTGTAAGGGCTAATGGGCAACGGCCTGTCAGGGTTCATTTTGGTAACATGACCGGCTTAATTCACATTATACCGATTATGAAGCTGCAACTTACTACATTTTTTGTATAATGCTGCTACTTACCTTTTTATACTTGGAATGAGTCATTATTAAAATGTTTAATATATGTGCATGCCACTTTACTTGACTAAATACTGTTTTAATTTGGTTTCTATCATTATTGTCTCTTTGCTGTAACAATGTAAATGTCCCCTCTGTGGGACTAATAAAGGAATTATATATCTGAAAAGGATTTTATTAATGAAATAATTATTGTATTTCTTTCGCTAAGAAAAACCACCTCTTCAGAGACAAGACACTGCTAAAGGTCTCCTATTAAACTATTTTTCAACAATAAATTATAGTTATCAGATATATACAACACATGTCTCTGAAGTGTTTGGCTGAAACACCAAACAGATCATTGTAGCATCCCATAAACCCCTCTGTTTCAGCCCTGTTTCAAAAGTGCTGATTCTGTGTCTGTAGCTTTAAATGAAAATTAGCTGTTGCTGGCCACGCCTCTCTGCGAAATGATTGGTTTGAAAATCACAAGAAGGAGATTCAGGTGATAAGGTAAGCGGATGTTACCTTGGTTGGTTATTGGCTAATGGTTGCACAACCCAAAGAAACCTTGTGACATCACAAAATGGCCAACATCTGATCAGCTCATTTTTTAGACAGGTTTTAATAAAGATGGATCAGGACAAAAAGAGAGGGGGTCTTTGTTCCTGAGTCTTTCAGAGTCTCTTAACGCAGAGGGGACACATGTTTATATAAAACAGACATGAAAGAGTGGATTTTGCATAATAGGTGACCTTTAAGACCTCTGTTGGTGTAACCCGAAGACAGGACCCCGCTGAGAGGGAGAAGAAGGTGTAAGGACATCATCATGACTCTGGACACTGAATCAACACCTGACTAAAGCTTCTAACAGCATCCACTGTGGAAAGGTCAAAGGTCATCCGGCAGGAGTCATTGGACTCCAGGGGAAGATGAAGAAGGACGATCACAGCTGATACAGAGACATGGGGTACTATCTCCCCTGTATACTATCACACATTCATATGACTGAAGTGAAGACCATGAGATGCAGTCCGAAGCTCCTAAGCAAGTTTAGATCTTTTTCTTACTCATTAAAGAGCATTTTCTCACTACCTCATTACCTCCGTTGTTTTCACTCTGGTTTTAAGGATTTAACATTTCTGTCTCAGAATTGAAATATTTATAAAAGTAGTAATAATCTACCAAACACAAAAAGTAAGGACATTTGTGTTTGGTAGATTATTTATTTGTTGGAGCAATGCTTCTTGGCAATAATCCTTATACTGTTGGAAAGCCTATATATTTACCTTTTAAATGGTGCCCCATTTGTGAGGAACATGCATTTGTGGGATGAGCAGCAGAGCTGAGTATGTGGGTTGCACCCATGAAAAATGTGACAAATTCCCTCTGTCAATGCCAAACAGCTTTATTTTGCTGTTGACCGTTGTTTGGAGTTGTTTGGTGGATTGGATGATTGAAGTCTGATGAAACAAGACATGGACCTCCAATGATGAGAAAATGAGAAGCCTGGTTCTTCCAGAGAGCGAGATGCCATCCCACACCATCACACTGCCTCCACCAAAACATGTTACTCTATCGGTGCAGCAATCAGCAAAGGTTCTCCACATCTTCTGGCAGAATCTGGACTCATCGCTGAACGTAATGTTCCTCCACATGTTGGGGTTCCAGAGCAAGTGTTGCCGACACCAGCGCAAACGGGCCTGACAGTGAAGGGCAGTCATGGCAGGTCTCCTGGCAGCCGTACGAGACCATGGCAAATGTGGCACCATTTGAAAGGTACATTAACAGGCTTTCCAACAGTTTAAGATTTATTGCCAAGAAGCATTGTTACAACAAAGACAGACAAACACAGATTTCCTTATTAATTGTGTTAAGTTTAGTTTGTTTATTGGACTAAATCTGAAGTAGCAGAAACGAGGAGACAACCTGAACCTTTGCCTCATATTACCCGCCACCTGGAGACCACCAGCTGAGGACATAATGTTAAAATATAAATATGTAAATTATTTACATGTAATTTGGATATACAAAAAAAGGAAGTACGTGCAGTACTACTATATACTATATGCTATTGCCATTTATTTACAATAATACAATAAAATATGTTCAGTATTATTATGAAAAGTGGATGAGAGGTAGCTTGTGTACAGATGTGCAAATATTTGGAGGGTTGTGCAGAACTGGCAATACTTACATGAAATAAATAAAAACAAAATACTGTTTGCATGATGTGCATTAATGTAATGCATATTGTTATTATGGGGTGGATAATAGTCACTGTCAGTGGGGGTCCCGGGCCTTGTTAATGAGGCCGGTATCAGAGGGGAAGAAGCTGTTCAGGTGGCGAGAGGTTTTGGTCCTGATGGAGCGCAGCCTCCTGGGGGTAAACAGTTATATCTTACACAGGCTCCGCCCTCTACTGGACTCTATGGGTACTACCTCTTAACCATACTATGAGAGCATTCACCTACTGAGATATCTATAAACGTAGCCGGCCCCTCGGGGCGGGCCTACCTGAATGCGTGCGCAAGCCCACCGTATATAAGGCGGCCACGCCTCCTGACTGTCATCCTTTTCTCTTCAGCAAGCGAGCAACAACTGAAGCAGAGAAAGTAAAACGTTTGAAAGAAGAAGAAAGAGTTATCATACCTTCATGGAGTCGCCACTTCTAGAGACCCGGGCCTGTCCTTCGTGCCCTGGCTTAATAGCGGGCGCCGATCCCCACCATCTCTGCTTCGAGTGTTTGGGGGACCAGGATATGGCTGTGGCGGTGCCATTCACGTTCGCCATTCCAGCGGGGCGGATTGCTCCGTTTGCTGGCTAGGAGGATGACGAGGACTTCTCGTTGTCGGGCACTTCCGGTTCCGGCGTCCATGGAAGTCCACCGCCCAGGTCTGTACTTCCCCCTAGGTGATGACCATGGCGGCAGAGCTTGGCCATCTTCTCCCAGCAGGCAGCAGGCTGGGCAGAGAGCCTCTGCCCCGCTGCCGCGTGACAGGGCGGCTGCAAATAAACACGGGTGTGTTGGGGGGATCACGCCGCATGGCAGTTTCCAAAAAGACCGTGATGATCTCCTGGGAGCCCCCATGTTTAAGGAAGGGCTCTTTGGATCGATTTCCTTGGTCACGTGGATGAGGAATAGTCGCAGCTTGGCGTATGCTGCTTCTTGTTCATCCTCAGGGGACAGAACACTGTCCCACACTCGCCGCCCGGCTGTAAACTCCAGTAAAGGAGCCAGCAGGTGGGCCTATGTGCAGGCGGGGAGAGCCTTCCTCACTATTTTCCATGCACACTCTTCACGAGGTAAGCGTGTCTGAGTGTGCTCTACCAGCCAAGTAAACTGCGGCCCCGACTTCTCCGCGGTTACAGCCGGAGGAGGAGAAGAAGTTGCGGTGCAGTGGCTGTTAACCAAAAGCCGGTCAGGGGCAGTGTGATGGGTCGATGTTGTTGGACGACAGGGCGTTTATGCATCAGGTCTCCACCCACTGTACCCATAGAGTCCAGTAGAGGGCGGAGCCTGTGTAAGATATAACGGGGTGTTACGTATTGTAACCCTAGTTATATAAGCACAGGCGGAGCCCTCTACTTGGGGGCCTGTCTGTCCTATGCCGCTCGCTGAAGAGGTTGTAGGATGACAGTCAGGAGGCTTGGCCGCCTTATATACGGTGGGCTTGCGCACGCATTCAGGTAGGCCCGCCCAGAGGGGTCGGCTATGTTTATAGATATCTCAGTAGGTGAATGCTCGCATAGTATGGTTAAGAGGTAGTACCCATATAGTCCAGTAGAGGGCTCCGCCTGTGCTTATATAACTAGGGTTACAATACGTAACCCCCCGTTTTTGTCCAGGGTGGGAGGGGTCGGCCACAATCTTCCCTGCCCGCCTCAGGGTCCTGGACGCATTCAGGTTGTGGAGGGATGGCAGAGCTGATGTTCTGCTCCCATTTGAGGTCCTGGGCGATGACAGTGCCCAGGAAGCGGAAAGACTCCAGAGCAGTGATGGGGGAGTCACACAGAGTGATCGGGGTGGGTGGGGCTGTGTATTTTCAGAAATTCACAACCCTCTCAACTGTCTTTAGAGCATTACGCTCCAGGTGGTTGTCCCTGCACCAGGTCACCAGATGGTCCATCTCCCACCTGTAGGCAGACCCCCCCCCCCCCTTCTTTGAGAGTTGAGAGGGTTGGTGTCAGGACTGTCCCCTTGTTCTTCATAGCGACATTAGAACTGGTTCAACTGGTTTGCAAGGCACCACTACTAAACGCCTTTTCCTTTTGCAACCTGAGCTGCTGTCTCAGTTTGGCTGTGAACCAGGGCTTGTTGTTGTTGTAACTCACCCTGGTGTGTGTTGGAATACAGCTGTCCTCACAAAAACTAATGGAGGACGTCACAGCATCTGTGTACTCATCCAAACTGTTGGTAGCAGTCCTGAACACATCCCAGTCAGTACAATCCAAACATGCCTGAAGATCGTCCATAGCTTTACTGCTCCACTGCCTGAATGTCCTCACTACAGGTTTACAGAGTTTGAGTTTCTGGGTGCTGCAAAGCAGCCTCCCTCTCCTCTGTCATCATCCTTTTGGACCTGTCTGCTGCATTCGACACGGTGAATCATCAGATCCTCCTTCGCACTCTCGAAGAAGTTGGAGTTTCAGGCTCTGCACTTTCCCTCCTCACCTCATACCTCAAAGACCGTACCTACAGGGTAACTTGGAGAGGGTCCGAGTCCGACCCTTGTCAATTAACTACAGGGGTCCCTCAGGGCTCTGTTCTTGGTCCCCTCCTCTTCTCGTTGTACACAAACTCGCTCGGATCTGTCATTAGCCCGCATGGTTTTTCATACCACTGCTACGCAGCGGCGCCGGATTCATTTCGGAAGTGGGGGGGCCAAAAAGTGTGTGTGTATGTGACATACTTACAACCCTCCCGATTTTCGCGGGAGACTCCCGATTTCCTCCCGGGGTCATATTTATCCCGCATTTCTCCCGATTTCTGACTAAATCTGATTTGTGAGTAACGCTCCAAATGTTACTGTTTCCACTCGGACTTCAATACAGCTACACCATTGTTTGGTTTCCATGGTAACGCGTCTCTTTAGTAGCGCGCGCAACTGAAAGTCTGAGAGGGTGTTCAGCATGGGGAGGAAGATAGTCACAGAAAACAGAACAAGAATGGACCACTCTACCCTCTGCTCACTCCTTTCCTGTAAATTAAACTATACAGGTCCAGCCCACACATATGACAGCGCAGTTGCTCCATCATTCCATCTCTCCTTTTTTCCCGCTCAATACGCTCTTGTTTGACAAGCTGAATGTTGACTGGTGTTTGACTGAAGTAAGCGCACTTTTTTTGAACACACTCTGTGAAAAGCTCCAGTTATTAACTCCGGTATTTACAAAGCTGTCATCTCCACATTTGGAGAAAGTTACAAGCCGTTTAACAGCAGCAAATCTGCATATTTCACAGAAGGCTCGTTTAGTGGTTTTGCAAAGATTTAACCACTCTCTGTTTTTGTACCATTCTGCATTGAAGTACCTTCATCTTTGCCCAAATAAGCTTTTATTTGCCCGTCTCAATGTCCCGATAACAAACCTCCATGCAGTCGGAACCAGCCTGTTTCGGTTCAACGATGCCGGCGGCGGCGGTTTTGACAGTCTCTGCGGCCGCAGAGCTGCTGCTTTGGGGTTCATCTGGCTGCGCTGGTTCTATGGTTGAAGGGCCAGGCTCCGGAGTTGTGGATGTCAGGGATGTGACATTCAAGTTGTTGAATTTCACTTTAGTTTGACTGTATTTTGTTTTCTTATGCGCCGGTTCTTCTGACATGTTTGCAAGTTTATCTATCTAGGTTAACGGCTGACACACACAGAACAACGTAACAAATAACGTAAACAACGTAACAAATAACAAATCTAAGCTTTTTTATTGATTGTAATGTACATGGATACATTTGAATGGTGTGACAATGTCCTATTTGATTGGATTAAAATGTACATATTCTTCCTGTTATGTCTGCCTGCTTTATTTTACCTAATGCAAAGTGACCACCTGCTCCATCGAAATCAGTCGCATTGACCCGAAGACACATTTTGAGTTGTATACAATGTTGGAAAGAGGAGATTCCTAGCTTTCTAATGATATCAGGATTGTTTTTGTACTCCAAATATTAAGCATAACATTATAATGACTGTCACCGAGTCATCATTTTGAGAAAAAGGCCTTTATAGTTTCCTCTTCTCTGGATCGATCTGATTGATTATTAGCGGAGCAAATGATCAAAGTAGTAACGGAGGGAAAATATTTTCGTTTGGATTGCTGGTCTGGGGGGAGCTTGCGAGTGTGTGTGTGTATACGTGTGTGTGTTTGTGTATTTTTGTGTTTGTGTGTATTGTGTTTTTTTCCGGGGAAAACACTCACGAGAAACACCGGCTGTTGTTATGCTTACTGTGACGTCAAGTTACTCCGTTCTCCGCTTGTAATTATGCCGTTACAAGCTTCAAAGTTGTATTTATCATCTGAATCTGCCCAAACAAGTTTAATATTCTGAAAGCCAAGACTTTGTTTATTTGAAATCAGATGAAAACGAACTGTAACGGACCCTGCCGTGTTATCTATGATTACTATACGCCTTACATTCATAATTTCAGCGGAGGGAGGGGAAGCGGCGCTGTGGAAGAGCAGAGTGGCGAGTGAGAGCTGTCATCTTCCCTTTACAAGCTTCAAAAATGCCTGTAGCTAATGAGATTGAATATAACAATAAAAAATAACAAAATATACAGCTAGATCAGATCTCGTTCTTTTTAGATGCGACTAGAGTAGAGGGGAATTATTGAAACGGGATGTGTACAGTGTTCCGCGGCATCCGCTGCTGCGAAAATGTGGGGCAGGGCTGTAAAGTGGGGGGGCCAATGGCCCCCTGGCCCCCCTGCTTCCGGCGCCCTTGCTGCTACGCTGACGACACCCAATTAATTCTGTCCTTTCCCAGCTCAGAGACCCAGGTCGTCGCACGCATCTCTGCTTGTCTAGCTGACATCTCTCAGTGGATGTCTGCTCACCACCTCAAGCTCAACCTTGACAAGACTGAACTGCTTTTCCTTCCGGGAAAAGACTGTCCCACTCTTGACTTAAAAATCAACATCGGCACCTCTATTGTTTCCCCGACTCAGACTGCAAGGAATCTGGGTGTGACCCTAGATAACAACCTGTCCTTCACTGCAAACATCACTGCTACAACCCGCTGCTGCAGATACACGCCAGTGGCGAGCCGTCAGGGCCCTCTAGGCCCTCTCTGAGGGCCTAAGATATTCAAAAAAATAATATTTGAAAACATAAAAAAACAAACAATTTTTTAAAATATTTTCTTTTAAATATTTTTTTTAGTTATATTTTTCATTAGTTTTACCTAAATAACTTGATTTAATTGTATTTAAAATAACATTTCCAAAGAAATAAATCCTTCGAATCTGCCTGTTCAGTTTCTGTTGGAATGTGAAGGGTTAAAAGCTGTCTGTGAGTTATGTGAAGACGGGAGAGCTTGTTGGTCCCTCTGTACATTCACAGAGGGCCAGCTATAGTAACTCAACGAGAGAGTAATGTCAAGTGACAGTACAATTGACCAATCATATCTTCCCTCTAAATTGGTGGGCTTTATTTTCGCGGACTTTATGACAAGTTCCGCCCGCTGTGAAGTCTATGCAAGTAGTGCAGTGACGCGTCCTAAAACCCGGAAGTAAGCTGCTGGTTCCCTCGACACAAAAACAATGGGATTTCTCTATAGGATTTTGGAAAATAGCTCGAAATAAGGTCTGTGGAAAACGAACCTGTTAGATAAATGCACGTTTTGTTCAGCCGGATAATATCCACATGTCTACCCTACTTTTATAATTTTCGAATCATAAATCTAATCGATAGATTTCTGATCGATAGATTTCTGATTAGCATAAGTTTGTTCATGATAGCTCATGTCAGTGATAGTGATGACATCGTTGCGAAATTATTAACTGAGTCATTTTCAAGATTGAGTTCCAATGATAAACTGGAGTGGCAAAGGATCAGCTGCATGACCCGCCATCAAGTGCTTCATCCAAAAGGACAGGAGGATGGATTTTGTGTTTAAGTGATTTGATCATCAAAGGTAGGCCTAAGTCATTTTCAATGTGGGCCGCCGTGCCGACTTCATTCATTTTTAATTGTTACTTGG
Organism: Dissostichus eleginoides; assembly: GCA_031216635.1. Taxonomy (NCBI): domain Eukaryota; kingdom Metazoa; phylum Chordata; class Actinopteri; order Perciformes; family Nototheniidae; genus Dissostichus; species Dissostichus eleginoides. The sequence continues at coordinate 4,202,507 of CM062264.1, forward strand.
CTGTGGGTGCCCTGTCATGATAGGTGTTTTATAAATGGTGTTGTTTTGTGTGGTAGAGGGTCGCTGTCATTGATGCGTTTTTTCACCCCGGGCCGTTGTTTTGATATTCTGCTGAAGTATACGCTGTGACGTAATAACTCTTCTTTTTTTTCGAGGGGGGGGGGGGTCAGAGGGCCTAGGTATAAAACTCACGGCTCGCCACTGATACACGGTGTACAACATCAGGAGGATACGTCCCTTCCTGACCCAGAAAGCGACGCAGGTTCTGGCCCAGGCTCTCGTCGTCTCACGCCTAGACTACTGCAACTCCCTCCTGGCTGGTCTACCTGCATGTGCCATCCGACCTCTGCAGCTCATCCAGAATGCAGCGGCTCGTCTGGTCTTCAACCTTCCAAAATGTTCCCACACCACTCCGCTCCTCCGCTCACTTCACTGGCTTCCAGTAACTGCTAGAATCCACTTCAAGACACTGGTACTTGCGTACCATGCTGTGAACGGATCTAGCCCTTCCTACATCCAGGACTTGGTTAAACTGTACACCCCAGCACGTGCACTCCGCTCCGCATCGGCCAAACGGCTCGCTGCACCAGCACTGCGAGGGGGACCCAAGTTCCCATCAGCAAAAACACGTCGGTTTGCTATCCTGGCTCCAAAATGGTGGAATGAGCTCCCCATTGAAATCAGGACAGCAGATAGCCTACACATCTTCTGGCGCAGACTGAAAACTCATCTCTTTCGACTCCACTTCGAGCGATAGAATTACTAACAAAGCACTTATATACTAACAAAGGACTGGTTTATCTAAAGCCAGTTGAGTAGCACTTGATATGTTTTAGCTCTATGAAACCTGATGTACTTATATGATTCTGTTTTCTTCAAGTTTGTATCTTGTTGGTCGAATGCACTTATTGTAAGTCGCTTTGGATAAAAGCGTCAACTAAATGCAATGTAATGTAATATACACGCCTGAGAAGGAAACCCCCCCGATATCCTGACTTGACTTCAGTTCCCTCAGTTCCAGCCAGACAGACAACGCCCCATCCTTCTACACCCCTCCTCTTACTTTCAATATTATACCTAGACAGATTTCTCAAACCTCATTATTCCATGATCTTTTGAAGTAGGATATGAACTATTTTTTAGATGTGCGGGGGACACAAACTCATACACAGCTTTATAGTTATACTTTACATGTATGTATTCAGCTGGTTTCTAACTGAAGCCATGACCAGCTAAAGTGAAAGCACATGTTTTGTGTTTTCAGGCTCACGAGTTTCAGGATACAGCTCGCTATGACTAAATCTGATTTAGACCTGTGTGAATAATGGCCAACTGTTGATACATTTTGGATTGAGACAACATAATGCTGTAGATATTTAAAGACTTTGCTTTGTTTTATCATATTTTGACTGAGGCAATAACAGCTCAAGCCCTTTTCAAGGAGTGTTCAGATCTTTGAGTGATTAAAGCTTTTGTATTTTGTTTCTTATCACCAGCAGTAACCCTAAACAATAGCAAGCCCTAACAATGACTCAACATGACTGGAGAGCAGAGATTACTTGACTTCACCTTAGTTCATTACAGATACATTAACACTGTTTTACCGTCCACGCAAATGAGATTATGAGGCTGGCTGAAAAGGGGTTGCTGTTTACTGCACAGAAACCTGGGTGTAGCCCTGCAGAGAAACACCAATCAGCAATTATTTTTAGTCATGCTATTTGAATCCTGTTGTTTCATAAGAGGTTCTGTTAATCACACCTTCAACATTAGCCCATGAGATAAGATTAGATCAGCTTCCAGCCACAAGTACATTTTACTGTTAATCTTGATAACCGGTTGAACTCAAACGCAGAAAACAGTAAGACTGAGAGCTGTTGCAAAAATGTGAGTTTATTAACAAATACTTAAGGTGGGGGCAGAGGGGTTGAGCTGAGCCAGGCAGGCAGGGTGAGTCAATTCTTGGTTCAGAGTGTGGTCCAGGAGGAGGCCGGTGACACACACACACACACACACACACACACACACACACACACACACACACACACACACACACACACACACACACACACACACACACACACACACACGGGCCTGACAGTTACTATCTTACCAAAAACCAGTAAAGTGCTGAGTAAATCTAATCAAACCATAGAGGAACAAGTCTCTGTCTGCATGTAACTGGCTGTTGCAACTGGAAATGCAACACATTTAACCAAACGCCCTGATCTCTTTTACATTTTACATTTACAACATTTATTTGGAAACAATTGTCCAAATATTCGCCCATATCAAAAATACTGCCATGATATGATTTTTCTTCGATTCATGGGCAGTTGACTGATATGACACGATAAACAATCCGTTGAAATTATATCAAATCAAAAAAATAAACTATATGATTTGACTATTCTATTACTATATCCTCTTCAAGACATTTAAAGTGTGTGCATTCTGCTTGTGAAGGATCTGCTTTACTTTACAGCTTTACTGCTAGAACTCACTCCTCACTATAGTTTATTTCATCTGCACTTCTGTTCGGTTGTGCTCTGTCTAAATGCTTTTTGGTTCATTTTGTGATTAAATTGTGACAGCAGGTTTTTTGGGCCATCTATGGTTATTGAGTTAAGTCTCTTTTTGTACTGTGTTTGTCCTTAGTATACTCTTAGTTTCTCTTAATGTGTCTTCTAGTAGATATCATATGACTTGCACATATTCTCTTTACATGAAGTCTTACCCTTGGCGTTAGTAGCCCTTGTTATTCTGCAAAGTATATTTATGATCATGTGTACAGATACACTGGACAACATTTTGAGATAAAGAATTTAATTGAATGAAATTCATTTATGAGGCCTGTGGAGCTCTCTAAAGACCACGCTGTTAGTACCATTTTCACATTTTTCAAAATAGTCTTCATTCATAAGTTTGACCACAAGTTTATTATAGCAGTTTGATAAGAACGTGGCAGGTTTGAATTCATGTTATAAGGGTTATCCCATAACTGGTGAGAGGGTGAAGGGGATTGTGTGTGGAGAGGTGATTTGGGAAAAGGAATAATGAACGTGTGTGACTGTAGTGAATAACAAGTCAAATGTAGTTTTAAGAAATGTATTGTATACGTCCCTTAACATGTTTTCTTCAGCTGATAGAGTCCAATGCTTGATTGTAGCAGCTTTGGCTCAGGCTTGTATGTTAATGTTGAACAATATCAAAATGTTCTGAGTCAACCTGAGATGTGACCTATGTTTGTACAAATGTCTCCTCCTTTAACTAACAGTGATTACTAGGCTGAGACTTTGGTGGTTCGGGCTCATTAACTATAACCCAACACATTACTTGACCTGGATTATTTTGCAGGAATTTGAAAGTCGTGTTTTGTTTAAAATCAAAGCAAGGTTACATAGCAAATATTTGATAAGATGAAAATAAAGCTAGCCTGCCTCATATACAAATATCTCAGTGGGAACTCCTGCATTTATATCATTTAGACCAGGGGTCTCCAACCTTTCTCCATCTGAGAGCTACTTTGAAAAAATGAAAGTGACCAAGAGCTACTTGCATCGCATCGCTTACATTTATTCACATAGCACTCATCAGTTGAATTAAGCTACTTTTGTACACGTGTGAAATTGCAATACCTAAAGCTTATCAAAAATCTTAACTTCACATCAAGGTCCAATTTCATGTAGATTTCATGACATTCATGTCAGAAAAAGCTGCACCACAAAGGTCTGGAGAGCCAAATAAAGCAGACATTTCCAGTGCTGCTTGGTGAATGTTCTTATAGTTTTCTGGGTCTACAAGGCTCCAGAAATGTTGTGAGTTTTGCTGAGACTTAAGCTGAACATGATTTTGGAGATTTATAACCTCCATCTCCATCTCCACAGGATTGACACTGAACAGTGCAGCCATCTTTTTCTTCTTCTTCGTCTTGACATGAAATTATAAACCATAATAAATCAAGTGGTCTAGCCTCCCTATATCTGTGTGTGAAATTGTTCCATCCTCAAAAACAAAAAACAAATGCTTCTGTAGTCTAGCTGCAGCTTCTAGCAACGGTCTTCTGTTAAAAAAAGGACACTGAATGTCTTGAATGTGGCATCACAAACATGACTTGAGTCTGAACACAGCAGACAACAGGAGTATTTACAACAGCATTATAAAAACAAAAATAGTGCATGTGGGTGCACACTTACATTCTCTGTCTTACTGTTGCATAAATCCCATGAATGTATGAGATTAAGTTAGCTTCATCATATCTCAATCAGTGATTAAGTGAATAATAACGTTTCTATCAGGTTACTATCAGCCTGTCACTCTTATTAGTAGTTATTTTTCAGGAGGGGGCGGGGTTTGGAGGAACAGAGGAGACGGTGATCGCGGAAGCTTTCCTCCTGCCTTCACAAACTTTACACACGTATTTATCAACTGAAAATAGCAAGAGGACATTCATACTCTGCAATCCAAGACTTGATTAAATCCACCAAAAACCTGACATGACGATAACGAGTGTTTTTCAAAAACACAAATCCCTGCTGTGTGTCTCTGAGCTGCAGCGACGCGGACTGATTCAGAGCGGGTCATTCTGCTGTTGGTTCTGGACTGGTGTTGCTGGTGTTGGTGGATAAAGCAGACTGCTCCATGTGTGGTGTCGCTGTACCGCTGTCACATCTGTTCCTTGATCTCTGCGCCACGGACCAATTTTATATTGTGACAGAAAAAATTCTAAAATAAAAAAACGTTATTGTCCAGCCGCGGCCGAAAAATCAAGAAGCAACGTTACTACGCTATAATCGATAATCGAGCGGCGAGCTACTGAAAAGCTGCCCGCGAGCTACCGGTAGCTCGCGATCGACGTGTTGGAGACCCCTGATTTAGACTTAGCTTATGATACATTTGGTAAGGAATATGACTAGTGAGATGGCTTAGCACTGCAAACACAGGAGTGCCACAATGTTAGCTATACTAACATATTCAATTAAAGTTCCTCTTAATGCAAGTACGAATGCACCATTAGCTACAATAGCTTATGGGCCTTATAATGACTGTAAAGATCATTTCAAAATACAAATTATACATTGGTTGATTCCTCACCAGCTCCGTCCCATCCCGTGGCTCATCCATTCAATTTCACTTTTATTGAGGTGATAGAGGTCCATAGAGCCTTGCAGAATCTGGATCCAGTCAAATCGGCAGGTCCTGACAAACTTGATCCTCATTTTCTTAAGTTAGCTGCAGACTTTATAGCAGAGCCGCTGACTTATCTTTGTAATCTAACTCTTGCCAACAATGAGATTCCTAACATTTAAATCAGGAGAGACTTCATTTGGTTTAAAGAACATTTATTGTCACATGCCATATGATAAATGTTAAGTCTTTGGCGATTAGACCCCGATCCTGAAATCGTATATCTAAAGGGGAAAATGCAGCCGTGAGCATGTAGGGAACCCCCCAGGGGTCTAGACACTGGTGATGATGCTGAAGATCTGGACTTGATGAGGAGATGGGATGAAGAGGAGGTGTGATGAGGTCTTTGGATTAGCTCTCCTGGCACTGGATATGATGAAAGGAGGTGGATGGGGAGGAGACGGGCGGCAGCATGAACACCTGAAATCACAGCTGACTGCAGGAGAGAGGAGAACCATTTTAAAGTTTGGCTGCAGCACGGTGATTGGCTGCTGGAGAATGAGGTGAAATGTAATAGGTTAAAGAGAACGCCCGTGATGAGCTGATTATATGCAGCTGCGGAGTGAATGTGTATATACCCGGGCTGCAGTCGAATTGTCCGTTTCTCTTAGGAACCTTCCTAACGGAGTGAAATGACCCGGAAGTACCTCAGTGGCAGCCATGATAAGAGCCGTTCGAATTCTCTAGATGATAGGAAAGGAGGTTTCAAACTTCCTTTATAACCTCCTTTAGCTTAGGAAACACTGGATCTTCCTTTACGAAAGAAAAGGAGAAACTGCTGCCCCACAATGCCTTGCGGCCGCAGCATTTAAGGCGAGGGAATATTCGGCCGTTCACGGAAACAACCGATTATGACCGAGAAATTATATCATGAAAGTTACGGTGTGTGGTGACACCTAGTGGAACATAATTCACCTGTGGGATAGTGTTGCTACACGGACCCTTTAGTGGGAACACCTAGGTTAGGTTTGGTCATTCCTGCTAGCTTGTCATACTGAGCAGATGTGTACTTACCTTCTTGTTATTAATGGATAATAAAGAGTGGAACTCCATGCTAAATACACCGCCTCCGACTCCTTTTTATCGGCACTACACTGGTGACCCTGACGTTTTCGCGAAAGTTTCCGAAGACTCATTGAACATGGCTGATAGCAATGTTTTCGTAAAGTTGCCGGAGTTTCGGGAGCACGCCGCGGCAGCATGGTTCGCCCACGTGGAAGCGCATTTCGCCTGCAGACAAGTCCGTGATGGGGACTTGAAGTACTACCATGTAGTGGCAGCGCTGGGAAGCTCCACTTCATCCAGGTTGGTGGGATTTATCGCTGCCCCCCCGCACCATGGCAAATATGAGGCGATTAAGGCTCTCCTCCTTAAGACATTTAGCTTATCTGCTAAGGAGAGAGCCCGCCAGATTCTAGACATTCAAGGCCTGGGGGACAGCAGACCGTCTCATCTCATGGAGAAAATGCTAAATCTGCTAGGGGGGGAAGATCCCCGGATTTTGTTCATGGAGATTTTCCTACGCCACTTGCCTTCCCGGGTCCAGACGGCGCTGGCCAACACACCCGTCACGGAGCCCCGTGGCTTGGCTGAGGAAGCGGATCGTTTTTTCCTGGCTACACAACAGCCCGGTGCAGAGGCGTTAGCTGTGACGCTCAGCGGCCCATCTACGGTCAAGACAGCATGGCGGAGGCCGGACGCGGCAATGTCAAGCCGGCGTGGAGACACCGGAGAGTGCTTTTACCACGCACGTTCCGGGACAATGGCGAAGAAGTGCGTCGCTCCATGCAGCTACAAACCTCCGGGAAACGGAGGTGCCGGCGCTCAGTAGTGGCCCTGAGCGTCGGCGGCACGTGCAGGCTTCTCTTTGTCAGCGACAGCGTTTCGGGGAGCCTGTTTCTGTGTGACACGGGCGCTCAACGGAGTGTGGTTCCCGTGTCGAGGGAAGACGTCGCTCGGGGAGGTCACGGACCGCGGTTGACGACGGCTAACGGCGGTCCCATTCGCACGTACGGCGTGAGGCCTATGTGTTTGTGCATCGGAGGACAGCGTTTCAGCTGGGATTTTGTGACAGCGGACATTTCCTTTCCCCTCCTCGGGGCAGATTTTTTGTGTGCTCATGGACTCTTAGTGGACGTTAAGAATAAACGCTTGGTTGATGCCTTGACGTTTTCCTCTCTTGTGTGCACACTCGGCAGCGCAGCGTACGACGGGCTGTCGGGCTCGCTGTCGGGGGCGGACATTTTTCTCAGACTGTTGGCCGAGTTTCCAGACCTGTCGCTGCCCACCTTCTCTGAGCTCACCACCAAGCATGGCGTGGAGCACCACGTCACTACCGAAGGTCCCCTTGTCTACGCCAGGGCCCGGCGGTTGAACCCTTCTAAGCTAGCTGTAGCGAGGGCGGAGTTTGCAACCATGGAGCGCCTGGGCATCGTCCGCCGCTCCGACAGTCCTTGGGCCTCTCCTCTTCACGTCGTTCCCAAGCCGAACGGCGGTTTCCGCCCGTGCGGGGATTACCGCCGACTCAACGCACATTCAGGACTTTTCGGCACATCTGGCCGGTACGAGGGTGTTTTCTAAGGTGGACCTGGTGCGTGGATACCACCAGGTCCCCCTGCAGCCCCCTTATGATGGACCTTTCCGGGTCTTAGAACACGGGGACAAACACCTGGTGGTCGACCTGGGTGGCAAGGCTGAACACGTCTCGGTTGACCGGGTGAAGGCTGCTCACTTGGACTTAGACCAGCCGGTGGTGCTGGCTCGACCGCCGAGACGGGGCCGCCCCCCGGCTTTGATTCCTGTCCCTCTTCTTACGGGGGCCGCACAGGCGGAGGTCGCTTTACCGACTCCAGTGCTCAGGAGTCGTGGGGGTCGGCGTGTTGTTCCTCCCCACCACACGGATTTTGTTTATACGTGAATTCTGGGGGGGCTTGTGTGGTGACACCTAGTGGAACATAATTCACCTGTGGGATAGTGTTGCTACACGGACCCTTTAGTGGGAACACCTAGGTTAGGTTTGGTAATTCCTGCTAGCTTGTCATACTGAGCAGATGTGTACTTACCTTCTTGTTATTAATGGATAATAAAGAGTGGAACTCCATGCTAAATACACCGCCTCCGACTCCTTTTTATCGGCACTACAGGTGCTTATTAAGCATTTTAAAACGTATATGGTAAGTTGCCAAAGTGCTTTGTTTTGAACGTTCCTCAGTATTATAATCAAAAAGAGAAATATGAACGTTAGTTTTTACTGAAATTATCAAATAAAGTCAACATTTCACAGTCTTTACTGAGCTGTGTGGGGTTTGTTCAACTTTTAAAAGATGTTTGAATGGTGATATACACAGTGATAGATGTTAAGGACTAACGTTTATAATAAATACATTTGCATTTATTTTAAGATCTTTTCATACAATCATACGTATTGGGATCATTTGTATTAATGTGGACTGGAGGGAGAGGGTGACGAGCATAAGTTTCACTTTCCTTTTTTATTTCAATAACAACCTCGTTCATGAAGAATTTATGTTTTTCTGTTATCCACATTCATAAAGCATAAAACAACACCATAAGAGCACGGTGCAGAGTCTCTAGATGAGTTTACAGTAGTCCGTCGTTCTTATAATACATCCATGTAGTCCGCTGTATAGAAAACTGTAGTTTCCCCACAGCAGACGTATTTTCATGACGTCCGCTGGCGCATCATAAATACGTCGGATAGTGAAAGTGCAGTCGGATTCTCAAAGCACCGCAGTCTCTTTGAATTCTCCTATCCACTATTCCTTAACCATGTGACGTTTCACAGAGAGGTCAAGGAATAGACGATAGGGATAGACGATAGGGGCTGATTTTTGGACTATTCGACTGCAGCCCCAGTCTTCCTGAAAGCACTTGCGCTGAGCTTCATATGGAAATCTGCATATGTTCTCCCATTGCTGAAAGGATGGGATCCCTCAGCTATTAATAATTATAGGCCAATTTTAAAATGATGTGTTGTAGCGAAGGTCCTTGAAAAGCTTCTCAGTGAACAACTTAAAGGGGACCTATCATGCAAAATGCACTTTCTGATGTCTTTCATACATAAATATGTATATATGGAGCAGTGGGCTGTGCGTTGATCATCAGATCAAGGGTGGTGTTCGGGAACTCCAGTTTGAAACCCGCCGCTGCGTCTGTAAAGCCGTTGTGTCCTTGGGCAAGACATGTATGATATGTGTGTAATGTGTACTCGTAAATCGCCTTGATGACTTTGAGGTGTGAAGATGGGCGGAGTGGTGCAGTGGGCTGTGCGTTGATCATCAGATCAAGGGGGCGTTGGGGAACACCAGTTCGAAACCCGCCGCTGCTTCTGTAAAGCCGTTGTGTCTTTGGGCGAGTCACTTCACCTGAATTTGCTCCTGTGGGTATTGTCCACAGTACATGACCGTTACATGTATGATATGTGCAGTGGCGGCGCCAGGGTATGGCTGGGATAGGCTACAGCCATACCAAGAAATGGCTTAGCCCCACCTTAGCCCCACCATGAAAAGTGATGTTAAAGTAAGCAAATTAAATTAAATAATAAGCAAAATGCTAAATGTTGAGAACACGGGTTGCTAAAATATACGGGTCGTGTCCACAACACATAAACTGATCCTGCTGTTACAACAAGTGCATTTTACTGATGCAATATGGATTAGACCATTCGGGCTTATGCTAGAAGAGGGGTGCAAGGAATAGTTGGGGGAGTTTTATACACTAAAGGTGTGGAAATTCTCTGGCGTTATAATATCAGCGCAGCCGCGGTCAGATCAAAATGCCTCCGAATGCAATTTGAATAGAGTCAGACCTACAGCCAATCAGAGTGACGAAACGTTGGGTCTGCGTCATGCATTACTGATGAGATCAGTCGGAACCGCCATTCAGTATCCCCATTGGATCTTCAACGTGTAGGCCTACTATCATACGTCACGTTCACAGTGATCCCTTTTTATTTACTACAAGACAATGTGCCGTTTTATTTCATGCAGTTCCATTTTGATTGAGACAGGGAAATAATCTAAACCTCACGCGTGGCGTTTCACTGTCAAGGGGGGCGATATAGCGTGTATGTAATTACATTGCAAATACTGACTTGAGTCCCACCACTGTATGGGTTAGCCCTACCATAGATTACCCAACAAAAATACTCTGGAGCCGCCACTGGATATGTGTGTAATGTGTATTTGTAAAGCGCTTTGAGCATCTGGAAAAGCGCTATAATAAATGTAAGGAATTATTATTATTATATGTGTCCCTGTATGGAATCAGCTTTTTGCCATTAAGATCAAGCAAAACTTTATCAGAATCAAGCAAAACTAAGAGTTTAAGAGAAAATATATAATAAAATAAATATCATCTCAAAAGTAAAACAATAACTTGCAAACAAATCATTTGTGTAATCATGTAAACTATTCGTATTTTTTGTATGTTATAAAATATCTTTTTGTTTGCAGTTCTTGTTGCTTCTTTCTCAATGATCAGACTTTTGCTCTCGCTCCAGCTCTCTCGTTTGCGCTCCCTCATTTTTTGTTTTCGATTTTGACACAAACGTCCCAGGTTGGCGGGACTTTCAGGGGTGCGTCCCCATTGGCTACTCAGTTTTTGAGTGACAGCCCACTACACCACAGATCATACAGTGCAACTCATGCAGCAAACTCCGGAGTCCACTCGTACCTCATTCACACCAACGGTGTTTCAGGGCCGGTTCGGAGCTGGAGCTTGAAAAGCACCGGGTTTTCCTGTTCACACCGCAGCGGAGCAGCCTCTTAGCTCCGGAATCCGGTTCGTTTCAAGCACCAAAAAATTCTCCGGCTAGAGCAAAAGCACCGCATACGTCACGCTTACGTCGAGGCGGGGGCAGGGGCAGAGGCGGGATCAACTCCTGAACAACAACAAAAAGCCCGCGTTTTATCCAGTTTGTACACAACGATGGAGAAACTTAACAAGCAGCAGTGGTCCACTGAAGAGACCAGCTACCTACTGGGAATCTGGTCTTCCGAAGAGGTACAGAGGAAGCTGGAGGGGAGCACGCGGTCCAAAGCAATTCTCCAACAATTGCAGGAAGAGATGGCAACCGCTGATTTTTACCAAAACGAGTAGCGCTTCAACACAATCGGCCATTGTTGTTGTTGTCGGTGTGAGCTGTGAGGGGTTTCCGCGCGGTTTGGCTTTATGAAGCAGGCACGCAAACGGTTACGTCATGACGCAAACGATGACGCAATGACGCAGCACCAGTCGGGCTCTGAGCGGTGTGAAAAGAGCCGGAGCTAAACCGAAGAACCGGTTCTGAACCTGAAAAGCTCTAGCACGGAGCTTGAACCGGAGTTGCGTTGGTGTGAATGAGGTATCGGCCACGTTTGTGTTGGTGCCTCCTGGGGAGTTTCATGAACATATCGGACTTATCTTATGGATTGCTGTGCATTATACTTGTGTTGTGTAGTTTATACTTTATTCCAACTTTAAATATTTTAATACCTGAACACACTGCTGCTGTAAAATAATTTCCCAATATGGGATTGATAAAGTGTCTGTCTGTGTATTTATTTATTTTATAGATAAAAAAAACACATCTATGTATTTTCAAGCTAAAGGTGATACACAATATACACTGTATACTGTTATTTTTTCAAAGACATGTTACATTTCAAAAGCATATATTGCTATGTTTAGGACAAACAATTAAAGACTGCTTTAATTTAACAAATTCTACAATATAAAAGTGGCAGATTTGCTTTTACCAGACCTAGGCTGCATACCAACACAATTAGGAACATGCTGAGGCTGTGGCTCAGTGGGATTGTGCGCCGAACTTAGTGCGCTGCCATTTGAATCAGGGGATAGCAAGTTCGAGTCCCACTGCAGTCAGCATGTCGTTGTGTCCCTGGGCAAGACCCTTCACCCCAAATTGCTCCTGTGGGGATTGTCCACAGTACTGAATGTATGTAAGTCGCTTTGGATAAAAGCGTCTAACAAGTGACATGTAATGTAATGCTCAAATCTTACTATGTTGGTCTGAAGAGCTGAAGCATTCATACACAATGGATAAAAACTGTGTTGTCTCATTCTATATCATGTGAGAAAATGATATACATTTAGCATTACAAATTCGACATACTATTCCTAGCCTGAGGAAGATATGAATAATCAACAGATTTCAATGGAATCTGTAACATTTTCATGTAGAATAAAGACAAAAGAGTGATTATACAAATTATATTTATTGAAATTTGAACCAGAAGATGAAGTCTCAAAGAATGTTTTAAATAAAAGGACATAAAACAAAAAGGTGGATAATAATAAAATATATTAAATGAAGACATTTGGTCAAATGAAATGACACTGAGCAAGTGATAACAGCAACGCCCAGCGTGGATGAAGGTGGTGCAGGTCTCTCTTCATGCCCCCCCTTCCGTGCTGTCCCCTCAGAGGAAGTGGGAAAACGGGATAAGACTCTGGACACCACGCTGTCTCAATGAACCACACTGTTAATATGAGAGGAAAATAAATGTTTTAGGAAATGAAAAATGTCTCTGAAGAACCAGCACCTTACAGTGGTAGAGAGGTTTGTGTGCCCTGATTAACCTGGGGGCTGTGTTGTCTGGAACCTTGTGTTCCTGGTAGGGTCTCCCATGGCAAATTGGTCTCAGGCAAGGGGCCAGACTAAGATTGGTTCAAAAAGACCTCATGAAAGACGACACAGGAAGTGAGGATACCCGGCCCGGAGGAAGCCCGGGGTCCCCTTCTGGAGCCAGGCCCAGAAGGAGGACTCGTCGGCGAGCGTCTGGTGGCCGGGCTTGCCATGGAGCCCGGCCGGGCACAGCCCGAAAAGGCAACATGGGCAACACCTCCGCTTCTCCGTCCAATGGGCCCACCACCTACAGGAAACAGCGATGGGGTCGGGTGCACTGCCAGAAGGGTGGCAGTGAAAGCAGAGGGTCTCGACGGACCAGACCTGGGCGACAGAAGCTGGCTTTGGGGACGTGGAACGTCACCTCTCGGGGGGGGAAGGAGCCGGAGCTTGTGCGGGAGGTGGAGCGTTACCAGTTGGATCTGGTTGGGCTCACCTCTACGCACAGCGTCGGCTCTGGAACCTTACTTCTGGATAGGGGTTGGACTCTATTCTTCTCCGGAGTTGCTCAAGGTGTGAGGCGCCGGGCGGGTGTGGGGATACTCACAAGCCCCGGTTGGGTGCTTCGTTGTTGGAGTTTACCCCAGTGGACGAGAGGGTCGCCTCCCTACGCCTGCGGGTTATGGGGGGGAAAACTCTGACTGTTGTGTGTGCTTATGCACCAAACAGCAGTTCAGAGTATACGGCCTTCTTGGAGACCCTGGAAAGAGTCCTGTATGGGGCTCCTGAAGGGGACTCTTTAATCTTGCTGGGAGACTTCAACGCACATGTGGGCAATGATGGAGACACTTGGAGGGGCGTGATTGGGAGGAACGGCCCCCCTGATCTGAACCGGAGTGGTGGTTTGTTACTGGACTTCTGTGCTAGTCATGGATTGGCCATAACAAACACCATGTTCAAACATAAGGATGCTCATAAGTGTACGTGGTACCAGAGCACCCTAGGCAGAAGGTCCATGATCGATTTCGTTATCGTATCATCGGACCTGAGGCCGTATGTTTTGGACACTCGGGTAAAGAGAGGGGCGGAGTTGTCAACTGATCACCATCTGGTGGTGAGTTGGGTCGAGTGGCGGGGGAAGCCTCTGGACAGACCTGGTAAGCCCAAACGTGTAGTTCGGGTGAACTGGGAACGTCTGGAGGAGGCCCAAGTTCAGGAGGCCTTCAACGCACACCTCCGGCGGAGCTTTTCGGGCATTCCTGTGGAGGTTGGGGACATTGAACCAGAGTGGGCGGTGTTCAAAGCCTCTATTGCCGAAGCCGCGGCGGGGAGCTGTGGTCTCAAGGTCTTAGGTGCCTCAAGGGGCGGTAACCCTCGAACCTCCTGGTGGACACCGGTGGTCAGGGAAGCCGTCCGACTGAAGAAGGAGGCCTTCAGGGATTTGTTATCCCGGGGGACTCCCGAGGCAGTTGCAAGGTACCGACAGGCCCGAAGGGCAGCAGCCTCAGCCGTGGCCGAGGCAAAGCAGCGGGTGTGGGAGAAGTTCGGAGAAGCCATGGAAAAGGACTTTCGGGCGGCACCAAAGTTGTTCTGGAAAACTGTCCGACACCTCAGGAGGGGGAAGCAGGGAACCATCCAAGCTGTGTACAGTAAGGATGGGACGTTGTTGACCTCAACTGATGGAGTGTTAGGGCGTTGGAAGGAACACTTTGAGGAACTCCTGAACCCGACAACTCCGCCCTCTATGTTAGAGGCAGAGCTGGAGTATGACGGGGGATCAACACCAATCTCCCGGGGGGGGTCACTGAGGTCGTCAAACAACTCCACAGTGGCAAAGCCCCGGGGGTGGATGAGATCCGCCCAGAAATGCTGAAGGCTCTGGGTGTTGAGGGACTGTCATGGTTGACACGTCTCATCAACGTTGCGTGGAAGTCGGAAACAGTACCGAAGGAGTGGCAGACCGGGGTGGTGGTTCCCCTTTTCAAAAAGGGGGATCAGAGGGTGTGTGCCAATTACAGAGGCATCACACTACTCAGCCTCCCCGGGAAAGTTTACTCTAAGGTACTTGAAAGGAGGGTCAGGCCGATTGTCGAACCTCAGATTGAGGAGGAACAATGCGGATTCCGTCCTGGTCGTGGAACGACGGATCAGCTTTTTACTCTCGCAAGGATCCTGGAGGGGGCCTGGGAGTATGCTTATCCGGTCTACATGTGTTTTGTAGACTTGGAGAAGGCGTATGACCGAGTTCCCAGGGAGTTACTGTGGGAGGTGCTGCAGGAGTATGGGGTGAGGGGGTCTCTACTCAGGGCCATCCAATCTCTGTACTCCCAAAGCGAGAGCTGTGTCCGGGTCCTCGGCAGTAAGTCGGACCCATTTCCTGAGGGTTGGCCTCCGCCAGGGCTGCGCTTTGTCACCGATCCTGTTTGTAATATACATGGATAGGATTTCGAGGCGTAGTCGTGGGGGGGGGGGCTGCAGTTCGGTGGACTAAGGATTGCACCACTGCTTTTTGCAGATGATGTGGTTCTAATGGCTTCATCGGTCTGCGACCTTCAGCACTCACTGGATCGGTTCGCAACCGAGTGTGAAGCGGCTGGGATGAGGATCAGCACCTCCAAATCTGAGGCCATGGTTCTCAGCAGGAAACCGATGGACTGTCCACTCCAAGTAGGGAATGAGTCCTTACCCCAAGTGAAGGAGTTCAAGTATCTCGGGGTCTTGTTCTCGAGTGAGGGAACAATGGAGCGTGAGATGGGCCGGAGAATCGGAGCAGCGGGAGCGGTACTGCAGTGGCTTTAACACAGTCGCTTTACCGCACCGTTGTGACGAAAAGAGAGCTGAGCCAGAAGGCAAAGCTCTCTGTCTACCGGGCCATTTTCGTTCCTACCCTCACCTATGGTCATGAAGGATGGGTCATGACCGAAAGAACGAGATCGCGGATACAAGCGGCCGAGATGGGTTTTCTCCGCAGGGTGGCTGGCGTCTCCCTTAGGGTTAAGGTGAGAAGGTCAGTCATCCGGGAGGGACTCGGAGTTGAACCGCTCCTCCTTCGCGTCGAAAGGAGCCAGTTGAGGTGGTTCGGGCACCTAGTAAGGATGCCACCTGGGCGCCTCCATAGGGAGGTGTTCCAGGCACGTCCAGCTGGGAAGAGACCAAGGGGTAGACCTAGGACCAGGTGGAGGGATTATATCTCTTCGCTGGCCTGGGAGCGCCTTGGGATCCCCCAGTCAGAGCTGGTCGATGTGGCCAGGGAAAGAAAGTTTGGGGCTCTCTGCTGGAACTGCTACCCCCGCGACCCGACCACGGATAAGCGGGAGAAGATGGATGGATGGATGGAAATGAAAAATATGAAGTTAACAAATAAAACACAGCTCAGGGGCAGTCATAGAAGGTAGGTTTTCCTACAAAGTTAACTCAGCCTCCATTGATTTTCATATCAAATTAACATGTTAATAAAATAAGCTATCATGGCTTATACTTGCATATCTAAACAGAATCATGAAAGCCTGTTGGTAGAGTCAGGCACACGAGTCCGTTTGAGTGTATGCGCCGGTGTCTGAACGCTCACTCACTGCTAGCTATGTAGCTAACTGTCCCTGCTGTTGGCTACTTAGCTTGCATTGTTATGGATCTAAAGGTAGCAAAAGCTAACTTTCATAGCACAGCTTTTCTTTACTTCTCACTTAACACAATAAAGAAACACAAATGATCAATACTTACATATATTTTCACTTGTAGTATTATAATAATTGAAATGCTGGTTCTTCTGGGGGTGTTCTATCCACGCTCAGCTACTGCACCGCACCTGCTTGCACTGTATTCAAATCCCTGTAATAGACTAAATTCTGGTATATTAAATGATGCAGGTGGATTGGCACAAGGGAAAATTATTTGGTGTGGTGACTTTAATGCACACAGCACGCTCTGGGGGAGTAACGTCACTGATGCAAATGGGTCAATAATAGAGGAGTATATGGATGAAAAGGGCTTAGTGTGTATTAACGATGGAAAAGGCACAAGATATAAAACCTCACAGAATACAGAAAGTGCAATCGATCTGACTCTTACATCCACTGAGATTGCTGGTATTAGCACTTGGGAAGTTTTAACCATTACCATGGATGGATTAATGGATTAACCTTCAGCCGTGTTTTTTCTCGTTTTAATGCCATTGAACACGACTTTTGATCAGAACAACAGCTAAGGTGAGCATATCTCCGTGTTTTGCTACCTAAAGCTACGTCATGTGTTGTCTGTATTTGCTTCCCCTGTCACGAGTTCTGATCGCTCAGTGATGATACTTATATTTCTATAATCTGTGGAATCTCAGGATGTTAGCTAAGCTTGTTTGTGCAGATCCAATAAGTATATCGATCGGTATAGCTAGAGTTCTGTGCTAACGGCGTTAAGATTTTTTCGCTCAGGGCTAATTTAGAGGCTCAGCGTTAGCCAGTGGCGGCGCCAGAGTATTTTTGTTGGGTAATCTATGGTAGGGCTAACCCATACAGTGGTGGGGCTCAAGTCAGTATTTGCAATGTAATTACATACACGCTATATCGCCCCCCTTGACAGTGAAACGCCACGCGTGAGGTTTAGATTATTTCCCTGTCTCAATCAAAATGGAACTGTATGAAATAAAACGGCACATTTGTCTTGTAGTAAATAAAAAGGGATCACTGTGAACGTGACGTATGATAGTACACGTTGAAAGTCCAATGGGGATACTGAATGGCGGTTCCGACTGATCTCATCAGTAATGCATGACGCAGACCCAACGTTTCGTCACTCTGATTGGCTGTAGGTCTGACTCTATTCAAATTGCATTCGGAGGCATTTTGATCTGACCGCGGCCGCGCTGATATTATAACGCCAGAGAATTTCCACACCTTTAGTGTATAAAACTCCCCCAACTATTCCTTGCACCCCTCTTCTAGCATAAGCCCGAATGGTCTAATCCGTATTGCATCAGTAATGTGCACTTGTTGTAACAGCAGGATCAATTTGTGTGTTGTGGACACGACCCATATATTTTAGCAAGCCGTGTTCTCAACATTTAGCATTTTGCTTATTATTTAATTTAATTTGCTTACTTTAACATCACTTTTCATGGTGGGGCTAATGTGGGGCTAAGCCATTTTTTGGTATGGCTGTAGCCTACCCCAGCCATACCTTGGCCATACACTGGCGTTAGCCTTGTGTTTTTTTTTGCTAAAAAAAAAAAAATCATCAGTTAGCTGAGTTTCTTCCCGTTACATGGATATGAAACATTCATAGTTTATTCAATCTTAAGAAGCCCTCAGACACTGTTGCTTGCAGATGTTGTGGTTTCTGACCCGCCGAAGGGTCCGTGGGGCTTAATCCATAGTTCAGAGAACTTATCTCCAATAGCCAAACAGTCTAGAGCAGCGGTTCCCAACCTTTTTCAACTCAGGGCCCACTTAAGAATCAAACTTTTTTCGCGGCCCACATTCAACCATAAACAATATGGAGGCTAAATAAAGTTCTGATAGGTCAATTCTGAACATGTGACACATTGTAAATCCAGTAGAACAGACCGCTGTCAAGGACTGTAATGACCTTGAGGATCAAGGAGGATCAAGAAAGAGAAATGAAAAGAGGTTAAAATAAAAATAAATCTTAATAATGAAAATGTTTCCACACAAATCATAATGTTTTGCAAATTATTTGGCAGCAAATATTGAATTTACATTTACACCCTTTAATATTTTATTTGGGCTTTTAGATGAAGACCGCACACAGTTAATAAATACAACTATTCTTCTGGCTAAAATACATATTTTTAAAAGTCAACCAAGGAGTAATCTTAATTTAAGGTGTTTGAAGAGTAGATTAAAAATACAATTTCTTTTCGAAAAAATAATTGCCACAAAAAATCAAAGGGTGGCTCAACACGCCATGAAATGGGAAATAATTAGCTCTAACGAAGAGTGGGATTAAAGGAACATTAATATTTTTGCCATGTTGTGTTTTTGGTGGTTTTTGGTTGTCAACCTATTTTTGTTTGGGAAATGTTGAAGTGATCCTATACTGACTGTATCTTTATTTCTTCTGTTTTTGTTTTGTTATTGTCTGAGATGGGAATGTCATCTCCTATATGTTATTGTTATGTCCATGTTTGTGTCTTTAGCCTGTACAAAAAAAAATTATTTGGCGGCCCACTTGCAATGCCTTCGCGGACAACTAGGGGGCCGCGGCCCACAGGTTGGGAACCGCTGGTCTAGAGATAACGCCCTTGTGCAAAATCCAAGACTAACAGAAAGAAAGACAACATCAAACGAAGAGCTAGATTTACCGTTTAATCCATTCAAATTAAGGAAAGCCCTCTATAATGCAAGACAAACCTCACCAGGTAAAGATAACATCTGTTATAACATGTTAAATCATATGAGTGATGGTGAACTTGAGGTATTGTTAAAAGGGGTAAGGGGTCGTAATGTAGAGTTCTTAAAGGAGAGGTGTCATGGCCATTTCCACTGATCATAATTCCATTGTTGAGGTATACTAAAATAGATTTATACTGTGCATTTTTCCAAACTCACATTGGTTTCGCATACAGCATCTCTGTAAAGTGTGTGTATTCAGCAGTATTCACTCTCTCCACTAAACGGCTCGTTGCAGCTCTGGCCCCCCCTCCCTGTGAGCCCAGTGTGCTCCGATTGATCAGCTCGGGCACTCTGTTCTGATTAGTCAACCACCAGAGAGGCTCCGCCCATGTCTAACACAGTGTTTTTTCGGCTCTGAGCGGAGCGTCAGTTTAAAAAAATGGCGTCAGTACAGCTGTATATGTATGAACCGGAGTAGCTACTGGCCATTCCTACGTCACGATACCCAGGAAGCAAACAATGGACAATGACGTATCTCCAACGAGGCGTTTTTGGGAGGTATTTTCTGTGTTAGAGTTTTACTCGCTACCGGGTGTACTTTGAGGGTTTTGACTCTGCAGACCGTTTACATGCACAAAAACCTTCATAACACACAAGGGGACGGGTAATAACCGGAAAAGCATGACATGTGTCCTTTAACCCTTAGATGCATAAGTGGGTCTTTTTGGACCCGGTGAGGTGGTTTTCTTGAAGTATCTTTGTAATTAGATTTTTTTATCATTTCATATTCCAGCTATTCCTCAACAAACATGTTTTGGATATCATGTCATTCAAATTTTAAATTTACATTTTAAGAAATTGTAGTTTTTGTATTACTACCCCAAGCTTCCATAAGTGGGTCTTTTTGGACCCGGTGAGGTGGTTTTCTTGAAGTATCTTAGTAATTACATTTTTTTATCATTTCATATTCCAGCTATTCCTCAAAAAACATGTTTTGGATATCATGCCATTCACATTTTAAATTTACATTTTAAGAAATTGTAGTTTTTGTATTACTACCCCAAGCTTCCATAAGTGGGTCAAAAATGACCCGCATGCATTTTCTATGGGATCCTATGGGAACCTTTGATTCTTATCACCTGTGGCTGTCAGGAATACATTCACTGTAGACCACACAGACTACATCACAAGTGACACCTCTCAGGAAGATTATTTTACACAGCAAGATCTGATACCTGTCTGTATAATAATAATAATAATAATAATAATAATAATAATAATACATTATATTTGTATAGGGCTTTTCAAGGACTCAAAATCGCTTTACAATATACTGTAAGGGAAGGTTAGGGTGGGGGGTATAGGACTATCAAACTTGATCAACCGGCATGGATTGATGCGGGGGGGGGGGGGGCTATGAGTAGACAAGAGGAAAAGAGATGAGTTTTGAAAAGGGACTGGAATACTGTGAGGGTGTCAGAATAGCGGAGATCTTTGGGACAATCTGTTCAAAACGTTTTTTTTCAAATTGTAAAAAAAATGTCTAAAATTATAAATAGTGACAAATTAAATATAAAATATTTCTAATGTGAACCAAAATATAATACTAAATATTATACAAATGATTTTTCTTAACCAAAATGACAAAAATTGAATAAAAACACATATTATTCTAATACGGGTCCTTTTAGACCCACTTATGGAAGAGTGTAGGGTCCAGTCACTCGTGCATCTAAGGGTTAAAAAGGAAAATGCAAGCTTTTAAAATATCAATTGAAAAAACCCAAGTCATATGCTTTGCTAAAAAACATAAAGTTGTATTTATTAAACTATATGGCCTAGAACAGGTTAGGGTGGTTAGGTTTCTTGGAATCCTATTTGATGAAAAACTTACCTGGTGCAAACATATTGACAAAACCAGAGACAAGTGCAAAAAGATGAATCATTTACTGAGATGTCTTTCTGGGCGAGATTGGGAGCAAGCAGAACCTCATTACTAAATATATATTGGGCTCTAATGAGAGCCGCCCTGGATTATGGATGCATTGCTTATATGTCTGCTGCAGAAAGCAACCTTAAAAAAATTGATGTGGTACAGGCTCAGGCTCTCCGGATATCTAGTGGAGCATTTAAAACTTCACCTGTACATCACCAAGCTATTGTAGCCCAGAGGGGTTTTTCAAATGTATTCCTTCATTTTGCTAAACATCTGCAGGCTGCATGTGATATAAAATAGTAAAGAATAAGTCAGTGGACTACATCATAAGGAGAAACTGAAAGCAGCCAATGCAACAGAGGTGCAAACAAATAACATGTGCTTCAACAGCTGCCAGATTCACTTCTCCTCTGACCAGTCTTCACGGAGCCACGGAGCATCATTTGTCAGATTCCTGGAAGACATACATTTGAATCTTATACTGCCATCTTCTGGATGATACCTCACATAACAACAAACAGTTTGTAGGCTCAACCTTTTTGAGCCTCCCATTTGCCCAGATGGCGGATTCGGAGGATCAAGCTTTTGTTGGCATATTGGCAGTGGCGGTTCTAGACCAATTTGACTGGGGGGGCCAGGCTGGGGCCAGTTATTTTCTGAGGGGGGCACAATAAATGCAGGACGAAAAAGACAAAGACATGAAGTAATTGCGCATAAGAAAACAATGCAATATAGTTATTGGTATTTGTTTCATTACACATATTTATTTCAGATACTTAGTTAAAGTTTCTACGCTCTAATGCAGGGGTCTCCAACCTTTTTTAGGATGAGAGCTACTTTCAAAAAATAAAACAAGTCGTGAGCTACTTTTATTCCTCTTTTTTTGTTTTTTGCAGCGTATATATTTAGCACATTTTAACATTATTATATGCTTACCTTTAACCTCTGTGTGCTGTTTGGGTCTGTGGGACCCGTTTTCAGTGTTTACTAAAAGAAAATGTTTTCAATTTAATTATTTTAACCTGCTTTATTTGGGGGTGGACCTCACATCCTCTAGGGTGTCCGGGGGCATGCACCCCCGGGAAGATTTTTTTTTTAAATGTTGAAGTTAAATGCATCAATCTGGTGCACTTTGAGCCCAAAATGAATTCATGGATACAGCTCTCAACACTCAGATGAAAGGGAGCTGTCTACTTTTCAATAATCCAAACATCTTTAGAATATGATCACAACCAATAACAAATCATTTAAACTTGTTTATTCTTATCTTATGTTACCTATAGCTTAGTTAGCATTCTTTCTTTCTATTTATGCATATTTGACTAATCACTCCCCTTTTAAACTGTTTTTTTTATTTTTTATAGTACACATTGGAATGATTTCTTACTTTATTTTTTACAACTATATTAAATAGATAAAGGTGTGCTCTCTCTAGCTCTCTCACTCTCTCTCTCTCTCTCTGTCTCGCTCACAGAGGCTGTGTGCTCCTCCGTGGCGATGACGGCTTGCGTTAAAAATATTTGTAAAGTGGGGGAAACAGGATTTCGACATGTCCCCCCTGTCTCCAGTGGAAATTACGCGGAGTCCCCTGCTCTATGGGTCCGACTAGAATGACAAATATCATTAGTTCCGCCTATTCCGTCAGCCAAGAAATCGTTTAATCATAAACTTTTTTTCAGCGGGGCCACAGGGGGGTCCAAAGTCAGTGTTAGGGGGGCACTGGCCCCCCCCTAGAACCGCCCCTGCATATTGGGTTAACATTAGAGGGCATAGTCATTCTCACCCCGCAAAGGCAATCCTACTGGAGTGTTGTGAACATAATAATTCCGCAACTAACAGTTTTGGGTGGATAGGAAATGCTTTAGCACTTAATGCATCTCTGTGCGGGTTAGAAGTCAGTCCCACTGTTCCATCATCGCCTATGCCTCCGTGGAGATTTATTATGCCAGCAATCGACACGAGTCTGTAGCTTAAACTAAAAAATAAACCAAAACAAACACCAGTTGGAATAATTGCACAAAAACATATTGACCAACACAAAAATAAAGTGATTATCTTAACGGATGGCTCAAAAGACTGAGAGACCGGGCGTACAGGCACTGCATTCTTTATCCCTCAATGTGAAGTAGCAGTATTCACAGCAGAATTAGTGGGAATATGGCTAGCACTGAAATGGGTTGAAAGAAACAACCAACCCAGAGTTCTTGTAGCATCTGACAGCCTAGCAGCTCTGTGTAGCTTGAAATCTGGGAGGTTGGTATGCAGGCAAGATGTTTATGCATCAGGGCTCCACCCACTGTACCCATAGAGTCCAGTAGAGGGCGGAGCCTGTGTAAGATATAACGGGGGGTTACGCATTGTAACCCTAGTTATATAAGCACAGACGGAGCCCTCTACTTGGGGCCCTGTCTGTCCTATGCCGCTCGCTGAAGAGGGTGTAGGACAGTGACCACCAACTGGCGGCCCGCGGGCCACATCCGGCCCGCCAGACTATCTCATCTGGCCCGCACGACGGGGGTGACTGTGGCGTTGGCGGAGTGGTTAGTGCGTTCGCCCCCCACTCATTTTTTTTTTTTACAACGTCTCGTGAGTAATGTGCAGTACCGGAGTCCAACAGAGAGGCAGCAGCTGCGGGACAGTAGACTGCGCACTGCGAAACCTTCCCTGCCTTGAAGAAGAAGTGTTCGTTGTGAAGAGTTTGCTTTATGCGCTCCGCAGCAGTAGCCCCGCTGCGACAGAGTCCAACAGAGAGGCAGGAGCTGCCGGACAGTAGCCTAGAAGTGATCCTTCGTTAGCGTGAAGAGGAGTCTGCTAAGCTTTAAACACTCCGCAGTACCTGAGCGTGCTCCACTAGCACCCCCCCCCCCCCCCCCCGTCAACAACTTCTGGGCTATATACAAATCGCTGGCCCGCGAAAGTGTCTGTTGGATACAGGTAGGCCCGCCCCGAGGGGCCGGCTACGTTTATAGATATCTCAGTAGGTGAATGCTTGCATAGTATGGTTAAGAGGTAGTACCCATATAGTCCAGTAGAGGGCTCCGCCTGTGCTTATATAACTAGGGTTACAATAACCCCCGTTCATATATGGAAAACTTGGCAAGAATACTTGGATCTCAGCGATACAGGAAGGCATCTCTACAGCATCTAGAAAAATGTAGGGGTAGGTAAAAGACGAAGCAGGAGCCCAAGGGAAGAAAAGGAAGGTCATTACCCGATTAAGAATAGGACACACAGGACTAAACCAGACACTCAGAGCCGGTTTTTGGCATAGGCGACATAGGCGGTCGCCTAGGGCGCCAGATCTGGGGGGGGCGCTGCACTGGTAGCTCTGGGAGGGAAAAAAACATTTTTGACCGAAGGTGCTCATCCTAATTTTCGGCCTTGATGTAACAACATTCATAATTAAGTAAATGTAACACCCTTTTCACCCCGGTTACACTTTTCATTTGCCCTGTACGATGGGCGCTGTAAGTGATGAAAGTGGGGGATGTTGGCTTATCTGGCGCCTGCAGCTCACAGCCAAAGTGCGAGTGAACGTGGGAGCGAGCGAGGGAGAGAGAGAGGGCGTGCGGTTACCGACGCTGTTGTTATTAGCACCTGGTGCTAGCTGCGCTAACGGATATAAGAAGAAGATGTTTCTACAACAAGGGTGGAGGAGAGCTCTCTCCTGTTAGACTGAGAGGCTCAGTGAGGTAAAGGACTCTGAGTGTTTAGATAGTTAACTTTAGTCTAAGTTATCTCAGTGGGTCTCAAACGTTATGATCACAATTTATGTAAACAAATATTTCCAAGGCACTCCTTTATAATTATTATTTAAATCATTTCAATGTATACTATAGGACCGTAAACCAAAAATATCGTTTAAAATTGGAGCGATAAAAAATATGCATAAATAAATAAATGTTAACTATAGGTAAAATAAGATATGAATGAACAACAAAAGTAAAAAAAATAAGTTACATTTATTTGTTATTGCTATAACAAATTTGTTATTGCTATAGTAGGTTATTGGTTATGTTTACATACTTATTTGATTATTAAAATGTAAACCGATCTTTTTCATATGGGTTTTTAAAGTTGTACCCCCTAGATCTAGTCTCTAGTAATTGTGTGCTCAAAGTGCACTAGATTGAAGCATTTTATTTTAAAAAGTTAAAAAATGTCTTCCCGGGGGAGCATACCCCCGGACCCCCTTAGAGGATGTGATGTTTGCCTTTTTGATGTATCTATGTCAATACGTTTCTGTTTTTGTAGTGTATTTGTCTTTTGTAGAGATTTTTCATTTATTCTTTATATATTCTATAAGGGGGGCGCCAGCTAAAATCTCGCCTAGGGCAGCAAATTGTCTAGAACCGGCCCTGCAGACACTCCACATAATTGGCATGCACCCCACTGGACTCTGTACAGATTGACAGATTGCAATAAACCGGAAACTGTCAAACATGTCTTAATAGACTGCCACAAATATGAAAATTAGAGGAGAGTGCTAGCTACGTAGCTAAGTTAGCTAACGAAAAACTCAGCCTTACTGTGGGGAATCGGCTAGGGACATCAGAGGAAGTCTTTAAACCGCTGAAAAAAATCTTTAAAACAACTGGAATTATAGAAAGAATTTAGGTTTAATTTGTATGAAATGTTTTTGTTTTATTTATTTTTATTTAATTTGCATTTATTTTACCTGCCAATCTACTGCTCCACACTCCAGTCCAGTAGGTGGCGGTAATGCACCCATGTGTTGGTTGCCAACCGCCAATAAACCCATAGAAGAAGAAGAAGATCCTGTACAGTAGATGGCAGTATGCACCTTAAAGGTTTCTGCCAAACCTTGAATATATCGAGAGAAGAAGAAGGAGCGGGCCTTTGTCCCGACATACAGCGTGTTTGCAGTGTTGCAGTCATCAGGACGTTTAGCTGCGAAAGGACTTCTACCCGTACCGTCGGCTCCTCTCGTCGACATGGTGAAATTATCAGCAGAGTTAATTGAGCAGGCTGCTCAATATACCAACCCCGTGAGAGACAGGGAACTGGATTTACGAGGTTAGCTAAACGACATCGCCACTGCATATCTCCTCTTCATAGCTCATGTAGTTAGCCTACTCGTGCTTTACGCGGGACTCGCGCCGAACTCCATTCAAAACCTGATGAGTACCTGCTCCTTCCAATATGGATGCAACATTGTATTTGATACTTACTAAGCATGATAACATAGGCTGCTAACATAGCTTGCGGTGTCCTGCCGAGTTCTACCAGGTCGACAGTTTACCTCGCGCACAGCGGAAACTAAAACCAAACACTACAATTGTTTCTAAATAACTTTACTGTTCAAATCCCATATATGGTGCTTTCTGATTTCCTTAAGTAAGCTGGAGTCTATACTTCTTAAAGTTTAGACGTCATCATTTAACACAGGCATTAGCATTCCCTTGCTAAATCTTGTCTGAGATCTCCTAGGTTTCATTGATTAAGTTCTCAATATGTCTGACGTCAGTATGCTCGTTATTGTCACCCACTCAAAGTATGTGCGGATGAATCCGTGAGATGTATGAGTAGTAGTGACCAGTGGCGGCTGGTGCATGTTTCTCCAGGGGGGGGGCTCTACCAAAATGTAAGCAAACTTACACACACACTCAAAACATGTCATATTACAGCCCAGGGCTAGCTCAAAGGCACACAGCACTTGTTACAGTCTATTATTTTAGTGCCTGTTTTTGTCAACCTCCTTATTATGCTTACAGATCCCTATCCTGTAGCCCTCATTGGACAGCAGTGTTTACTTTCCTAAACATGGCTAGTTGCATAGCATCATCCATGTGGACTCTAGTTTGTTCTGATATGTGCTTTAAGTCACTCGCATCTGTCTGGATCCATGCTGGATCTGGTCCATAGACTGGTCTGATCCTGACGTTTGAAAAGGGAGGCAGGGGAAGCAAAAATATAGCCCTGGTGTTGCTACAGGTAGTTAGCCCAGCCTTCTTGCTAAACAGTTCCTTGAAAAAGAGCACATATACTGCCTTCCTCTGTCCTTAACTCCTGCCTATGTCAGGCTGATCAGGTCCGAGCTCTTTTACTCTCAGCTTTCCCTCCAGTGTCCTCCTCTCAAAGGGTGTTTCTTTAAGTGATTAAACATCATTTTCCTTCTCCATATTCGCTATCTAGTTTTGTTTACACTCCGTCGCCGTCTAACTGTCTCTCATTCAAACTTCAATCACTCACTCTGGCGCTCCTGCTGCCCCCTAGTTGTTGGCGGTGGTGCACCACTTACAGTTGAGGCCTACATTATTAGCCCCCCAGGAGTTATGGAACATGTTCCTAAAATTCTTCCCAATGTTTCCAGCATTGATACAACTTGATATAATCAAACATTCATATATATATATATATATATATATATATATATATATATATATTTTGAAACACAAGCTCATGGTGATATATATATATATATATATCTCACCATGAGCTTGTGTTTCAAATTATTTATATATATATATATATATATATATATATATATATATATATAGATATAGATATAGAGCTCGGGCCTGATATATATATATATATATATATATATATATATAAATAATTTGAAACACAAGCTCTTTATTTTTTATATATATATATAGTGTGTGTTGGTCATCATTCTGACCACTGGAGATGAAACACGCTGACAAAGAGTTCCTCCTCGACTTTCATGTTCTTTCATTGCACAGGTTATAAAATCCCGGTGCTTGAAAATCTTGGAGCTACTCTGGACCAGTTTGACACAGTTGACTTCTCTGATAATGAAGTCAGAAAACTGGATGGCTTTCCTCTGCTCAAAAGACTGAAGACATTGCTAGTGAACAACAACAGGATTTGGTAAGTTTTACCTGCAGCCCCAGAATGATGCAATATGATGTTCAAATAAATGTAGGTCTGGCAGTGTTGACACAAATGATTCATGTCGGCATTACAGGAAGTGGGCTAAATGTTCAGCTGTAAGTCAAAGCCATATGAGACATCCCATGCACTTTTATTAGAACAGTTATGATATTATTTAATATTGATCATCTGTGTTTCATACAATAATTAATTTAGGACTGCTTTAGCAAGTTGTGTAATAACTTCAACTGAAAAATATTGCTATTTTCTTGGTTTATAAACCAGGCCGCTAGGTCTGTCTCTGGTGAAGGGATCTCTAGTTTGGATTGGACACCAGCCAGTACACGGCAGCATGACTGTAACTGTATGGAATGTTTCTCCAGTCGCATAGGTGACAATCTGGAACAATCTCTGCCGAGGCTGACAGAACTGGTTCTTACAAACAACAATATCCAGGAGCTGGTGAGTGTGTCATCAGCAACCATCAGAAACCTTTACACGATCAAACTGATCTTTTTACCTGGAACACCAGAACAATTGATGATTCTCTATTCTAAAACAACTATTCCTATCTGTGCGATTATTGTATGTATTTTGTATTTCCAATCTGTCCTTTTGGAGAATCTACTTGCTGAAAAAATATTAGAATATACTTAACAGCGCCTTAAACTGCACAACTATGTCTACCATCACCAACAAAAAGACGAGTTTTGATCTAGCTTTATTGAGTTACATTTCACAAGAGTTTAGTTTTTCTGCTATTTCAGTGTATTTAGGTGCACATTATTTACCTCTGAATGTGTTGTACGAGGGACCTTGTCAATGAATATGGTTTCCAATGCAGGGTGACTTGGACCCCCTGGCCTCAGTGAGGACACTGACCCTCCTCAGGTAGAGATCATCTGCTGTCATATCATGTGGTTCTTGACGTGTTGGATGTCTGCTGAATTCTGATCTTGTATGTTTCCTCACTGAATGACTGAATCTACAGCTTGTTAAGGAATCCAGTGACCAACAAGAAGCATTACAGGCTCTATGTCATCAACAAAATCCCACAGATCCGTGTGCTAGACTTCCAGAAGGTAAAGCTAAAGGTAAGTGCAGAGGAGCAAGGATGTTGTGCACATTGTAAGATCCAGCCTTCAAGGCGATGGAAGCTAAAACTGGTGAATTTATTTTTCCCTTTTAAACATTTCTGGGGTGATTAAGTAAGGGATAATGTCAGCCAGGTTCACTGCACATTATACCCCTTATTACACGGCTACCTGCTAAATATATCAACTATTTTACTTGACTTAACAATCAATTTTTGATTTGAAAAAATGATGATCGTATTTCATCTGCAAAGACCAAATAGTCCATTCTACTGCAATGCAGCAGCAGAATCACGACGACGAAAGCATAACAGAGTAAACTACTGAATGTCCAAATTGACCAATCGGAATCATGTATTCAACCAAGCCGTGTAATAACACTGTTTAACTCTTATAACTTGAAGTGGACATCCTGCTGAATGTCAGACGATTTTCCTGCCTGGCCTTGCCTCCCTTGGCTGAAGGCTTAGTATGTATTTAATGAAGCTTTTTAATTCTTGATATTGTTGTAGGAACGGCAGGAGGCAGAGAAAATGTTCAAGGGCAAACGAGGTGCTCAACTTGCAAAGGATATTGCCAAGCGAACCAAAACGTAAGATGAAAGTCCACGTTAGACAGCAGCTCCTAAGAAGCACTGCACCCTGGCTCATAGATCCACATCTGTCACCTACAGTGTATCTGTACATGAGAATACACGGTGATGGGAAAACATGTTGGCTGTTCATGACGTCATTCCAAATGTCATTCGAAAGGCAAGAAAATGAGTTCCAAACTCTGGGATCTGCTCCAAAAACGTACCTCCTGTTCTGTGTCTCATCCAAAACACACACTTCCCTTTGAAAAGCTATTCATGTCTCAAGTGAGAAACAGTGAGCTCAGTGTTGCTCAGGACTGCTGTCTATGGACAATGTATCAGTTTATTTGACTCAAGAAAAGATACTATACATGAGGTGGCTACATTGGTTGCTAGGTCAGAGAAGCCTGTGTAGTGTGTCCACGTGCTCTAAAGAGGTGTGTCGTTTCAGGTTCACTCCTGGAGGGGCTGCACAGCCGGAGAAGAAGAGGAGCGGGCCGTCTCAGGCTGACGTGGAAGCCATCAAGGTTCTGCCGTTGCCCCTGTTTTGTTAGGGGTCTTTATGTTTTGAGAGCTGAGATGGAATTGTCATTATTCATTTATCCACAACGTGAAATGGGATTTTTTTTTTTGCATTAAACAAAAAACAAAGATCAATTAATAATCTATTAAAAACCCTTTAAGTTTTTTAAACGTACAATTCATTTGCTGTCTTTTTCTGGAGGCTTCATTACGTTTAGCAACTTTCAAACTTAAAAGCTCCACATAAAGCCACTGATGGTTCCTACAGTTGTAAAGGTCAAGAAAGAGCGCCTCAGCTTATTGTTGAACCTTTTATGAAAGTTCCATTAAACCATTCACCTTTCTAAGCGTGTCCAAATCAGCTTCTGATGTTGTATTTTATTTATTTTTTGAATAAGGTTACGTTTATTTGACTCCTATAGAGATGAATTCAGTTTTCTTGCTGGCTGAATTTGAAGTGATACCTGAAAATATACATTGTGTGTTTGCATTTCAGAATGCCATCGCTAATGCGTCCTCATTGGCTGAGGTGGAGAGGCTGAAAGGGATGCTGCAGGCCGGTCAGATACCAGGACGAGATCCCAGACAAGGTCAGTGCTGACCCACTACTTCTTCAATATTCCACTGACACTTTTAGAGCTGCTTTTAGACTAACGTCTTCCAAATAAATCAAGAGCCACAGCCAGGGTAGGTAAGTTGTCAAGCATCGAGCAAAGAAATAAAGGTTATTGTACTATTCTACAAATTAAATCCAATATATAATAAGTAGCCTACTCTCTATTTTTGGTCTATTGCTCCTGTTTCTCTGTCTGTCTCTCTCTGTGTCTCTCTCTCTATGTGTCTCTCTCTCTCTGTGTCTGTCTCTCTCTCTCTCTCTTTGTCTGTCTCTCTCTGTGTCTCTGTCTGTCTCTGTCTGTCTGTGTCTCTCTCTGTGTCTCTGTCTGTCTGTGTCTCTCTCTGTGTCTCTGTCTGTCTCTGTCTGTCTGTCTGTCTCTCTCTCTCTGTCTCTACCTCTCTTTGTCTCTCTCTTTGTCTGTCTCTCTGTCTGTCTCTCTCTCTGTGTCTGTCTCTCTCTCTCTCTCTGTGTCTGTCTCTCTCTATCTGTCTGTGTCTGTCTCTCTCTGTGTCTCTCTCTCTCTCTCTGTGTCTGTCTCTCTGTGTCTCTCTCTGTGTCTCTCTGTCTGTCTCTCTCTCTGTGTCTCTCTCTCTCTGTGTCTCTCTCTCTCTGTGTCTGTCTCTCTGTGTCTCTCTCTGTCTCTCTCTCTGTGTCTGTCTCTCTCTCTGTGTCTCTCTCTCTCTCTCTGTGTCTCTCCCTCTCTCTGTGTCTCTCTCTCTCTCTGTGTCTCTCTCTCTGTGTCTCTCTCTCTCTCTCTCTCTGTGTCTGTCTCTCTCTCTGTGTCTGTCTCTCTCTCTGTGTCTGTCTCTCTCTCTGTGTCTGTCTCTCTCTCTGTGTCTGTCTCTCTCTGTCTCTCTCTCTCTGTGTGTCTCTCTCTCTCTCTCTGTGTCTCTCTCTCTGTGTCTCTCTCTCTCTCTCTCTGTGTCTCTCTCTGTGTCTCTCTCTCTCTGTGGCTCTCTCTCTGTGTCTGTCTCTCTCTCTGTCTGTCTCTCTCTCTGTCTCTCTTTCTGTGTCTGTAG
Organism: Dissostichus eleginoides; assembly: GCA_031216635.1. Taxonomy (NCBI): domain Eukaryota; kingdom Metazoa; phylum Chordata; class Actinopteri; order Perciformes; family Nototheniidae; genus Dissostichus; species Dissostichus eleginoides. The sequence goes on from CM062264.1 coordinate 4,234,248, forward strand.
GGTTTTCTCTCAATTTTGAAAGATTGTTGGATTGTTAATATGTGCACTTGTAAAATCATGTCCAGCTGGGACGGTGGAGGAGGAGGAGGAGGAGGAGGAGGAAGAACAAGAACAACAAGAAGAAGAACAAGAAGAAGACCAAGAACAAGAGGGTGAAACGGCACAGATGGAGTCACACATGGGAGGAGGTTCTGGGGAAGAGATCAATGACGGCGAGGGAGAGGAGGACGAGGAGGACATGGAGGAAGAGCCTCAGGTTAATGGCTCCTGAGCACATTTTTTTGTTTTTGTTTTTTGTAGATTTTCACGAGTTGGACATGCATCACTGCAGTTTTATTTTGTAAACAGACATATTAAACTGATTGCTTATATTGATGTGTGGAACCATTTTCTTTAAGCAGTTAGCTGACAAACACCATTTAATGCATATTGAGCCCTTTTTAAAGAGGACATATTCTGATCATTTTCAGGTTTCATAATTGTATTTTGCCTCTACTGTGACTATAGTCTATAGTACTGTGACATGCTTTGATGGTCCTCTACTGTGACATGCTTTGATGGTCCTCTACTGTGACATGCTTTGATGGTCAACACTAAAGACAAAACTAAGCGCATGGAAAAGCATATAAACAAACAAGATCTAATGCATGCAACTAAAACCAAAATTGTACTTATACATGTATTAAAGGGCAACAGGCCACAGCCTCGCATAAATGTTGGTGGTTTTAGGTTTTTTTTTTACCAAACGATATCTGATGAAGGCCACTGTGTCAATGACCTCATCAACACTTTTGATGCATTGCATATCTATCATGCTAATGTTCCGCCCTGGGTGCTCAATGTATCAAGGCTGAGTCATTACCTGGGATTATCCACTCTCACTCCTGCATTTTTATTATTATTACATGTTACTTGTTAGACGCTTTTATCCAAAGCGACTTACATACTCAATACTGTGGACAATCCCCACAGAAGCAATTTGGGGTGAAGTGTTGCCCAGGGACACAACGACATGCTGACTGCAGTGGGGTTGTAACTGTGACCCCCTGATCCCAACACCAAGGCTCTATCCACTGCGCCACACGCCTCCCTGCATTTCCTGCTAATTTGTCAATATCAATACATTGAGATGCCCCAAAAATATACATGCATTCAACTAATGCAACTAAATGTTTAACATGCAAACCATAACTGACATGTGACTCAGTAACTCAAGTCCTTTTTTAACAAGTCAAACCGTAATTAAAGCATGTCAATGTTTTGAATGCAGATTTGTTTTTTTAGAGGGTTTTTTTAAACAGAAAATATATTCCCATTGATGAGTGTGACTGGGCGGCTGTGGCTCATTGTACCAATCAGAGGGTCAGAGGTTTGATGTCTACCCCCTGCAGCCCCAAAATGCTCCCTCGGGCTTTGATAGGTTTGTAATGTAATCCGTCCAAAAGCTGGTTGCTACATTTAAAGCAGTAGGCAAGTACATTCTGGAAGCAAACAAGGACAGAATTAGGCCCACTGTTCACAGAAAATTGGAGATCTATTGTAACAACGGTCTATATTATTCGCCTATTTGTTTTTACTAAAAGACTAAAACAAGAGTTAAACCCAAATGAAAATCCTGCTGTATGCCTGTTTTCATATCCATCTATACAATCACACCATTTTGTAACCAAGAATCGCCTCTCATGGCCATGGAAAAGAAGGCAGGGTTGAGGCACTTCCGGATTGACTTCACTTAACATGACGCTAAAACCATCGTAAAACGGGGTCAGCCCGATCAGCAGTGTTATCAAACGTCTCCGTCAAGGTTATTAAACACTGCCTTTTAAATAAAAATGTTTCGTTTATTCTAAACGAAAACGTAACACCTCTAAAACGATTCCGAGCGTTCGACGGCAGTGCTAGGTTTTCCCACGGGGCAGAAACGCAGCACTAGGCCAACACGTCATCATAGAAGCTGCCAGCCAGTCAGCAAACATGGCGGACATGGGACCTCAGCACCGTCAGTGACTTCACAGCCGCTTGACACTTGCTCCGCAGCACAGTACCTCAGACCCCCCGACAGCTTCCTTTGAGTGAGAGAAATGGAGGATGTGGAAGTCAGTGACGAAGACTCGCCCTACACGGTGGAGAAGGCGCCTCTCAGAAACCCGGACCTGACCCCCCTGAGCCTGAACGGTAACGTTACCGTGAATGAAAACTTTATCTCCCTCACTATCGGAGAGCTATATTTAAGGCTAAACGTTAGCATGGCGCTGCTTTTTAGCGGCTTATGTTTATTGGGAGTTATACGTCATAACGTTGCTGTGAGAAACATTGTATCTTTATAGCTGCTTACTATAACATTCCGTCCTGTGTAGACTATTTAATGCGCCACAGTCTCATTTATAGTCGCAGTATATCTCACATCATGGTCAGTATAATCATCCTTCATGTTTCCTGCTGGCCTGTTAAAGTTGTTATTGTCCCACTGTCTCTTTGTTCACCTGATCTGGCCTATATGAAAGTTCCCCTGTCTCCATAGTGGGAGAGCTGCTGTCCCTGTATGGATGGTACCTGTTGTTCGGGACTCTGCTGGTCTACCTGCTCCTCCAGTACCTGAGCAGGAGGAGATCCAGCCAGCGCAGCCCCCCCCCACCAACACCGCAAGGTCAGCACCGGTTCACCTGCATACTAAGACCAGCTACAACAGACAAACATGATTCATCCCATATTCTATCACATTACATCCACTTTTTTGAACAAGCTCCATCCTGTCCTCTAGCGTTGTCCCTATAACAACTATTTGTTATCAGAAGTAACGGTGGAGAGATTCTGGAACGAGACATGTGAATATTGTTTTGTATTGTATAGGGCTGTCAGTCGATTAAAAATATTTAATCGCGATTAATCGCATGATGTACATAGTTAATCGCGATTAATCGCAAATGAATCGCACATTTTTTATCTGTTCTAAATGTACCTTAGAGGAATATTTTTCAAGTTTTTAATACTCTTATCAGCATATGAGTGGACAAATATGCTTTATGCAAATGTTTGTTTATTATCATTGGAACAATGACAAATATTCTTCTGAATATTTTCAATACAACAACCTGGAACCTCTCTCTCTCTCTCTCTCTTCTCTCTCTCTTCACTCTCTCCCAACCCTGTCTACTTCTTTGCACTGAGCCAGTTGCTCAAACAGACAAGCCTGTTTACAGTTGTCGGCGAAATGCCGCTCCTCTGTCTTCATCTTCAGTCAAAGCATGAGACTGAAGTTCCCACTGTGGGTCAAAATCAGGGACGTGCACAGACATTTTGGGGGGCAAGAGCTCAAGTGAGAAAAAGCGCACTTCCCATAATAATTTATAAAAGACTTACTGACTTATTTATTTTAATACCCTCACACTCACGCAATTGTTTAATACTCAAAATAATTCTACTAACACTACGCACAAGAGCAGACAACAATCACAACTATGAAGTTACTGTTTAAGGCAGGACATTACAGGCAAAAATATATTTTTTTAATGTACTTGTACATTTTGGTCTATTTTGATTCCATGTTTTCTTATACTAATGGAAAGAAAACTTCCAAAAAACACATATAAATGGTGATCGTTTTACTACCTGTCTCAATTCATCTATAGATTTAAAGCTAATCTGCATTTAAACATAACATTTCAGGGGAAAACACTGACTTGACTATCTGGGGAAGTTGTGAGGTGATATGTATGTGTGTGTATATATATATATATATATATATATATATATATTTATCATTTTCCCCTGCAATGCCTGCATGCAAATTGGCGCAATTTAATTAGGCTATATGTAACGCCTAATTTGCATATCAATGTGCCGATTGTGATGACGTTATTAGATACACATTTTACTGTATTCACCTGTAGTGTCTCCCCTTAAGTACATTAGCCTACGCCCATGATAAATTGCCATAGCTAAACCTTGAGCTAACTTATCCTTTAGCCACCACCTTAGTTAACTATTTGTTTTTTGGCTTTTGGCTCTGCTCTGTAAACTCGAGGCACTGGCAGTTTAGTCATTTGTTCATCACCAGTCACCTTCAAACAAGCCAAGAAAAGCCGGCATAACATGGGACAAAAAGGTGGGAGGTGCTGCTACCTGTCTGTCTGAAGGGACTGCCGATGACTGTCCGCACCGCTGTGCGCGAGATGTGGAGGGAGGGAGGCAGGGAGGGAGGGTAGAGAGAGCATCGGAAATTGACAGTCTAATCTCCCGACCTGATATTTTTATTTTCTATTCAATCAATGTATTTTTGGAAAGGGAAACTGTGCGCAAACAGGAGTAGATATATATTCATTTATTAAAAATAAATATTAAAAAGAAATTAAAAAATAACTTTCTCTGGAGGAAGAAAAAGGGCAGGGGCTCAAGCCCACTTTGATGTCTATGTGTGCACGTGCCTGGTCAAAATAATGCGCTGTGATGTGCAGTCGACACGTTGGATGCGATCCGAATGATCTAACGCAGCCCCTCGTCCTCCACAATGTTAAGCTGTAGCCACCCATTTAGCTATCGCTGTTGTTGTCCAGGCGTCTCCCCGGCAAACTTTCAAGCGTGGTCTGCCGCAAGCAAGCAAAAAATTGCGTTAACGTGTTAACTTGACAGCCCTAGTATTGTATTATAAAAGATGGGTTAAGTTACCACCGTTCTTGTACTGTATGTAAATGAATGCTCCAGACTACGACGTGCTCTATTCAACCTTTGTTCATACAGCAGAGATCTACATATTCATGTCTGGTAGGAAGGAAAACCTCACTCAAACTTTCTGGCTGCACATGCATACTCTTACTACGTCACATCACGTGGGCCAACCATAAACAAGCATAGATAAACAGTTTTATCCACATATTCTGTCAGAATATTACAGACTGCTCCTTCACTTATCATGGAGACCTGCACACACCGAGAGATGACTCACTGTTCACCTTCCTGCCCCTGTAAGCAGGGGGTTTCCTTATGCTAATGCACCTAAACAGTCCTGTTGATCCACTCACTTTTTCCCAGTGTGAGTTCCACCACTTTAAAATTCCTGTTACTAACTTAATCTTAACTTGTTAACTTCTCATCCAATCATTTAATCGAGCTAAACAGAAAACAAATGTTTTAGTGGTCCTGAGGGTTCCCTGATAAACCTTGATGTACCATTATACATCGTATCATCCCTATACCTTATATAGTGTATAGACATACTGTATCATCCTCTTATATAGTGTAGGATACCCTGACATACTGTATCATCCTCTTATATAGTGTAGGATACCCTGATATACTGTATCATCCTCTTATACCTCATTCACACCAACGGTGTTTCAGGGCCGGTTCGGAGCTGGAGCTTGAAAAGCACCGGGTTTTCCTGTTCACACCGCAGCGGAGCAGCCTCTTAGCTCCGGAATCCGGTTCGTTTCAAGCACCAAAAAATTCTCCGGCTAGAGCAAAAGCACCGCATACGTCACGCTTACGTCGAGGCGGGGGCAGGGGCAGGGGCAGGGGCAGGGGCAGGGGCAGGGCAGGGGCGGGATCAACTCCCGAACAACAACAAAAAGCCTGCGTTTTATCCAGTTTGTACACAACGATGGAGAAACTTAACAAGCAGCAGTGGTCCACTGAAGAGACCAGCTACCTACTGGGAATCTGGTCTTCCGAAGAGGTACAGAGGAAGCTGGAGGGGAGCACGCGGTCCAAAGCAATTCTCCAACAATTGCAGAAAGAGATGGCAACCGCTGATTTTTACCAAAACGAGTAGCGCTTCAACACAATCGGCCATTGTTGTTGTTGTCGGTGTGAGCTGTGAGGGGTTTCCGCGCGGTTTGGCTTTATGAAGCAGGCACGCAAACGGTTACGTCATGACGCAAAAGATGACGCAATGACGCAGCACCAGTCGGGCTCTGAGCGGTGTGAAAAGAGCCAGAGCTAAACCGAAGAACCGGTTCTGAACCTGAAAAGCTCTGGCACGGAGCTTGAACCGGAGTTGTGTTGGTGTGAATGAGGTATCATATAGTGTAGGATACCCTGACATACTGTAACATCCTCTTATATAGTGTAGGATACCCTGATATACTGTATCATCCTCTTATATAGTGTAGGATACCCTGACATACTGTATCATCCTCTTATATAGTGTAGGATACCCTGATATACTGTATCATCCTCTTATATAGTGTAGGATACCCTGATATACTGTATCATCCTCTTATATAGTGTAGGATACCCTGATATACTGTATCATCCTCTTATATAGTGTAGGATACCCTGACATACTGTATCATCCTCTTATATAGTGTAGGATACCCTGACATACTGTATCATCCTCTTATATAGTGTAGGATACCCTGATATACTGTATCATCCTCTTATATAGTGTAGGATACCCTGACATACTGTATCATCGTCTGGCCCAAACCAATGACAGAGGCTCTCTCAGTGCGTCACTAGATCATTTACAAATAGTTCTACTGATACATTTAACTTCTAGTGAGTGAGAGGAACAATAAATGCAGTTGCTATTCTGAACAAATCATCTATGGAATTAAGATGTTTTTTCTTTCAACAATAGTTGCAAATGCTTTTTGCAAGTGAGTAATAGATGTTGTGATTGTTTCTTTCATAAAGATGCTGCCTTAGTGGCCAGGAGACAAGAAGCCATGGAAGCAGCTCGGATGAAGATGCAAGAGGAACTTGATGCCAAAGCTTCCATCTTCAGAGAGAAACAGAAACAGGTGCAGTAATAAATACAAATAAAAAGTATGTTTGAAAGAAAGATTGTCCATGATGTAACACATGAACTCAATGTGTGATGTATTTTTGTGAACAGCAAGAAGAAGAAAAGCGGAGGCAGAAAATCGAGATATGGGACAGTATGCAACAGGGAAAGAGTTACAGAGGACCAGCCACACCTTCTCAGGTGAGAGTCGACCTCTTCATCAGACTGTTCTCTGGTGGACACATTATGAAATGGATTTGAAATGTTAAACAGTTCGGAATGCACTCCATTTTACAAATCATTTTCTTATATTTATTCATCCACACTAAAGACAAAAAATGTTGGTTATTACAACATGCTTTTACTATTCTCCACTGCCAGGGTAGTAATGATAAGGTAATTATACTCAGTATATGTCTGTGAAAATTCCTCTGGCATAAGTGTGCTAAGTATCTAGCTCAGTGGTCTTCAATATGTTTTACATGCGAGCCGCATTGATGGACAAAGTCAATAGGAGAGCCACTTATACCGCAAAGTATGAAAATCTGCATACAGTTATAATAAGCATGTCTGCTTATGAATCTGTCACCTCACCCAGAACATACAATATGCAATGCAGCCAACCAATACTGTAATGTAAAGCGTCTTTGAGCACTCGGAAAAGCGCTATATCAAATCAATTCATTATCATTATTAATAAGCAGGGGTGCACATAACTTTCTTAGTGAGCTACTCAGATGGGTACCAGGAGACAGTGTTTGGTACTCAGTCACCCCACACGAAGCGGGGTGTTAATAAGTGCAGCCTCCCTCACTGTCCTCCTCAGTGTCTCCTTCACTGTCCTCTATTTACACTTCTTGCATGGTAGATGATGAAGAGATGCTGCAGTCTTCCTCACTGTCCTCCTCAGTGTCTCCTTCACTGTCCTCTATTTATACTTCTTGCATGCTAGATGATGAAGATGATGAAGATGCACCTCCCTGTCTCTTTTTAAGCCTCCTATTTGCTTTCTCCAAAACTTGTTGCCAAAACTGTGAAGTCCTTGCATTTCCTGAGGCCAAGCTGAAGGATCAAATACTAAGAAATTATCACATGACTTGAAGTCATATCTGATTTCAGATGTGGGAAGTAACGTAAGTATTGTACTTAGGTACAATTTTGAGATGCTTGTACTTTACTTGAGTATTTCTATTTTATGCTACTCTGTACTTCTACACTACAGTCCAGAGGAAAATGGTGTACTTTTACTCCACTACATGTATGTAATACCTTTAGTTACTTTACAGCAGGGATGGGCAACTTGGATGGTGGTGGGGGCCACATAATTGATGTACTGGCCACCAGGGGGCCGCATATTCACCTGGAACACACACACACACAAATTCCATGTATTGTATGTAATTATTAACAAATATGCTAAGTCTGACATCTTCATTGACATTTTACAATCTTTCAGGGAACATCCTCTAATAAGCTCACTACACAAATATCAGTTCACAGAAATGTTATTTAATTTTTACAAGTGGCAGGTTTGAATTGAACAGGTTATTTAACAGTGGAATAAAACTATTTTAAACTATTGGAAAGCACGGAAAATGTAGATTAAACATTAAGATGACATAAACATGAAGTCATGAATACTACCCAGACATTAGTTGTCTAACTTGAACCTAAGACACAATAAGGGAATGTCAACACAGACAACTGTCAACCCGCACTCTGCTGTTCCTCAGCGCTGCTCCCCCTCCCTCCCGCTGAAATTATGAATGAAAAGCGTATTGTAATCATAGATAACACGGCAGGGTCCGTGACAGTTTGTTTTCATCTGATTTCAAATAAACAAAGTCTTGGTTTTTAGAATATTAAACTTGTTTTGCCAAATTCAGATGATAAATACAACTTTGAAGCTTGTAACGGCATAATTACAAGCGGTAACTTAACGTCACAGCAGGCATAACAACAGCCGGTGTTTCTTGTGAGTGTTTCCCCGGGAAACAAAGAGAACACACACAAACGCGTATTTCAGATTATTTCGCGGTATTTGGCTGCCGAACGAAATCATGTACGCAGATCGCAACGTAACTAGGAGTCTAGTGGACGGTATCAGTACTACAAGTTTTAATTAATTACGTTGTTTATAAATTAATCTGAGGGCCGCAAAAAGAGGAGGTGGGGGCCGCATGCGGCCCCCGGGCCGCCATTTGCCCATCCCTGCTTTACAGATGTGGATGAATGATGTGAAATATAATCAAGTGTTAAATCAGACTTTAGTTCCACCTGGAGTAAATTCACAAGCTACCCTGCAGTATACAAAGTCATTCAAACTAGCTGCACCTTTACCAGCTTTGAGAACACTTTAATGATCAATCATTATAAAACATATCATATATATTATTCTGAAATGGATCAATCTGCACAATGACTACTTTTACTTTTGGTATTTTAAGTATATTTTGATGCTAATACTTTTCTAATTTTACTTGAGTAACATTTTGAATGCAGGACTTTTACTGTAACAGAGTATTCCTACACAAGATCTGAGTTCTTCTTCCACCTCTGTCTGATTTCAAACTCCATTAACACCCTGAGTAAGTTTGCAGCTGTGTGTTTTGCTCCACCTTTTTGTAAATAAAATTGCAGCAGCTTGACCACAGAGCGTGACCACAGAGCGTGACCACAGAGCGTGAACGTTGTGATCAGCTGATTTGTCGCAGTTCCCAATGTGTGTGTGCGCGGGGCACAGAATGTGCACAGGGGAGTCTCCCACTGCAGCCAGTTGACGTAGTTTTGGCACAATTCTGTTGTACATACCGACGTTAACAGCAGCCCTGTCTTTTCACACGGCACCAACTCTGTCGTCCAGTGATCTAAGCCTCTGCCTCCTGTAAAGCTTCACAGGTCCGTCGGTTATGGCCTGCGGCTCGGCCAGCATCCAGTTCAATCAGTCCAAGAAAGTCAGAAGATTTTTTGCAGGGAGCAAAACGCCTAAGTGGCTGCTTAATGTATTTTAGATTTCTGGAAATGAGTGTTGACAAGAAACACGTGTAGACGAAATATGTGTTTTGTTTTGATGACCTATCGGGTATGCAAAGGCGCGCAGTGACACAAGTGATGTTACGCATTTCAGATGTTGCCACACATGCGTACCTGCGTTATGTGCACCCCTGTCTATCACCCCTTCATGTCATGAGGAACCCTGATTTAACTCATGGAGCAGCCAGGAAGACGAAAGAAAAAGGATACCACTTTACAATAAGACTACCCTTATAAAGGGTTTACGAATAGTTTGTAATTAATTAATTAATTAGGTTGTGAACACTTTATAAGTCATTAATAAGCTTTTATAAGACATGAGATAAACAGGGCAACTGTGACCGGCTGCTTGCCAAATAGTGAGCCCACATTTATCTGTACCGCTAAGCCTTGTATTGGCTACTTAGCTTACTTTGTCTTCTTTATCAGCCAGCATCCTTGGTATCTGTTGTTCACTGAGTTGATTCTCCCCCCATCCATCTTGATGTTTCTTGGCATCTCTTATGACCATTTATTAATGAGTTACTACCATTTATAATTGGTAAAAGGGAGCCTTATTGTAAAGTGTGAAACACATCACCATCTATTGATGAGTCACTAACATTTATAACTACTGAAAGGGAGCGTTGTTTTTAAGTTTAATACACATGTCCATTTATGAATGAGTTATAACATTCACGCTGACCTAATACACATTTTTCTCATGAAATGCAAAGTAAGATGCAACAGAACCAAGCAAACCATTGTATTCACACATGAAGAGAATCAGGACTCAAAATAATGACTGTTTAGTATTTAGTATGACTGATACACATATTTAAACATAAAAGCTTTTCTCAGACATAAATGAAAGACTTGGTAAGACATAATGGTACTCAGACTGGAAAGGCTTTGTGTATATCCTTGAACAAGCGTCCAAGCAGTCCATCAGGTTGAGCAGAGCCAAGCCAAGATGACCATTCAAGAACCTTGAGGTGTTCCTCCAACAAACTCTCTGTACGGTTTCCTCTCAGTCTACAGACATGTCCTTTGACGGTCAACCGAGCTCTTTCTATATGTTGGGTATGACTGCCAGCCTGGGGTTCACACACTACCTGCTGTGGTTTATGGTGTAGTGGTTGCACCCCATGTTACTCAGCACTCTCCTGTATGCCCTCCACTCATCACTCATGATGCTACTTCCTGACTTAACATGCCGTCTAATCAGAGGGGCAAGGTGGCATCTTGATCGTTTCTCCACTAGTTTCAACACTAGTCTCCGCCTTTTGTCTTTAACTCCTATGATTCCGAAGACCCATTTCTTCCTTCTCCAGGTATGTCCAAAGCGTCCACGTGCATACTAACAAAAGATAATTATATAGTAATGGTCGTCCATATTGATTAAAAAAAAAAAAGAAGTATTCTCTTGTACAAGAAAGCCCTGTCTATAACTGCCGAACATAGGTTTACTTTATCAGCATTGGTGTTACCAATGCTTACGATTTATTTGATACCAATTTGGTAATACAAAAAACTAGTTTTGGATTCGTTCTTCAGATATGACTGTGACGTTAACGTGTAAGCTCAATAATGAACTCCAGCTCAACCAACCATATTGTAATATCTAAGTAATCATCTTGAAATATGACATTATTATTTGTAATATACACACATCTTATTGTGAGGTTAATTTCACATACACTAGGCCGCTCTTCAACACTACTTTGACGTTAGCTTGTCTACATAATCGAGCATAGCGAATTTAAATGAACCTTAGCGATGCATACAGTTCCTACCTACATAATAAAATATCTCTCTAACTTACAAGGATGACCTTATTTTACCTTCCTCAAACAGAAGCCGTTTGTTCTACAGTATTATCACACTTAATGCTTAACACTTCTCTATTACGTTTTAACTTGGAGGCTACAATTAGCATCGTTAGCACAGATGTAGCTACCACTTGCTTACATGCTAACCCAAGCCTTAACATTCATTAACGTTAGCTGACTAAAAACATAAGCAACACATAAATAAAGTACTCAAATTTCACTTACCGCAAAACCGCATTCATGCACCGTCTGTTTTAACCGCAGAGCGAGTCACAAGAGTCCGATATAAGCATGAAGAATAGTCCACAAGGCACCAGCACAACAAACACGGCCGAGTTCAAGTTATGTTCCCTGGATGAGCTGAGCAGGCAGAGTCCCTGTAGCTTCACGGAGCTGCTAGCAGATTGACATGAAGCTAACAACAGCAGTCACTGGACAGATCTGTCACTCAATGTGACTACGCCCTAATTTATGCACAGCTTTAAGGCTTAATATAACTTAGACAAATTATAAATGTTAGTAACTCATAAATAAATGGTGATGTGTTTCACACTTTACAATAAGGCTCCCTTAGACAAATTATAAATGGTAGTAACTCATTAATAAATGGTCATAAGAGATGCCAAGAAACATCAAGATGGATGGGGGGGGGGGAATCAACTCAGTGAACAACAGATACCAAGGATGCTGGCTGATGAAGAAGATGAAGTAAGCTAGGTAGCCAATATAAGGCTTAGTCATCTTGCCAAATAGTGAGCCTGTGTTGATGTATGAAAACTATGTTAGAACTGGTTTATAAATTGTTCTTAATGATTAATAAAGTGTTTACAACCTAATTCATAACCTAATTAGAAACCCTTTATGAATCCTTTATGGAGGGTAGTCTTATTGTAAAGTGGTACCAGAAAAAGAGTACCGGTACAATAATTAATATTCCGGGTCGTCTTTTTCCTGCACTTTTTTTAAGTGATCCGCTGCCACAACAACACTTTTAATGTGAACTACACCAACATGTAAGGGATAATGTGCAGCAATCTGGTCATTAAGAAGAAAAGAACCCCCACAATGCCGCTTATTACACGGCTACTTACAAAACAAAATTGATGTATTCATATCCTCGATTCTGTCATCAAGCTCTCTGTGTCTTTACTAGGGGAGTTCCGGCATCATAAATTAAAGTGTGCTGCTCTCCACCATGTAAAAACGAATATTGAAAAATTGTTCCACGTGTTTTCTGATGAAGGAAAACAAATGTTTTTTTTGGCCATAACTAATTAAATGAACCTCTTTCTGGTTGTTATGACTGCACATAGTCACTTGATCAGAGCTTCCTCAGTACCAGTCTGCCATTTGAAAAAGTCCAAGTTGACCATCAGAATTGAGTATTCAACTCAGCTAATAAGTGGGATGACATCACTCTGTTTAGTGTCAGCAGCTTTAGAATCCATTTGGTGTGCCCTGACTCTGAATGTTTCTCCCTGCAGCCCCCTGCAGAGGCCAGCTCCTCCGCTGCAGCCAGACCAAAGCCGGACAAGAAGCCCCTCCGCAGTGCAGGTGTGTATTTCCCAGGATGGAACACTGAGTGGGGGTCATTAAAGGCTACTCCTTTCTTCCCAAGACAACAAGTGCCATAAAACAAAGCAGAATATTATTGGTTACTGCTACTAATAACAGTGAAACTCCACGGTTCTCAATACCAATTCAACATCACAGTGAAACACTCAAATAAAACGTTGTATATGTGTATACCACTCCCATACCACCTGATAGCCAACTGGCTGCATGGTTGCCCTCCCAGCCTGCAGTAAACATGGATAAACACACATGGATAAAGATGTGCTGAGTCAGTACTGACAGAATCTGATTCTGAGGGCATCAGGATGGACATCTGAAACATTGAGCACCACTATTAACATGTTGAGTTAAAAAGCCCAAAGTGTGTGGGTAGCTCCTTCTTGTTTTCTTCTCTTCAGCTCTACAGTTTAAACCAGGATGTTTGCATGTTTTTAGTATACTGAATCCTGTTTTAGCAATTATTCTTTGGTTTTTCTCTGCATTTCAAAATACACGTGTGGCGGTAGAGCCTCAGAAGGGTCATTTGCAAGAGTCAGGTACTTGAACCACAGGTGCAGTAGTAGGGTGTGTACAAACACATAAACGTGTGTGTGTCTTTGTGTATGTGTGTGTGTTGCAGCCTTTCTTACCTTCTTCTCTCTGTGTGTTTCAGACTACAGTCCCCTGAGTGGGCAGCAGGGGGCCTCCTGCTCCTTCAGGCCTGGCAGGAGGGGGCCGTCAGCTGGTGGATGAGGTTAAAGAAGGTCAGAGATGTTGATCTGTATGACCTTTGACCTCTGACATCTTGATGTGCAAACTGACTGGAGGGGGCTCAAACTTCATCGAGATGTTGTTGTTTTTTTACTCCCGTTTGATTCCTTATTTACTCTGTAATCTCTCAAAGATAACTTGATAATCGTCCATTGTGCATCTTGAAGTTGAAAGCTTGTAATGATGCCATTCCTGTAAGCGGTGTTACCAGCAGGTTTGGCTGATGAACTTCAGTCAGTGTGTTTTTTCTCATATGTTTGAATATGTTTTCCATTAATGTGTTCCACCTAAGCTTTTAACATGTATGTTGCTAGAGCAGTTGTAGCTAGTGGACATGTGGTTGATTATTAAAAATACTACATTCAGTTAATGTTTGGATCTATCAAAATGCAAGGATGTTTTTTTTATACTGCTCTGCACATTTGTTATGTAATAGAAATGTGATCACCCTATCGTTTACATCAATATCTGTTTTCTTTGATCTCAACTAAGGAGGTTTCATATCTTCTTATTAATAGAACATCTGATCTTAAGTGGCTCACTATAATGAATAGAATAGAATATATCTTTATTGTCGTCATACAAAGTACATTGACATTTCTTTGGCAACTCTGCAGTAACAAAAAAAACGAGTGCCATAGCTGCCTTAAATAGGTGAAATCCAAACAGACTGAGTTACTGTTGCCCCCCAAATATATTCAAACAATGTCCAGTGATTTAAGAGTAGTGGCAGCATGTCCATAACCCTGAGGAGGTAAAGTGGATTGTGTTAGGATCCGCCTGTTATTAAGGAGCTAAGATTGAGTATTCTGTCACGAATGTTGATTCACCACAATGTCAACATGAAACATAAAACAAAGTTGTTTCAATGATATTGATTTTGCCCACTAGAAACCGAATATACGAAAAATAAGAATAAGAGTGTATTACATGTAATATGTTTCAAATACATGCCGTTGTATTACATAAACAAATAATACAATCAACTCCTAATCATTCAAATAAAAGCCTTATACGATTTTGAGTGTGTCTGTTTGTGTGTGGACTGCCGAGGACCACAAGATGGAGCTGCAGACCAGAGGAGATTGAAAGACAAGCTGTGTCTGTTATGTAGCACAGAAGATGTCATGGAGCAAAACACATTACCTACAATAAAAATAATCTTTATGCTGTCCAGTTCAGCTTTCAGGACGCTGTTTTTGGTTTGGCTAAGCAATGCTAAATGTTGGTGTCATTGGGCTAAATGTATTATAGTAATAGTAATTATACATAAATGACAATTATAACTATTATGACATTTGTTATTATTATTTTGTTAAAGCAGAAGGCTAATACTGCAACAATTGCAGGTTGGTTCAGTGATATTGTCTTTTCCCATTTAACATGAACGCAGCATCGTTCAATCACATTTCAGGGATAGGTGAAATATAACCTGGCTGTATTTCGGCAAGATAAATCAATCACCGAGTTTACAATTCTGACACGTGGGGCACACATGACGTGTTGAGAGAAAATCAATTCACTTTACATTGGTTATTATTCTTATCTTTAGTTGAATTCAGCGATTATGCATTGTTCCCAAATGCAACAACTAAGCGAATTTTGTAGGCTGTAATTCATTCGCGACTGGATTGTATTCCATGGCAACTGTGGCGGAGGCTCGTGGATGTGGTTTTAGGAGTAGTTTGCCAACTCAAAATTACATAAAACATTATTTATTATTTAAACACAAAACATTATGTATTAGAAGGCTGCGATGAATGAAAGAGGATGTCGTTGTAGTACAATATTTCTATATGATGCGACGTTTTACAGAATAGATGGGGATAAGAAGGTATATGTCATGGTATAAGTCTTATACATCCATGGTATAAGTAGGCCTACTTCCGGGCCCTCCCACGTGGAAGGGTCTATCCAGTCACAGCGCTGTTACGGGAAGCTCGTAGGCTCAAACAGCTGTTAAACCCTTCGCGGTCAGCGATCCCGACGGTCCGATATTCTTCCGGTAGCGAGCATGGGGCCGCTATTCAAGGCAAAGGCGCTGCTTGTGTCGGTCGGTGAGGTGTTGCAGTGTGCCTTTGGTCGGTAGTGACGGACAGACGGACAGCTGGCTGAGCGGAGAGCCTCGGCACAGAACGGCTCAGGTGGCGACTTCAAGGCGACTGCTGTGATGCTACGTAGGCAGCTGGAAGAAATGGGATTTCCTGCTATGAGAGAGAGTCTTTGAGCCCGGAGCCTCGGACTTGCCTCTTCTATTTTACCTTATTTTTATCTGAGTTGGTTGGTTTGCTTTACAGACGCGGTGCTGTTCGGATAGCTACAGAGGGCACTGGTCGCTTGGGGAAGCTTTGGGGAATGGCAGGTCGAAGCCGAAGAGCCTGGTTTAGTGTTCTGCTGGGGTTGGTGGTCGGGTTCACGCTGGCTTCCAGACTTATCTTACCCAAGGCGACCGAGCTAAAGAAAGCCGGACAGAAACGGACGGCGAACCCTGCAGGCTGTGGACTGAACGGGGGTCACAGGAAGGAATACGACGGAGTACTATGGCCACCGCAAGATAACAGTTTACCGGCGACCGAGAAGCCTGGCTCCGGGTCCAATCATTTCCTGTTCGTCGGTGTGATGACTGCCCAGAAGTACCTGAACAGCCGGGCCGTGGCGGCTCATCGGTGAGTGTCTCAGCGTGGATCTGCCGGGGCTCTGTACACCTGTAGGCTGCCTTCTCTGTAGGCTCACCTTTAGGAACATGGACCAATAAACAGAGGTGGAAGAAGTACTCAGATGTTGTACTTTTAAGTAAAAGAGTGTATTAATACTCTGTTACAAGTAAAAGTCCTGCATTCAAAATGTTACTCAGTAAAAGTAGAAAACTATTATCATAAAAATATAGTTAAAGTACCAAAAGTAAAAGTAGTCATTGTGCAGATTGGTCCATTTCAGAATAATATATATGATATGTTTTATAATTCTTAATCATTAGTGTTCTCAAAGCTGGTAAAGGTGCAGCTAGTTTGAATGACTTTGTATACTGCAGGGTAGCTTGTGAATTTACTCCAGGTGGAACTAAAGTCTGATTTAACACTTGATTATATTTCACATCATTAATCCAAATCTGTAAAGTAACTAAAGGTATTACATAAATGTAGTGGAGTCAAAGTACACTATTTAAAAGTCTCTCAAAATTGCCAATCCCATTAAATCACTTTCGATGAGCTGCATGGTCTTTCATACATGCCATTATCACCACCCAATTTCAGAGTGTGTCATTGGTTCTCACTGATAGCAGGCACCCAGTACACTCTATTTAAAACCCTTTTTAGGGAATTCACAAGAAAACAAAACATTTTACTAATGCAGACTGTGGGATATGTTTTTTTACTGATGGGCGGGCATTACTCGAAGAGCCCTGTGAATCGTCGTGTTTCCAGTATATCAAATACTAATTTAGCCCTTAAAAGGACAGTCTACAAGAGACCCAGTGATATCTCAAAATGACTTGTTTGTTGAGACTAACAAAGGTTTAGTCACATTCATTGACAGTGCTTTACAAATGAGAAATACATTAATAGAAACATTTTTAGCATTTAGTGCCCAGTGGCACGTTTTTAAGTTGTACTCTGTTCCAGGGATCATAATGTTATATCAGTCTCTAAGTCCAACACAGATTGCCTTTACATTTCAGCAGCCCTCTGATAGATTCTCAGACGTTGTTTCTGAGGCTGGCATATTTAAATGTGCATGCTCATGTGCTGAGACCTGTGTCATCACACCCCAGACAGAAGCTCAGGACCGTTCACTTCCGCCCTGATGCTCAAGCCCTGAGATTAGCAGTTGTTCCCCTGGAAATAAGTAGCACTTGGACAAGCAGATACTCATAATGTCTGAACTCTATGAACAATATTTTCCTTTGTGTAGTGATGTAAATGTTTAAATGTATCAATTTAAATAATATAAATGAAGGCCTGAACATTCATCTTCCAACAGGACTATGATGTTGCAGGAGAGTGTTTTATAGTGAAGGCCTCCTCTACTGTTTTTATTTTCAATCAGGACCCATGGTCTGTGAATGAAGTCAACATGCAAACTGTTCATTCTGTTAAACAGCTCTCTTTTTTACCTAGGTCTTTTTCTTATTTGAATTCAAATGCCTAACATCTGGAAAGAGCAGAATCAGTAACCTAATATCAGTATCACGAAATGAAAGTACTGCAACCTGATTACTTTACGTTACTTTTACGATGGTGCAGTGAGGGCTAAGAGGCACTGAGATGTGCTCAGGGCCGAGACATGACGTTTATCCTGAATACAATGGGAACCCAGTGTAAGGATGCATGGAAAGGGTGATGTGGCCTAGGGTTTGGACAAATATGTTGCCACTGACATTATCTATCTATCTATCTATCTATTTCACTGCCTTGCACTGACGTTATAGATATTCAGATGAAGTCAGTGCAACGCAGGAAAAGGAAACCAGAAAATAACAGGAGTTAATTGTTTTACAGAGGTGTTTTTATGCCTTACTATGTTCATCCAGGACGGGAGGACCCCCAATTAAGATCAGCTCTTTGTTTTCACGTCAGACTGCTGCTTTTAACAGAGTAAATCCTTGCAGATTTACTCCTTACAGTACTATAATCTTTTTGATGAGTTTCATCCTAAAGAAACGCTCTGAGTGAATTAAAGGTACTCCTGGAAGGCAGTGATACAGTGTAGATGTAAAGGGCTTTTATTGTGAAAGGCAGGAACGGAAGGAGTGTGCAGCTGTTGTCCTTTAACAGTGGAAGCAATACAGTTTTCCGTCTTGTTTCGGACTACAGAGGCTCAATGTTATTATTATATTATCTTGTTGAGTAAAGGCTCATAGCCCTTGGCTGCAGTCATGTTTCACTCCGAGTCTGCGATGTCCACAAGAGAACATTTTCTGACAATGTTTTACACCGCTTATTAGAGAAATACAAATGTAGTGGATAACAAATCAGACAAGGGGATGTTGTTGATAACCATATATTAATACATTCACAGTACAACAAACTTTTCAGATAAGTTTTGTTTTGGGCAACTTTGATCTTCCCCCAGAAAGGCACAGATGTCAAATGCAGGATGTATATTTTATCAGCTGCTCATGTTGAACATCAATATGACTTCCTGTTGGGTTTACGATATGCCTCGCGCTGACTTTGTTGTGCGTCCCGTCACGCTACATATGTAGAGTTTCAGACTTTCAGGTGAAAGCACAACCAAACGCTGCTTGTTAGGGGGCGCTATAGAGCCTGTTTGTGTGCGCAAATTATGAAACCCCCAATAGAAATATATTTACACCTGACCCGACAAGTGTTAAAAAAAACATCCATCTTTTACTTTTTCTAAAGCCCTCAAAAAGGCAATTCATTTGGTAGAAAAAAAAATAATTCCTAGGATTACAATAGGTCTTCGACTTTGACTTTGTCGAGCTCAGGCCCTAATGAGCCAACATGTGGCGTTAGCGCACACACCTGCACCTACTTTGTTCCCATTGCACAGAGTACAGTTACTAAGACAACAAATGCATTTCAGCAGAGTACATACAAAATTAACAGAAGAGACACTAGAGAATAAATATAGCATGTAGAACAAACATTAAGGGATTTATATGAAGAAGTTTATAGATATTTATGAGAGATAGGTAAGATGAGCTGATACATATTACAAAAAATCCTACTTATCCAACATTTCCCTTTTCTTGACTCTGTGTGTGTTCACAGGACGTGGGCGCAGACAGTTCCAGGACGTGTAGAGTTCTTCTCCAGCGAAGGCTCTGACACCTCTATACCCATTCCCATAGTGGCTCTGAAGAATGTAGATGACTCTTACCCACCGCAGAAAAAGTCCTTCATGATGCTAAAGTACATGCATGACCATTACCTGGACAAGTACGAGTGGTTCATGAGGGCCGATGACGACGTCTACATCAAGAGTGAGAAGCTGGAGAGCTTCCTGCGCAGCCTCAACAGTAGCGAGGCCATCTTTCTGGGCCAAACAGGCATGGGGGCCCGGGACGAGCTGGGTAAACTAGCTCTGGAGCCTGGGGAAAACTTCTGCATGGGGGGGCCAGGGGTCATCATGAGCCGTGAGGTCCTCAAGAGGATGGTGCCCCACATTCGAGAATGTCTACAGGAGATGTACACCACCCATGAAGACGTGGAGATTGGCCGCTGTGTCAGGCGGTTTGCCGGGGTCCAGTGTGTCTGGTCCTATGAGGTAAGATGTTGTCATTTTGTTTTCATACTTTATATATGAAGCAGCCTCTCAGTTCCCTCTGTGTGTGTGTGTGTGTGTGTGTGTGTGTGTGTGAAGGGATACTTTACAAGTTGCATAAAACAAAAAAGTTTTACCTCAAACTGCAAAGTTGATTACATTCAGTCAGAATTTAAGATGCAAGAGAAAGAAGGGCCTAATTTGGCCTGGTGGCCTTCTGGTCTGTCACACCGCTCTTGGCCTGTGCTTCTCCTGAAACACAGGAAATGAGTTCCACTTTGAAGAAACGCCTAAAGCAGCTGAAGCTTCACAGAGAGCCGTGTGACTGCTCAGTCCCGTCTTTCCTATGTTTTATACACATTTGTTGCCAAGCAGTTATGTCTCACTGATATGAAGTTGTTGTTGTTGTTGAGAAACAAAAGAGCATGCAGGAAGAGTTCTAGAAATAGAACAACCGCCCTGTTCTTTTGGCTCTGGTGCCATACGTTGTTCCAGAGGAGCCTATCGCAACATGCGTTGGATACGAGGCACTTAGAGGCAGGCAGATACCCTTATAAAGGCTGCTGGTCTATTCCGCTTTATTTATACTCAAAAGCTGTTGAAGGAACTTTGCAGGCTGAGACTTTTCTGCCCAGCTTGTTCTCCGTTGCATTATTACCCAAACAGCCAGGGGCCGTGTAAACTATTCTTTGAAGAAGCTAGCAAGTCATAAATCAAACAGCTGCATGCTCTGCTTTACAGCATCTTAATGCTGAGAAACCACTGTTGTGTAAATGATAATAGTTAACAGCTGTTTGACCCTCACTGTGGTCAAAATGAAGTTTCATACAGATGTTTGCAGCGGTCTAGTTATCAACAGAGCAACATGATGACTCAGCAGGAGAATCCGTGTATGGTTCCTTTGGTTATTCCGTTTCAAAACCGAATAGGAAAAACTAAAAACTTGTGTTGTTTTTCTGTTTTAAAACCAAAATGGAAAAACAGAACACCAAAAAAACGACGTTATTCAGTTTTAAAACGGATAAATCCACTTTTTGGTTTGGACGTGTATCTTCGGACCATTTGCTTTTCTTTATTTATTTACAAGTAAACGCGAAGCTCTTGGAAGTGATTTAAAAACAAAAGCACTCGTATGCTAAAATACACTTGCATTGAAGCACTACAGTATCCGGTTAAAAGAACCGTGATAATATTATAAACAAGGTGAATTTAGGCTAGTTCATTGCGGTCACAACGATAAGCCTCTAAGCGTAGTATATCTGTCTAAAATGGACAACATTGTTAGGAGATTTAAACAATACAGCGATTCTGCACTGCGGTCAAATCAGAAGCTCTTCATTTTTTGAAGCTCCAATGACTGGGACTGATGGAAAGAGGAGGCTGATGAGACTGAATCTGCGAGGAATGAACTAGGGGCAGATAAATAATCATATTTTAAAAGACAGCATCATCATAAGAGGCCAACAAGAGTGACAGGGTGTGTCACTGTGCTGAAGGATAGTTGTGACCAGCTATCCAGGCCAGTCTCTAAAGACTTTCCAAGGGGTAACAATGCTGCTGCTGGAGTACTGACTGGAAGTAGTGCTGATATCATGTCTACCATATCCTCTTAAAATACTCTGTCCAACAATATCAGTCTCAGGAAGAAAGGTATTTTAATATTATAAAAAATAGCATTCTTGTACTCAGGAGCGGACTTTGACAGAGGATTTCTAAAAAACAATAAACACAGTAAAAGTACTTCATTGTATTGTTGGTAGTAGGCGTACTACTACTGAGTCCAGCAGTATCAATTTCATAAAGAACTAATGGTAACATTTTATTTTTATCACTCATCAAAGATAGCTGAAAACATGCATTATGTACTATAGGGACTTTGACAGAGGATTACTCACAAAGTACACAGTAAAAGTACTTCATTTTATTCCTGGTAGAAGTCAAACTAGTACTGAGTCCAACAGTGTCAGTTTTATTAAGAACTTATGGTAACAAATATTTGTATCACTCATCAAATATAGCAGGGGAAAATAATGAAGAGCTTCCCATTTGACAAAGCAAACGCGAGGCCATTTTAGAAATAGAGATACTACGCTTAGAGGCTTATCATTGTGACGCAAGGAACTAGTCTAAATTCACCTTGTTTTCCGTTGTTTATAATATTATCACGGTTCCTTTAACCAGATACTATTGTGCTTCAATGCAAGTGCTTTTGTTTTGAAATCACTTCCGAGAGCTTCGCGTTTACTTGGTCAAACAAATGGTCAAAAAGCTTTTCCCATTTTGGTTTTAAAACACAAAAACACAAGTTTTTAGTTTTTCCTACTCGGTTTTGAAACGGAATAACCAAAGAACGAACCATACACGGATTCAGGAGGCTGTGTCTCCGTTTGCTCTGCAGCTTTCTAGTCGTATCTTTCCAGATGACCTTGACATGTGTCAGCGTACTCCTTCCGTTTTTGTGAAACAAAGCAGACCTACATTCAAGATCACTCTTTTTAGGAAATCCAATAGTTCTGAAATGCATCATCATCTTTTTAATGGTTCAGAGCCCTCTTAAAGGATGTACATTTCTACATCATCAGTCAGTCATACGAGCTCATTCTAGAGAATCTAGACCAAGAGACGGGAAGTAACCGCCCACACTCATGAGCCATGTCTCAACATGCTCTTATCTGCTCACCCCCCTCCCCCCCCCACACACACACGCACACTCTGTCTCGCACTCTTTTAAAAAAAATTGCAGTTAATGAAATATTTAGATATATCACATTGTGGATCATATACAGTATATAAAACAAATGATTTGTATAAACTTGTGTCTGTGTCAATAAGAGTGTGACGTGTGTGAAGATGAATACATTAACATTGTGTTTGAGTTTCAGTTCTGAAACTTCAGATGAGTGAAGTAACTTCTTGTTAAAGGTGTGTAAATGAAATTAGACATTGTTAGTCTGTTGACTTGCTTATGAGGAATTACTCTGTGATCAGAGGCTGTCTAGTTAGATATCTTTATATCCATTGTCTCACTTAGTGAAATAATAATGTTCGAATTTGAGTTTGAATATGAAATGGAGTTGCTCACTCAGTGCTCTGTGCTCCCCCTCTGTCCCTCCTCAGTACTGGCTCTGCATTGTGTTTAAAATAGGCTAGGCCCCACCTTGTTTACACTCATCATCCAGAAGCCAACAGAAATGGAAGGCCAGAAGTGCTGAATTAGCACAAGTTACAGCTACAAGTGCAGGCTGTGTGTGGTAGCAGCAGCAAGCACTGCTCTGCAGGATGGTTGCATTCTGGGAGATTTTAGAAGTCTACTAGCGACCGCTGCAACCTTACTATAGGGGGACTTTTCTCCTTGAGGGGCACTTTGTGTCATCATTTGGTCATATACATGTTGCATAGGATCTGCTTTTCCACTGCATGGCCCTGGGACCTCCCCCTGTGTTACATTGTAACCTCTTTTTTTTCAGACATGCTCCTTCTTTAAACTTCAGCAAACTATGGAGCCCCCTCAGAAAGGTTAGTCAGTCAGTGTCTGGCCAAGTCATTCATCGGAGTTGGGGGGTATCGAGTAAAAACTTGATGACTGGCTTTTGATCACAAAAGCACCTTAGTGGTTCCTAAATACATACCATCATGCAATCACACCATTCAAATGATACTACTGTTACATCTTAACTTGATCTCATAAATGACTTATAATATCTGGCCAGAAACTAAATGAAAAAGACCAAGACCCAGGAACCCCTTCCTGAATGTTAAAGCCTGCTGACTTGACTGTATGAGGTGAGCAGCAGCCTGCTGTACTCGGGAGCCCTGAGACCATTCCCTCCCCCACCCTGCATGCCAGCTCACAAACAAGCTCCAACACAGCTAATGGGAATCACAAGGCTGCACTGCTGAGAGCTGAGTCCACCTCCTAATCCTCACCTCTGCTGAGCGGCCCCCTCACTGTGCTGTGGCAGCACTGCTTCTCATTCAGGATTAACTGGGTTCCAATTTATTCCTTCTTATCTGAATGTCATTTGTACATATTGAAAGCTACACATGGCTTCATATCTTACATAAAGTGTCTGGCCTACAGTGGTACATACAGCATGCATACAAGCACACATATAGGCAAATGTACTGAACTGAAAATGGAACATTTAATATTTGTACTGGTCAGTTTAACCAGTGATTACATTTGAACAAATTCACCAAGTGCATGCACCTTGCAGCAGAAATGTCTATTGTGGAAGGTTTCAAAGATCAGGTCAAATTTGTATAAAATCATTACATTACGTGTCATTTGTTAGACGCTTTTATCCAAAGCGACTTGCATACATTCAGTACTGTGGACAATCCCCACAGGAGCAATTTGGGGTGAAGTGTCTTGCCCAGGGACACAACGACATGTTGACTGCAGTGGGACTCAAACTTGCTACCCCCTGATTCGAAGTCCAGCACTCTATCCACTGAGCCACAGCCGCCCGATAAAATCATGAGGAAAAATCCAGACACCGGCTGAGGCGGTGGCCGATGCATCGCATGTTCATCACAGATATGCCAAACATGTGGACCTGTTGGGAGCTACAGACGGTGCGCAGTAGACTCCCTGACAGACCTCGAGAGGTCCAGATATAGCACTTTAGATCCTGCGAGACCCTTTTCCTTCTGGCCATCCTCTTGATACGTTTGTATTTGAAGAAATGACTGAAGCACAGCCATGTGATCATGGAGTTTTTACCCTGACAGAGGATTTCGCCGCGAGGCTGGTTGCAGAGACTTGCGGCAAATTTGTTACGTTTTGTTTCTATGGTTACCACCTTTGCTAGCTTGAGCCGCTTGCTGCACTTAGTTATTTGTAAGGTGTAGTGCAGGCTGTGGCTATGGGTTAGGGTTACCCACATTATTTAAAATAAAAGAAGATGTGAATTATAAAAAGTATTGCCATTCGGTAAACTCATTATAGCAACCATCCCAGAAAAGGTGAAAGACTATAAGAATAAGTAAATGTTGCTTTGAGAAGCCATGCTTCAGGCCCTGGCCCAGCTGAGGTTCAGTGTGTCCCTGCAGAGAGAGGGCCAGGCTCCTCCTCCACCTCCATCCCACTGCCAACTCATGCTTTCCTTTTTTTTACACCACCTCCTTCTTTTCCTCTCTAATTGTATGCTTAGCAACTCTGAAGGACTGTTGAAGCAGAATGCTGACATGTTCTCCGCTTTCACTCCTCCTGCCACAAAGCCACAGCTTTCATTTTTATACTTTTTGAGTGAACTGAAAGAATGTGTATGAAATCATATCTGATAAGAGACACTTGGCATTATGCGTATGAATGGTGCCTTTGTTTGTAGCTGTTCACATTAACTGTCTTTACTTTATGACTAAAGTCAGCATCCAGCTCTGCCTCCATGTGTTTCCTTTCTATGAATTGTCATGAGCATAGACGAGTTTTCCCTGTAGTTCTCTTCCAGTTTCCCTTTCTTCCTCTCCTGTAGTCAGAAGCCGTCTCCTCTCCTGTCTGCTTGGCACTCTAAACTGTGCCAGTCCAGGCCTGAGTCACGCTTCTGGACTCCTCCACCCTCTAATTATCTATTTTCCTTTTTTTTCTTTCTCTCATTCAACTCTGACGTTAAAGCACTGACTGTAGGAAGAGTTGTTGAGAATAATCACATACAAAAACAAGCAGTGAAAGATGCTAAGCACCAACAGTCCATGAATTCATTCCAAAGTATGAATTATAGTAAATACTTTTTAAAGCCAACCCATATACGATAAATCTACATCTACACACGTATAAATATGCATATATTTCAACGCTTTACGGTTTCAAGATTGATCACAAGCATTAATGTGTTAATGTTGAATGCCCTAATGTATGCATTACATTCCATTATATTACAGTTTATAACATTTCATTCAGCTGATGCTTTAGTCCAAAGCAACTTACAATAAGTTCAATAAACAGAAAAGTACAAGAATATTTGCTTCAAAATTTGACAAACTATTGAATTGCTAGAGCATTAATGTCAAATGGGCTAAACCTGTTAAGTGATATTTTTTATTAATGGCACAGGCTAAACAGGTGGGTTTTTTATATTTATTATGTTTCTTTACGTCCACGGCTGGATGGGGTAAATATCCAGCAAAAATATTCTGCTCTTTCTCCTTTTATTCAGAGCGTCTCTTTGTGGCCTGCTGAGGAAGCCACCCGATCAGATAGAGCAGATTCAATCTCTGCTGCTGACATAGATTAAGTGATAGTAGCTGTATAGACTTGACGTTGTCCTTCGTCAGAATTATATTCAGCCAAACAGCACTCCAGTGGAGTTTACTGTTACCACTATTGACTGGTCCATGTGTCAGTATGTGAATACCCAACTGGACCATCGGCTTTGAAAAGGATGGTGTTTGATCTTCAGCACAGAATTCCAGATGCAGATGAATTGTGCTGAGGCATGCTGTGGCCACTGATTGGCTCAGCGATACTTAATGTGTAATTGGTCTAAGAGTTCCTTTTGGGTCAGGCCTCCTTTTTGGAATTGTATGGATGACTTGGCTAGATGAATCACTCAGGTGCAGCTGTTTTTTTTTTTATCAGTTCATGAAAATAAGAATTGATAATGAAGATGATGCATTCAGATGAGCTAACAGTAGAAGCTGTGTCCAGCCTGAGGATGGTCCCTCCTCCATGTTCCAGCCATCATGACACCCATCACAGTCAATCACATTGGTGTTGTTAAGCCTCTAGCATCCTATTAGGGAGATTAGTTTCTAAGAGTCTTACAATGACCATACAGGTCCTCCCCTTGTGTTTCCTTTTCATAGTCAGTTACTGCTGATGTTTTTGGAGTTTCTAAGTCCATATTATACATGGTTGTGCATCTTAAATGCTCTCAATCCTTTTCTGAATCGCAGTGAGGTTTCCCGCCAGAGCGGAGCAAGGTTACCTCCCCTGCCGGATTCCCCAGACTGTGTGGACTCGTATACAGTACTCGTGTAGTTAAAGCTCTTACACATGTCCTTCAATTATCAGACATTAAAGTCTTCTTTCAATTTCCATTAAACTCTACAAAAAGTGATCTGCAGCTCAGTAGCTTGATACTGGCCGCTGGTCTACAGCAGAACATGTGAATGTACTGTTTGATCAGCTGAATCAAAACACACTCTGTCAGCTGTGTGTAGACAGTCGGGAACCAATGAAAAGTATCATTGCATTTTAAGTTATAAACCAACACAAACAGGTATTTAAAATGCATTAAAAGTTACGTTCATGCTTCAGAGATGGAAAATAGACCAGGGTTGCAGTCGAATTGTCCAAAAATCCGCTCCTATCGTCTTTTCCTATCCACTATTCCTTAACCTCTGTGTGAAACGTCACGGGGTTAAGGAACAGTGGATAGGAGAATTCGAAAGGATTTAGGAAATGTTGGATATGTTTTACATCCTCTCTCCACTGCTTTTGTAGCTGCCCTAACCTGCAGGCCTCTTCCACCTCTGCTATTCAATATGTAATTTTCAGTTAAGAGTTGCAC
Organism: Dissostichus eleginoides; assembly: GCA_031216635.1. NCBI lineage: Eukaryota > Metazoa > Chordata > Actinopteri > Perciformes > Nototheniidae > Dissostichus > Dissostichus eleginoides. Next base: position 4,261,886 of record CM062264.1, read on the forward strand.
TATTTAGTCCTCACAGACAGCAGCAGATTCACTATCACAACTAGAACAACTGGAAACCCCTCAAGAACATCAACATATGATTAGATTTGCTCTTTGAATGTATGAGAAGGCTGGACTGAACACCATGAATGTCAGCAGCATATAGCCCTGATGTCCTCCTGAATGCCTTGATTGATTTCAATTAAATGAATGTACTTATTGTATATCCTCTTCAAGGTGCCATGTACTTGACATCAGCCACAATTGGTTGCTTATGCAAGATGGCAGTAAGATACATTCAAGATGGTAGCAGGTGAGTCAGGTGCACACAGGTGTCACAGCTTTCTTAATATTCGTATTACTTAAAAAAATGTTAAGTCATGTTGGCGACCTGCTACAAAACAGATATGCACACAATGCAGATCTGTTGAGCCACCAAACAAACCAAACCCTTGGAACGCACTCTAGTGGTGTCTGTTATTTTCCAATCTCGCATTTTAGGTGGACATTTAAACATACGAAGCATTCAATCTAAAAGTGAGTGCGCCCATCATATTTACTGGGCTCTAATTCAGACTTCCTGGTTTATCTGAGACCTGGCTTCATGACTCCACTATAGAAGCCTTTATCCTACCAGGTTATAACATTTACCGAGTGACGCAGCTTAAAAGGGGGGCAGAGTTATGATTTATGTGAAATATATATCCAGTGGAATGAAATTCACTGGTCAAATTGTTATGAATTAAAATCTATTGGTGGTGTTTTCATTTGTCACTACAAATGTCAGTTCTTTTTGCAACATATATGTCTCCCTCCTTAAATAATCTTTTTAATGAGAATTTAAGAAATGATTAAGAGAATTTAATCTCTCTTGTTATAATGGGTGATTTTAACTCAAATTGGTTTAATATTTGAAGAAATTTGTCCTTGATGATATGATTAGATATTTCCAGCGCTGTAGTTCAGACTGAGAACATAAGACCCTCCCAGCCTGACCATGTTACTGAGACCATACTCGGTAAAATAAAATGTGGCATTTTTTGTAAATAAATGTTGGCAGCCTCGTTGGCAATTTATACAAAAAGTTATCATCTTGTACTGTGTAAGTGTCCAGGCGGACAGTACAGTTATTTAGTTGTATTGTCTTTAAGACAACGCAATGAGTTTGAACCTAAGCTCTCCAGAGAAAAAGCACAGCTTTCTTTCTCTGGCCTGTCTGGCTCTCCTCTGGGGATTAGCAGAAAGCTTTCTCTCCGTGTTCGGCTACACGAGCTGTTGTCTTAGCCAGGCGGCTGGCTGATAACCTCATCTGCTGCTGGTGTGTGTGTGGGGGTGAGCTTAGTCCCCTCCCTCCACCAATGTAAAGAGGCCATGGAATCATTCGCGGGCATATTACGATTTGTGTGAAGAGGCCTTATAGACCTGCTCATGTAAAGAACACCGTTTTCCCTCTGTGTCAGGGTCGAAAACCCCAAAAGCAGGATCCAGGGTTTGAGAGTCCAAGGTGTGTGTTTTTGTAAACGTAAGAGAAGGGACTCCTTGCTGCTGTTACTGTGTGGCTATGGGATTAGAAGGCCTCTTTGTCTGAGCTGCAGCAGGTTGGAGCTCAGGTTGCTGCTCGAGGAATGATGTGAGGATGCCTCAGTGAAAGGACGGATCAGGGCCCAGAGACAGGAAGACCATTGTCCACAGAATGGCCTTTCATATAGTATGTGTAGTATTTTCTCACCAATCAATCAGTACCACATTCAGTGATTTTAATGTACTTAAGTACTGTAAGACCCCATTTACACGCATACGAAACGCAAACGAACCGAATACGATATCAAAAAAGTATTCCGTTCACACGAGACCGCTCGGGAGCGCTGGAGACGCTGTAGTACATATGCCGGGCCTGTAAGTGGCACTGTAGTTTCGCCACAAAATACACCAAAAGCAGCGAAGAAGACCCCCGAGCATGGTTGCCATGGTTGCCCTTCTGTTTATGCCACGCGGTGGATTTAGCAACATGTAGTTCATGTAATTCTCCATGTCCACTTGTTGCTGATGGTTGTGGTAGAGGAGCTGTAGATTTTGCACTAACATCTGTAGCATGGTCAGTAGCAGTAGCAGTAGCAGTAGCTACTGACATTAGCTACTGACCATGCTACAGCAGTGAGCAGCAGAGGTGGGGAGAGGTGGGGCTATGGCTTCATTGTTATCAGGAAATGATCGTATAGGGCGTACACACGGAGCCGTTTGGCCCCCCAGAGCGCTCCGTTTGCAGATCTATCCAGCTTGGGACCCGTTATCGTTTGCGGGGTCCGTTTCCGCGTTTCCGTTACGGCCTCGTGTGAACGAACGGGCTATACGAAAGAGTAAAGTAGCGGATACAACCGTTTGCGTTCTCGTGTAAACAGCACATAAGAGCCTGAGGGTACGACTTTCCAAAGGCCATGTTACTCTGAGTAAGAGGAGCAGCGCCTGTCTTCACATGAAGAAGAGCCACACTGTTTATCTGGGTCGGTAAGGTAGAAAAGTGTTGTCCTTATTTAAAATAAACTAATCCATTAATTGACTGGTTGTTTTTAGCACAAGCAACAGCTATATACACACTAAATATATTATTATTATATTACTATAGGTTACTGACATGCGTGAGTCATATATTACCACAACCTAAAGTTCTGCTTTCCAGTTCTCAATATGTCAAACAGTTAAAAACCTCAATTATAGAATGAAGAACGGCACTATGATAAGTATTATGATACAGGAGTGTAACGGATGTGATCTCAGACGCCATAGATCTCGGTCTCTGTTACGCTTTGGTTGGCTTCCTAATTGGAGAAGCATGTTATTGTTTGTACCACATGCAGTTCGGGTTTACAGGAGAATATATGCAGTGAACGGGTTATATCTACTGGTAAACTGATCGTTTATTCTTGATGCTGGGTGGCTGAATAGGCCACACCCCCTGTAAACAAACATTGATTTGTGCCGCTAGACATCTTTTTGTTGCTCAAAACTATGACTGACATAAGTGTAGTTTTATCACGATTGTATACTGTGCCATCTATTGGCTGGAGTTTGAACGCAGTCAGACAAAATTCAATATATAAGACGCTTTGGAGTATAAGTCCTAGGACCAGCCAGACAGGTAAAAAAAACGCGACTTATAGTCCGGAAAATATAGTACCTACACTGAGTGACGGCTTTATTATTTTGATAGTGCTTGAAAGGTACTGCAATTACCGGTTGCCTTGTCACAGACAATCAGTTCGGCAAAATATGTTTGTCTGTTTTGTTTGCCTGCTATGATGGTTCTTCAGGACTGCTTCTTGAGCTCGAATCACACTTTCACAGACTTTGCTGGTGATTTTAAAGTAGATGACAATTTATGTGTGTCGATTAAGAGGAAAAGATGCCTGTTTTTTTTGCTATTATTGCTATCAGGAAATGTACAACCTAACCCTGGTCCGCCAAGTAGTAGTAGTCAGATCGCTACTCCTGCTGATTTTAATTCTAGGTCTGGGCTGGGTTTCATCCACTTGAATGTGCGCAGTCTTTTACCTAAACTAGATTTTGTCCGCATTTGGGCGAGCTCGACTGACGCTGATGTCATTGTTTTATCAGAAACGTGGCTAAATAAATCCATATTGGCCTCTGACATATCCTTAAATGGTTACAGTGTATATCATACCGACAGACCTAATAAAGGTGGTGGTGTTGCCATTTATGTGAAGAATAAGTTTAGTGTAACCACATTGGTTTCCAAATCAATCGGTAAGCAACTCAAATTTTTGCCTTAAATATTGAAGTGGCAAAGGGTCAACAGGTCATGGTGGTGGGCTGTTACAGACCCCCCTCAGCTGTCAAGGACTCCTTGTCTTCGTTGGAAAAATCTTTTATCTCAACTTGACTAGACTACAAGGAAATAGTGCCACTTGGTGATTTTAATTGGGAATGGTTAACTACAGTGTCAGAGGATTTTAAAAACCTTTGTATCTCATTGAATGTTACTCAGATTGTAGACGGTCCTACTCGCCCAAACATTAAGTCCCCAAATAAATCCTCCTTAATTGATTTGATTTTAACTAATGTTCCCCATAAATACTCATCTGTGGGAGTATTTGCAAATGATGTGAGTGATCACTGTGCTGTAGCCACAATTAGGGACACAAAAGTCCAAAAGGGTAAACCTCGCATTATCATTAAGAGAGACACAAAACATTTTGTGGAGCAGGGTTGTTCATGATCTGTTTGGGGAAAAATCGATCCGTGTGATGATGTTGAAACTGCATGGTCTTATTTTTATCTTGGTTTTACGGAAATTATTGATAGACATGCACCCCTGCGTACATTTAGAGTAAAGGGACGAGACAATCCTTGGTTTTCTGCTGAATTGTCAAGTCTCCTACATGAGAGAAACAAGGCCTGGGCAAAGGCTAGGAAATCAGGCTTAGAGGTAGAATGGCTACGTTTTAGGCAGCTAAGAAATAGCTTCGCATCTCAAATCAGAAGTGCTAAGTCTAAGTATTATCTGTCAGTTACCACAAAGAACCTGAATAATCCTGGAACCCTTTTGGAAAGCCATAAAATCGTTATCCACCGGTGAAATCCGTAATGAGCTACCTCCGTGCCTTACCACAGCACCTGGCACTATATCGGACAGGGCCACTATGTTAAATTGTTTTAATGAGCATTTTGTGTCCTGTGGCTCTCTGTTTGATTCTGTTACTAACTCTGCTGCTGTGAACACCACAGTCTGTGACTCTGAACAATGTGGTTTGGAAAACCCTTTCAGTTTTATTCCTTTTACTATTGATGTTGTTCGTGAAGCCTTAACCAAGTTAGATCCTAAGAAACCGGCTGGCCCGGACAACGTAGAACCTTTCTTTTTAAAGATAGCTGCAGATTTTATTGCACCACCTCTCACTACTCTTTTTAACCTCTCCCTCAGCACGAACACAATTCCAAAAATATGGAAGTCAGCTTATGTCCTGCCTTTACTAAAAGGTGGGGAGGCCACTTTATTAAATAATTATAGGCCCATCTCTAAATTGTCAGTTCTGGCCAAGGTTCTTGAACGCCTAGTGAGTGAGCAGGTAAAGGAGTTTTTATGTACAAATGACATCCTATGTAAACATCAGTCAGGCTTCAGAAAGCAACATAGCACCATCAGTGCGACAATGAAAGTGGTGAATGATATGGCGAGTATTTTAGATAATAGCAGAGTTGTGCAGCTCTATTTGTTGACCTGTCCAAAGCGTTTGATACTGTCGATCATCGCATCTTGAAGCAGAGGCTAGCCAGTATTGGCATATCCAGCCATGCAGTGGGTGGTTTGTGAACTACCTCTCTGAAAGGTCCCAATGTGTTCAGTTTGATGGGCTGTCTTCTGAGTGGTTAAACATTACTAATGGTGTACCACAAGGTTCTGTTTTAGGTCCACTTTTATTCTCCATCTATATCAATAGTTTAGGTGAAAATGTCGATGGAGCAACCTTACATTTTTATGCGGACGATACCGTGATGTACTGTGCAGGTCCATCCATTAAGGAGGCTGTTGTTGAATTGCAAGCTGTTTTTAACATTATTCAGACTCAGCTCGCGGAGCTTAAGCTTATTTTAAATGTTGAGAAAACTAAGGTAATGCTATTTTCAAAAGCCAAAAAGAAACCGGAGACCACTTTGGATATTGTTACTACTCAAGGAAAAGTAATTTAAGTGGTTGTCTGTTATAAATACCTTGGTATCTGGCTTGATTATTGCCTCTCTTTTAAACTTCAGGTCAATAATCTGTTTAGAAAGCTGAGGGTGAAGCTAGGTTTCTTTTTCAGAAACAAGTCCTGTTTCTCACTTGAGGCCAGGAAAAGGCTCTGTGACCTTTTGACCTGTGCTGGACTATGGTGATTTGATCTATATGAATGCACCTGCCCATTACCTGATCAAGTTAGATGCCGCCTATCACAGTGCGCTGAGATTTGTTACTAACTGTAAAGTACTTACTCATCACTGTACCCTGTATGCCAGGGCAGGTTTGCCTTCACTAACTGTACGGAGGCTCAGTCATTGGTACATGTTTATCTATAAAGCAAAATTGGATAAACTACCAACTTATATCTGCTCTTTGATCTCACAGAGAGTGGCAAGTAGCTATTGCCTGAGATCCCAGGATGTGTTTTTTATTACATGTGCCAAGTGCTAGGACTGTTTTAGGTACAAAAGCTTTTATGTGCGCTGCTCCTCTAGCTTGGAACACTATGCAATTTTTTTTGAAACTGAGCATTTTGGTTCCCCTGCATCATTTTAAAGCTCAGATAGATGAAATGTTATTTGATACCTGTCATTGTGAATAGGTTGTAATTTGTACCCCTGTAATTATGTTGTATGATGTCCTTTTTGTTTTCTGTTGTTTTTATGTGTAACCAATGTGCTGCAGGTCTCCCTTGAAAAAGAGATTGTTGATCTCAATGGGATTTTACCTGGTTAAATAAAGGCTACAAAAAGGTGATATTGTTTTGATTCTAGATATTTTGCATTTACTAGCATGCACTTGTACTGTATGTGTTACATGTAGTCCCAACAGCACCAGGAGTAATAGTTTGGATTTTGTACTTTAGCCTCGAGGCGCCCAGTGTGGGATTTTACCCCTACTACTTGTTCTATTCTATTTTGTGTTTTGTTTTTTTCAGCTTCTGATACACCCTTGTTGTTCAGCCTATTTGTTCAGCCTCCATCAATACAATGGGCTAATTTAATGCTAATGTCTAGTGGGAAACTAATTGATTGTATTATTTGATTTTGTTTAAACATAGGGAGTGGGGCGGTCGGCTGACTGATCCGCAGCTGCCCAATTTCCATCTTGGTCACGGAACGAAGTATAAGATGGGGGTTCATTTTTTGGAGCATGTACTTGCTCTTTGGGTGGGGTTGGGGGGGGCTGCTAGGCTTTTGTATTTGATGGTCGTGGGTACTGCACCCAAGTGTTGCCTGATACTGGTGTTTGGAACTAACGATTGGCACTATGTCCACACTTAACATCTTGAGTTGAAACACAGGTGGTCTGAACATCCCTCATAAAAGAGTCAGCACATTAGGATTGTTAAGGAGGAAGAAGGTTCACCTTGCATTATTGCAAGAGACGCATCTTTTGGGTGGGGATGTCAGACGCTTAGCAGATAAGTGTTATCATTTAATTGCATCTTCCTCATCTTCCACAAAGACCAGGGGGGTGGCAATAGTGGCCAGACTTGAAATCAAAACTCAGGACACATGGTCTGATACAGAAGGAAGGCTGACTGTAGCCAAAGTCGAATTTAAGAACAAGAAAATTGCTTTTCTATCTGCATACACGCCAAATTATTTTGACAAAAACTTTTACAGTAGCTTGACTAAGATTATGCTGGAACTAACTGATTATTCGTTCATAGTGGGGGGGGGATTTTAACGCAGTTTGGGATCCAGTTGATGACAGAACCAGTGGATCTGAAACTAGGGACCAGGAACTGGCTTCTTCAGCTTTACGGGCTTGGGCAAATGGTTTAGGGCTCACAGACTTATGGCGATTGACTAACCCATCAGTGAGAGATTTCTCTTTTTTATCGGCTCGACATAAATCCTCCTCTAGAATTTATTACATATTTGCATCCCTAAAAATGTTTCAAGGTGTATATGGTTTTTCTTTATTCACCATGGCCCTTTCTGATCATAAAGGGGCGCTCTGTTCTGTAGTACTAAGTAGTATTTCTGCGCGAGCACCAAGGTGGCGCTTCAACACCACTCTACTGAAGCAGGAGGAATTTAAGACACAGTTTGCAGAAAGGCTCAGAGAATTCTTGAACTTTAACGTCGGCTCCGTTGATGATCCTAGGATATTATGGGATTCAGTCAAAGGGTTCATCAGGTGTAACACCACATTATTTGCCTCTAATCAGCGCAAAGCACGAATATCTAAATTACAAGAACTAGAAAATGTTTATGCCTTTAGAATCCAGATTATCTGCCAATTACTCGGAAGACATAGCTTTGCAACGCAAAGTGGTCAAAAAAGACTAACATAATTCTAAGGCAGAGTTTATGATTCACAGGACTAGACAACGATATTATTTTCACGGCTCAAGACCCAGCCATTTATTAGCCATGAGAATAGGTCAAGTGTGCAGTTCTCAGACATCCCGTCGATTAAATTGCAGAATGGAGCTACCACCACTGACTCTAAACAGATTAATGACACTTTCCGTAGCTTTTATTCAAACCTTTACAAATCTGAGGTATCTTTAGACAAAGATAAATATGACAACTTCTTAGCTAAATTGAAAATGCAACGTCTGGCTGAAAACGATGCGGACGACCTAGCCAGGCCAATCTCGCTCGAGGAGCTTAAGGCCGCTGCTAATAGCATGCAAAGGGGCAAATCACCTGGGCTTGATGGTATACCGCCAGAGATATATTTGATCTTTTGGGACCTACTTGGCCCATTACGCCTCAGTATGATCAGTTTCTCAGTAGATGAGGGTACTTTTTCTAGGGATGTGAATGTTGCAGTAATCTCCTTACTTCAGAATGTGGTAACTATAGGTCCCTTAGTCTGCTGAATGCTGATATAAAAAATGTACGCCAAGGTACTCTCTCACAGTCTGCAATCTCATATTTCATCCCTTGTACACTGCGACCAGACTGGTTTCATCAAATCCCGCCTAGCATCTGATAAAATCCGTGATGTGATTAACGCTGCACTAGATATTAAAGATCCGGTAGCCGTTTTATCACTTGATGCAATGAAGGCGTTCGAGTGCCTTGAATGGCCCTTCTTGTGGTCGGTTTTGGAGGTTATGGGCTTTGGGGAGGGCTTTATAAAGTTTGTAAAGGTATTGTATTCAAACCCCTCAGCAATGGTGCTTACAGGTAATGTTGGCTCTCCTTTGTTTTCAGTATCTAGATCCTCTCGTCAGGGTTCTCCTTTAAGTCCGAGCCTATTTGCAATTTCACTAGAACCCTTGGCACAGATTATTCGGCAATCCTCTGTTATCAAACCCATTACAGTTAAAGAGACCAAACGCCACGTGGCACTTTACGCTGACGATGTCTTAATCTTTCTTGAAGACCCACTACCAGTGTTTCTGCCAGACAAGGGCTGAGAGGGCGTCCACCCCGAGGGGGGGGGGGGGGGGGGGGTGTGCGCTTGAATTTTGACTTGAGCCGTCCCTTATAGATACTGTCTTTTTACGTTAGTGAGCCGGATCATTTGGCTCGGCTCTCTTAAAGCGCCGGCTGTTTCGGCTCCCAAACGGCTCCCAAACGGCTCTTCATGTTACAACAGTTTACCACGGAGCCTCAGTTTCGCCGCTGCAAGGCTCTGGTGCTCGCAGCTCACGCGCGTGCTCCACTAGCACCGCTCACCGCGTCCAAATCGCGCACGTTCCGTGTTGTCCTGTAGCAGGCACCGCCGATGTCGGGGAAACGATCTTCAATACTCCGAAAAGAATCCCACCAGACTCCTTTGCCCCTCCAACAGAGGGATGTCCTTGTCCTTTTTCCTTTTCGTTATTTCAAGCGATGAAAACTCTCGATCTTCTCTCGAATTATTAATATTTTTGGACGCCCTCGGCTCGTCAAATGACGGCAAGACGCCCCCCTGGCGGAAACGCTGCCCACTACAGTCTACCCCCCCACCTCTTATCCTTATTAGATGAGTTTGGGGAGCTATCAGGATTTAGAGTCAACTGGTCTAAATCAGCTCTTTTGCCACTGAATGAGGCAGCTAGAACTACTGTATTGCCGTCTAATGTCCCTGTTGTTCAACATTTTACGTACTTAGGTATTGAAATATTCCCCTCTCTGAACCACATTGTAAAACACAACTATACTGAGACATTGAATAAGGTTATGAGTGACTTAGAGAGATGGGCGAGTTTACCCAATTCTCTCCAGGCTCGAATTTCACTCATTAAAATGAATGTGCTGCCCAGGATACATTTTGTTGGTTCCATGTTCCCTCTCTGCCATCTTACTGGCTACTGGGATAAGATTCATGCAGCGGTTTCCAAATGTATCTGGAAGGGGAAACGTCCCCGTTTGAAAGTCTCAACTACGCAGCGCGGCAGGTTGGATGGGGGCCTAGCAGTGCCCAATTTCAGATTATACTATTGTTCTTTCGCTCTCAGACCTCTGATTACGTGGTTCGATCCTCAGGTGGCGGTCTCTTGGCGAGCGATAGAGGAGAGAATGGTGCACCCATGGTCTCTAACAGACGTGTTATTTGCTAACATTTCTCTTAGACAATGTCAACTACGATTTGGCCCGATCATATCTGAGCTGTTCGGGTCTGGCGTGCTGCAGAAAAGTTTAGTAAGGCTTCTTGCAGATGGCACCTTTATTCCCCTATTTTTAATAATAAATATGTGCTGATAGGTGGTAGGCCGATCACTTTCTCTCATTTTGAAGAGGGGGGTATTCATTTTCTAGGCGACATTTTTGATCTACATGGTCTACGCTCTTTCCAAGACATGAATGAAGTTAATCTTCCGGGCTCACCCTTCTTCTTTTACCTTCAGCTTAGAGCGGCTATGAAAGCACATGGCGTACCATGGCAATACCAATTGCCCATACATCCGCTCCATGAGTTATTCATCACTAAAAGAGGTCTAAGGGGCATGGTCTCCAGCCTGTTTCAGTATATTATGGAGGCTTCCTACAAATCGCTTTTGTTAGACAGTATGGAGCGGGGGTTTCCCAGGACTAGTGCAAGATTTTGATTGGAGCTCAGTATGGACCAATATTATATTAGCTTCAAGGAATCCTGATCATCAACAGATTCATTTTAATTTTGTGCACAGGACTTACCTGACCCCTCACAAACTGTATTTTATGAAGGCTATTGATGATGCCTCATGTTCCTTGTGCCCATTGAAGGCCAACGGCATGTTTCTTCACATGTTCTGGGAATGTCCCCTCTGTTTCACACACTCCACACAATTGATCCATTAAGCGATGGGTTTGAACTTTTCTCGATGTTTTCCATTTGGAACTGTCAACAGCCCGTATCAATGTGTGGCTTGCAGCGGCTGAGTCATTGAAAAGTCGGCCATGAATCCTTTTTCTCTCCCTTTTTTGTGTGTACATGTAATTTGACGCTTCTTGTTGCCTGTTGCCACTTGATCCGGTCCACGGGGGTCCTGGGAGGATGGGTTTTTATTTGATTCTTTATTCATTTTTATTTTATTTTTGTTTGTTTTGTAAGGGAACTGTTTGTATGTACTTTCACGTGGTATCTATGTGTTTTCTACCATGTTTTTCTCTGTTTCTGCTTAAATAAATTTAAAAAATGGGTCACAAAAAAACAGAAGTCGTTGATCCTGGTGGAGCATGCAGCACACTACATCCTGTCCCTGACATCCTCTCAGTCCTGCTGGGCCTCAACAGCTGACCGCCCCACTCCTCAAATGATCTACATCTCCCTTAGTTTTCTCCTCCCTTTCCTCTCCAACCTGTGCACACTGTCTACGTGTGCCTTTTTCCATCTTCTCACCCCTTTCTGCTCTGCTTTGCCTTTCTCAGCAGAAACAGTTGTCTAACCAAATCCACAGTTTCTGATGAGGACACTTGAGCTTGTCCCAGAATCCTATTTGTACCGGCTTTCCATTACTTGTTTTTCTGTTGCTTTAGGCTTTGAAACAGGATTGGTTGTGATCGCATGGATACGTAACAGTGATAATGGTAACAGTAGCAGCAGTAGTACTGATAGTAGTATTATGAGTAGGGTTACACACAATGGCCTTTATTTATTTAACTATCAAGCAGTTGCTACATTTATGATTCATTATTTGAGAAACAGCTGTGGCCTTCTTAATTGAAATTCACCAAAGCCAGGCAAGGCAGTGACGGGAACCTTTCCATGTTCAGTTGTAGTTAACATGTGGATTACGTGTTTTTGTTGCCTCTTTTCATTAAAGCAGTGTTTTCAGGCTTCTTGAAAAGGAAATTCCAACTTGTCGTTGAAGGAGACATTTATTGATCTTTTTTCACTCTGTTGTTTTGACGCACATTACACACAAGCATAATATATTGTACTGTACATGCACAAACAGAACCACATGCAGGATAGGAGAGGGAGAGTGAAGGGGCTGCCAGTTCGCCTTGCTCAAGGACAACTCGGCAGTGCCAAGGAGGTGAACTGATACCTCTCCAGCTACCAGTCCACACTCCGTATTTCTTTTGGTCTGATCGGGACGTGAACCGGCGCCCCTTCGGTTCCCAGGCTAAATCCCTACAGACTGAGCCACTGCTGCCACAAAGAACACTTTTTGTCTTCCCTCTATTTTACATTTGTAAGGTCCGACCCCTAAGTAAGATATGTTTGGTAACTTGTAGTTTAACATATTGTTGTTCACCTCTCAAGTTGATGGTATGAAAATAGCCATTTCAAGGGTTAATATCATATGCACATAAGCTACAGTGTAGAAATGGCAAAGACAATCTCTTTGCTTTCTTCCTGAGCCGCTGGGAGTAGAGGTCCTCCATGGATGGCAGCTCCGTCCGGGCTGTGCAGTTTTCACCACCCTCTGTAGAGTCTTACGGTTGAGGGCGGTACAGCTGCCGTACCAGGCCGTGATGCAGCCAGTCAGGATCCTCTCTATGGTCCACCTGTAGAAGGTCAGGATCTATAGAAGGTCAGGGTCCTCTCTATGGTGCACCTGTAGAAGGTCAGGATCCTCTCTATGGTGCACCTGTAGAAGGTCAGGATCCTCTCTATGGTGCACCTGTAGAAGGTCAGGATGACCTTTATGGTGGAACATATACTGTAAATGTTTTTTTATTAAATAGAGGTTATTAAGATCCATTTCCTATCCAATGCATCATAATTTTCTTCTATTTTTTTAACTTGCTGTGTCAGGGCGGCCCCACAGTGTGTGAGGATCTATTTGCGTCAGTCGTGCCCAAAGACTGAGTCAAATCACGAGTCTTTATAGACAAATGCTTGTTTGTAGTCTGATCTGTTAGCCAAGTCATACGTTTGGGAACTCCAACAGCACGTGATCCTCCACCAGCACAGATTGATTTGACCAAAAGGGGCTCACTTCATGGATCTTATTTCCAACAGATTGTCTGTCCTCCTGTGGATGTTGCAGTGCTGTGCACTGAATCCGAGTGTTGCAGGGATAGAATCAAAATCAGTGTTAGACTGTGAAGCGTGCATGGTTTGAGAAGCAACATGTAAGTGATTCTGTCCTCATTCATGGAATGCCTTTCTTTCTCTGAAAAATTGGGGGATGAATATGATTGTCATGGGAAAAGTGGCTTGTTTTCAGAGGGAAGGAGCAACAAATAGACTGACTGAAATTAAATGAACTGTCATTTTTAGGAAATGTTTCTCAGACCAGAGCTACAGCATGTGCTGGTGCCTCTAAATACACCTATTAATCCATGTGGAATGGTGTGTTAGACTGGGCTACTGTGGCTCAGACTTCAATAAAACCTTATGCTGCACGTCCTTCAAAGCTCGGACTAGAGATGCATAGATGAATCACTGGGCAGAGCAGGACTCTCTGTGCACACTGGACTACACTTTCATTTTGTTACGCCCTATAAACAAATCTCCAGATCACACTAACTTGTTACCTAAAGATGGTCGAATGGTATACGTTTTATAATGTGACAAAGGTTTTGATATTATGGCCATAAAGTGTGTGTTGCTATAGCTCTGAGAAAATATATCAGGTTAGATAGAATTGGAATTTACCGTTAATTCAGGTTCTTTTTATTCTTACAAAACAATTTAATTACTTGCCACCCTTTGTTTTGCAAAAATGTGGCTCCAGCTCTCAGGCCAGTCTGGGAAATAGTTGGGGCCTGATGGAAAAGTACTGTGTATTTCTCTGTCTCTATTTATTAATTAATTAATTAATTAATTAATTAATTAACCTCTTAAGCACTGGGCCTATTTTTCAGGCCCCAGGCTCGAAAATAACTTGCCCAGAATGAATGAGTATATCTTCACAACTAAAAGGGGTATATGAATAATCTTGTTATCAAAGCAATGATACACCTGTGAGTTGGCTGTAGAAGTGTCAGAATCAATATAGATGTTGCTGTGTCAGAGTAAATTCAGATTGAACATAGTAAAAAAATGTAAATTCTAATCTCCGCCTAAAAAACCCACATTATTTATAGTGAAAACCACCCTTGAATGATGGAATAGTAGCCCAGAACCTTTTATATTAGGGATCCAAGCCACAATATATCATAAGTACCCTGTGTCAGGATAGATGCTAATTTAGTGAAACTTGACACTTTTTAGAGAGGTTTAGCACAGGCAGGTCCAGGCGGACTCACCTTTGGGTACATTTGGTTACCATCAGTGCCATTTGACCTTTCTCAGGTACCACACTGTAAAACTCATTTTATTTCATTGAAATATCACTATAGGCAGGGGTGCACATAACTTTTTTGCCCTGGTTCTCAAAGGAGCACCTGGAGATGTTGCTTGGTGCTCATCCTTAAAATGAAATAAACCGTAACTTTTGAGGGGGTCTTGACTTTATTTGCCAGACACATGGCACTGAACACACATGCAGAGGTGAACACAGAACACAAATGCAGAGGTGAACACAAGACAACATTAGCACGACCAGTAATCCTACAAGCTGTCATCACTACCCTCCTGACTGTTCTCCTGACTGTTCTCCTCACTGTCTTCCTCTCTGTCAGACATGGTAGCTGATGATGTAGGCCTACTACTTTCTCTCTGGTTGAGTCTGCGATTAGCTGCTTGCATCCACAAGTCAACAGCTGGTTTTGGGTCGAAAGTCTCTGTTGTCATCTTAGACAAGTGAATGTAATCAAATAAGTATGTGAACATAACCAATAACCTACCATAGCCAATAACAAATGAATGTAACTTATTTTATTTTTGTTGTTCATTCATATCTTATTAACATTTATTTCTGCATATTTTTTTTTTATCTCCAGTTTTAAAGGATATTTTTGGTTACTGTCCTATAGTATACATTGGAATGATTCAAACCTGTTCATCCCAATAATTATAAAGGAGTGCCTTGGAAATATGTGTTTACATAAATTGTGACCAAACCGTTTGAGACCCACTGAGATAACTTAGACTAAAGTGAACTATCTAAACACTCCGAGTCCTTTACCTCACTGAGCTGTAGTTATCAGCCTCTCAGTCTGACAGGAGAGGACTCTCCCTCCACATTATTGTAGAAACATCTTCTTCTTATATCCGTTAGAGCAGCTAGCACCAGATTCTAATAACAACAGCGCCGGTACCGGGCGGTGCACCCTCCCTCTCTCCCTCGCTCCCTCGCATTTTGGCTGTGAGCTGCAGGCGCCAGATAAGCCAACATCCCCCATTTTCATCACTTACAGCGCCCATCGTACAGGGCAAATGAAAAGTGTAACCGGGGTGAAAAGGGTGATACATTTACTTAATTATGAATATTGTTACATCAAGGCCGAAAATTAGGATGAGCACCAACGGTCAAAAATGTTTTTTTCCCTCCCAGAACTGCCAGCGCAGCGCCCCCCAGATCTGGAGCCCTAGGCGAACATCTATAACGCCAGTGCTACGGGCCGGCCCTGAGTTCATATGCAACTCGCAAATATCTTTCTCTCTCTCTCTCTCTCTTTTCTCTCTCCTCTCTCCTCTCTTCTCCCTTCTCTCTCTTCTCTCTCTCTCTCCTCTCTCTCTCTCTCTCTCTCTCTCTCTCTCTCTCTCTCTCTCTCTCTCTCTCTCTCTCTCTCTCTCTCTCTCTCTCTCTCTCTCTCTCTCTCTCTTCTCCTCTTTCTCTCTTTCTCTCTTCTCTCTTTCTCTCTCTCTCTCTCTCTCTCTCTCTCTCTCTCTCTCTCTTTCTCTCTGTGTGTGTGTGTGTGGTACGCAAATGCGCCTTTTTTCAAATGACCCGTTGCTCTTTTTTTGGCGGAGGTGCGCATGTGCACCAGTTATGTGCAGCCCTGACTATAGGTATTCATTCCATCCAAATACAACTGTATTTCACCTTTTTGGAAAATTCACCCTGACCTCTATACCTTTTTCGCCACAAAGCGTAATGGTGCGGGAGCTGCCAGTAAGACCTATACACTACGCGAGGCCGTATCTCTGGAACCCATTGGTCATATTGGGTGATTGACACCTCTTTGTAACCGTTAGAGCCAATAGAATCGAGGGGCAGTTCATAAATCCATGTAAACATTACCATTGGTCAGTTAGAATGACTCGTACACAGCATGCTCTAAACCAGACGCCCCGACCTGCTCAACAATATACTCGGTTTACTGCCGGTACTGGGGGCAATCGGGCTCAAGAGGTTAATTCGCTTTTTTGGCATGAACAAAAACATGTAAAACAACATACATAAGCATTTGCATTTAAAATTGACCAGTGGCGAGCCGTGACTTTTATACCTTCATTTAACCCTTCACATTATAACAGAAACTGAACAGGCAGATTCGAAGGATTTATTTCTTTGGAAATGTTATTTTAAATACAATTAAATCAAGTTATTTTGGTAAAACTAATGAAAAATATAACTAAAAAAATATTTTAAAGAAAAAACTTTTTTTTTTAATGTTTTTAAATATTATTTTGTAGAATATCTGAGGCCCTCAGAGAGGGCCCTGACGGCTCGCCACTGCAATTTACTTATTACAGTTACGATTGTAGCATAGTGTTCAAATTGCTTATTTCAATAATTAGGTTATTATTTCTTCAGTGAGTTCAGTTGGTGACAGTGCTTTGTTCATGGTAGCTCCGATAGCTTCATGGAGTAATGGCAGCTAACAACCAAGGGCTAAAGGGAAGGCCTAACAGGCAAATTCCTCCTGATAAAGCTCCATGATTATGGCAGCACTTGTGATCAGCTGGTGGCTGACCTGTTGGTTCGCTGGAAGTTGCTCAGTGTTCTTCCAGGTTATGAGTGATTGTCCCCCACTGGGTAAGTGAGGCAGTTACTCCACAGTGCCTGTCAGAGTGAGGCATGACTTGGACTGTTCGTGGCTGATGTCATCGACTGAACCAAGACCTGCTAATGGTGCAGTTTCATCCCTCTGCCTCTACATTTGGCGGCTGATGGGTGGGCTTAGCTGAGCAGCTTAGGTATCCCAGCCACATTGGTTCTACTGAAACACACAACCCTCACCCAGGGCGTATGGGAGGCTCTGGGTGTGTTCACTTGTCGGTATAAGGACAATGCTATCATCCTGTGTCCTTGCCTCCAACAGAATAAGCTGTAATGGTAGCTGGTAGGGAGGGGCCACATACTGCTCAGAGAGAGAGAGAGGGTAACAGTGGAGCTGTTAAAAAGAGTGAATATTCACACTACATATTGAAAGGCCAGCTTTTTTCAGTCATTTAGCTCAGCTCAGTAACACAGGAGGAAGTGTCATTGAGAGCAGAGGACGTGTTTGCACATGTTGAGCAGATAAACGGCCAGATATTTGAACAGCAGGGGTTGCTTATAATGTACTGTGGCTCTGAGAACAATAAAGGGTTTCTTCATCTTTAGCTTTGGCAAAGGCATTCCCTGGCACAGCACAAGCTTTCCCCAACAACAATATTCCATTAGCTCCTTACAGTCACAGAGTGAGCTGACTGTTTATGTGCTCTGAACTCACTGTAGGCAGGTTAAATGAGGGGGTAGATAAAGCTTATTATGCAAAAGGACCAGTGATCCCTTAACATGGCCTCATGTTTAGTTTCCACATAAATCCAGTTTATTTAGTGGTCAAGAAACTAATTGCTGTTCATTCCTGGCATCATAATTTGTTACCATTGTGTCTTGAGCAATATCATGCTTACATGTAAATGTGTCTGTGGTTAAGTGCACAAATAAAAAGCTTACCCATATTTGAGTGCCTTTTGAATATGCACTTTTCTTTTACAAATGTCCATAGAAACTGCGGAAAGCACCTCTCCTGTGTGAGAGAAGTGGCAGAAGCATGCAGGCCCTGGGTCTGTGTTGCCACAGGGGAAAGTAGATCCCCGGATTTCATCATTGTTTATTGTCTTTATTAGGAAATACTCTCCCTGAAATAGTAACTTGGTAGGGGGAAAAGTAATTGTATTTTTTTTTTAATGCAGTAACAAGGCTTTGGTTGCTATTGCCTAGTTCTTGCTCAACATTTTTTTCTTACAAATACACATGCAAAAAAAGGTTTCAAATCAAAGTTTTACTACATTATTTGTCAGTAAACTTGATCAACACATCTCACTAATTTCCCTTCCTTTATTTGTGGTCTGTTCTCACACTCGTAGGAAGTCCCTGTTGTATTGGAGTGGGTATGCTTTGGTCTTTAACCAGTTTTTTGTATCCCTAACAATTGTTGTGCAAAACAAAATAAGCATAGATACGAACAGGAAAACCCCTCTGCATACTGTGCCTTCAAATGTGTGCTCAATGGAGAACTGAATTATCAGAGTCCTGCGCATGTAGGCAAGATTAGCATTATAAAATGCAGAATTTCACTGTTCAACTGACGACAGTCAGTTTTTTCTTCCATAGAAGTGTCATGTGATAGGGCCTTGACAATTCAGGGGAAAAAAATGTCTGACTGATAAGACCCAATCTGTCCTTCCAATGGAAAAGCAAAAACAGCATTTGCAAACATGGTGACTTTACGTTCTTAAAGTCCATTGGTGTGGACGCTAGGCGTAAACGTAGCAAGAGTTTTGCGTTTTAAACTAAGATGTAGCTTGTAGATGTAGCTAACCTTGCAGTGATATCCAGAACAGGCTCATCTGAACACACTAGAGGCCTGTTTGCATGTGTTTGAGATTGAGTTGCCAGTTCATACAGGGGTGCGGCTGTGGCGCAGTTGGCTATTGCGATCAACAGATTAGAGGCGCTGGGAAACCACCTTGACTCCCACTGCAGTCAACGTGCCGCTGTGTCCCTGGGCAAGACACTTCACCCTAATTTGCTCCTGTGGGTATTGTCGACAGTACTGATGTATTACATTTCTGGTATATGTAATATGCAATGTAAAGCGCTTTGAGCACTTGGAAAAGCGCTAAATAAATATAATGAATTATTATTATTATACAATACGAACTCATTGTCCTTTGAGTTCACTGGCCAAGACTTAACATTTCTGCATGAACCAAAGTGGATCTGGCTTGATCAGCTTTAGTTTTTGTGGGGGCAGGATAGTTGGTAGATTCACACTGTGTCAGAGGTGACATCTGGACTTCAAGCCATTACCATTAGCATACAGATGTTGCTCCCGTTACCTGGGGGTGGGACAGCCATGCTGTCTTAGTGATCAAACAGGTACAGGGTTGTAATTAGTACCCCGCTTCCAACATCCCCCCTGGACAGGCCACAGGGCTTGGGGGACGGACTGATTGTTCTATGTAATGCTTGAGCTCCAAAAAGAGCGTGCACCACCTCGCGCTTTGCAGTTTTAAGTCGTTATCTCCTCTGCAGGTGGACGCAGGAGATGTGTGGTGTTGTTTGCACCTCAGGGCACAGGAACGCCTCTGTTTGGAGAAACACATGTCACTCAGCCTCAGCTTGACCTCAGTGGTAAATGGGATACATGTCCACAGAGTTATTGGAACATTATTAGTTGCAGTTCTATATATGTTTTAGGTCTACATTAAATGTGACAGAATGGAATTCATATTCTAGAAAGCGGTATAGATTCTCAGTTGTTATTGTTTATATATCGTTTTATGTTTTGCTTCTTGATGCTGAGCACACATTTCTGTGGTGTTTTTACACCACACTGCATAGAAGTGGAACAGTGGGGGGAGGGGGTTTGCAATCATTAGCTCATAAAATATATGATTTCAAAGGTTTAATGTCATGAACACAACTACAGTGTAGTACATTAAGACGTTTTAGTAAAATATATTTCTAAATCACTCCTAGATGTCTTTTGAATCATGGTTTGGAACTGTACTGTGTGTATTTCAAATAAAGCAATATCCTCACTGTGATGTATGATGATCACTTGTTGCAGGCTACAGTACTTTATTTCTTAGTCACATCTTTATGCATATATCACAACATTTTGTTGAAAATGAATATGCATTTGGAACATGAGAAAGGCAGTTCCTCTGGAGGGAACTCAGGGATTCTAACCTTTGCAGACCATTTACATGCACTAACACCTATAGAACATACTACAGGAGAGGGAACCCCCGAGAATAAGGCCCTAATAAGATCATGATTACATTTTGATACTCAACTCAGCCAATATCGGAGGCCAAACAACAACTCTAGGTATCCTAATTTTGAAATGTTTTTCTGTCTGCCACACAGAGGCCCTGCTTATTTGGATGTGCTGTTCCATGTACATCCTTACCTGGTTTACACACACTGATAAGAGCTCATGGCACTCTACTTCAAAGGGAGATTTTCTTTTTGGAGAAGATGGTTGTTTAGGGCAGGGACTGAGGTGCAGATTATAGGGTTGAATATACATATTCACTTTCAGATGTTGAGTGTGTGTGTCGAAATACTTGTCTCTGAACTTTCCTACACCCACGTCCCAGTTCCTGTTGTTCCTCCAGTTTCCTTGGGCGGCACTCACTAAATAGTAGCTCAATAGACCACCATGACTCCACAAGTATGTTGCTTCGAACCACAGTTATAATTATCTTCAACCTCAACAAAAAATAGACAAATATTGAGTAGTTTTTCCTCTTGCTTTTCTGGAAGGTTTTAATTTTGGCTTTTGCCTTGATGTTAGAAAGCAGTTGATGCTGTGGAGCCGCCCATGGTCTGCCTGTCTCTAAGCAAACAGGTAGTAAGGCTGCAGCTGTAACAGTAAGTATTGTAGTGGGGAGAAACCACAGTGTTTCAGCAGTTTATGTGGGGTCACACTTTGAATTGAATTGTATTCATATTATATTTGCAGGGAATTAACCAGTTATCACATTTGATTGCTGATGAATTCAGTCTTTGTCCAAAACCTTTAAAAAGGAAAAGGAAGCTGCACTGTGGACAGTGGACAAGAATGCCAGCTTCCGGGTGATCCCGGCATCTCCTGGTAGTTGACAAGAATATCTTTGTGTCTCCTGTTGGTGTCCAGGATGATCCTGGCCTCCTCCAGTGGTAGGGATTATCTTGAATGACCTCTCCTGGTAGTGTTGGGCATGATCCTGATCTGACCTGTGCTGGTAGTAGACAAGATGATCATGATTTATCTCTTTAGGTGGTGGACATGACGATTCTTGCCTCTCTTGAGAGTGGATGGGAAGAACTAAGCGTCTTCAGGTAGGCGAAGAGATAATCTCTGCCTCTCTTGGTAGTATACCTGATTGCCATGATACCATAGGATAATATATATAAAGTCACGCTTCAGCGACATAAGCGGTTACCTATTTGGGTTGCACACGGCAGACTGCTTTGTATTTGTCATGTCTGAGCATGTACACACAAAGAAGCAAGAGTGACACTTCAGCTTTTGCTTTCAGGGTGGTGGTTCCGTTCAGTTAGATGCAAAGCACTTAACATCAAACTCTCCTTCTCTGTTTGTCCTGTCATTACCACGATGTGACTGTAAGGCACTCAGTCCCAGTGAAATGTGCAACTCAAACCCGCAGTATTTATTGTTGGTGAATGGCAGAATGTTACTGGTAAAGTTTCAGATAGAAAGTAAAAATAAATGTTATAATTGAAACACAAACAGACATGAAACAAAGTCTGTAATTGTTTTGTGCTGGAGACACACAGTTCTTTTTTAAAAGAGGCTTTGCAAATAAAATCTGTGTGTATGTTATATATATATATATATATATATATATATATATATAATATTTTCACATTATTTTAGAACCTTTTCACATTCTTACACTAACACTTATCTTCAGTTTTGTATGTAGTTGATTGGATAGACATATTTATGTACCCTCTGCGGTATGGCACAACCAGCGCTTGAACCTTTCCATCACAGGCCTTGTGTGCTTGGTAGTTTTTTGTTAGCTCCCTTTCCTCTTCCCTTACTTCGTCTTCTTCTTCTTCTCTGTATCTTTCCCTGAGCTCTCCTGTCCCCTTCCGTCCCTATGTTTGAGAATTGATCCTTCTCTGTCTATCAAGTTTAAACAATAAAGGCAAAGGATGTGATCACAACAAACAAATAGAAGTCAGCCCTAAAAAAAGGCTGGACTGATTAACTACTGTGGTTAAACAATGTGCCTGCCATTTCAAACGCTTCAAGATGTATTACTTTTTAGCCCTGTTTTTCTATTACACTCATCTAAAGGGTTGTTGTCCTGTGTCATGTCCCCACCAAATTATACTTTCGGTAACACTTTACATTATGGTACACAAATTAACCATCAACTAGTTGTTAATTAACATGCATATTAGCAGTATATTGGCTCTTTATTAGTCATTATAAAACACTTATTAATGCCTTATTCTACATAACTATATTCTACAAGTAATAAGCCCTTAGTTGAGAGTTTTTCCTCAATAACCCTCTAATTAGTGCTTATTTATTGCAAGTAAGGAAGTTGTTGTACATGAGTTTTGGTCTTAATATGCTCTGCTCAATATGGGCCTAATAAGGCAGTAGTACCACAAGAATAGTAATTCTCCCATAATAACACTTAACAAATATGATCTATTCTTATGTAACAAGACATGAAACTATAAGTGTTAATGTGTCTAAATAACTCAAAATTAGGTATTTCTATCGAAGAATATGTTCCCGATTTTAAAGTGAAGACTTGTTCATAACCAATAAGCTAGTAGTTTGACTCTAATTGACCTGAACAGGTTCCCTGTTCTAAAGTTGCCTCCTCTTCACACTTTGTAAATACATGATAGCACACAACTACAGAAATTAACCTCAACAGTACATGAACAAGGTAGGCACACGTTGAAATATCTGTTTTATTAAACCACTAAAGAGAGGTTCAGACACATGTACCAAAACATGTCAAGTTTCTCCAAGGCTGAGAACACATGCAGCCTGTACTTCTTAATAAAAACTGATTTTGAACAGAGTTTATGTATAGGCCGCACACACGTCCTACGCCGGTACGCAGTGTTTTATAAATCGGAAAATGTCTGTGCGTATTTATTTGCTTTGTCCTACGTAAGCAACCTTCCCACGTGAATCCTACGCAAGGCTTTATAAATGAGGCCCCTGGTGTTGATGGTACAAGCAACCTTCCATCACACAAATCAAAACCATACCTATTGTGGAGCTGTCCCCTGATTGGAGAAATTAGTTTGGACAGAACACTGTGGCTTACAAAAGAGCCAATTACAGCAGAATAATGCTGTCACCAATTAGAGTTGCATGGGCAGCTCAAAGGCAGGCGCTGCCTATTGTCCTGCAGATTACACACTCAATCAGAAACACATACACTGCCAAATATACTGATGGAAGACTCCTAGCATGCATTTACTTTGCTGTGTGACAGTAGCATCAGAAACTCCCGCTGGATGGCACTTTTGGATTTCAGCCTTTGCAGACCATTTATATGCACACATAGAACACAATACAGGAGAGGGAACACCACAGAAAACAGAATAGGGCCTCTTTAACACTAACTTTGAATTCACTTTAAGAGTTTCTTAACACTGATTGCTCCTGACCAGTTTTTTTATTTTTGCAGATAGAAAAGTCACTTTGAATGCCCACAGTTTTAACAACATGTTGAGAAAAGGCTACACAATACTTCTGCTGCACTTACAAACAGTTTGGGGGTTTCACAGTATAAAGATACAAGTAATGGTCACAGGGAGGAGTCAGTCTCCCTTTTTTTGTGTTACATCCCAGCTTCTCTGTGCTTTGTGTACATAGCTTGCCAACTGTTAGAGCATGTTAGTGCACATGAGTCCTGTGTGTAGCCAGTTCATGCCAGTGCTCTGCATTGCTCTGACAACACCCAGGGCCAGTTTGGAGCTAGTGCCCGATTTAAGAACCGGTTCTTCCTGTTTCCACCGCAGCGGAGCTGGCTCTTGGCCCCTAAATAATTGTTCTTATCTGGCCCCA
Source organism: Dissostichus eleginoides (assembly GCA_031216635.1). NCBI lineage: Eukaryota > Metazoa > Chordata > Actinopteri > Perciformes > Nototheniidae > Dissostichus > Dissostichus eleginoides. Next base: position 4,285,817 of record CM062264.1, read on the forward strand.
CTCAACTGCCCGTCAAGAACCAAATACGTTGCGCTTGTGTCGGACGCAGGGGCAGGGGTGCTGAACAATGTGACAAAACGCGTCCGCACACTTATAAAAAACACTTCCATAAAGTGAGGCAACACTAACCAGGCATAGTGTGATGCGGTTTGTTTTTACCTTACTTTTAATGACCATCCGTTCGCTGTTATTTCCCATTTTGAAGACCAGCACACTGCCTCATAGGATTTCCTATTTTTTTTTTTTTATTAGAGCAGCTTTCGGGTGGAATCAGTACATGGGCTACACAAGTAAAATCATAAAGAAAAAGTCACCTGTCTAATACCAGAGACACTCTAATAACGGCGTTGTGATGCCAAAAAGCGTAAATTCAGACTGACACACATTCACTTATGGGGGGGGGGGGTATCCGCATCAGTTACTTGTGTGACAGTGAGACAGAGCATTACTGCTTTCCATCGGACGCTGCCGTGAGTTATCGGTAGACTAAACTCTGCCGTGAGTTAACGGTAGACTAAACTCTGCCGTGAGTTAACGGTAGACTAAACTCTGCCGTGAGTTAACGGTAGACTAAACTCTGCCGTGAGTTATCGGTAGACTAAACTCCGGTGGACGAGCAGAACTGCAGTGGTCGGTAAATGCCGCTGAACCACATTAATAAACAATGAAGCACTGCACTCTGGGAAAGAGTATTACGTTGGGGAAGGTGTTTTTTTATTTAATCTGGCTTCGTATGATTCAAATCAAATCAGGTTTTATTTATAGAGCACATTTAAAAACGATTTTTGGTCGAGCCAAAGTGCTGTACATGTAATAAAAACACTTAACAATAACAACAAAAGACAATAATTTACAATAGCAAATATAAAAACAAAACACAGGGAAATGTCAGGAGTCGTACTCAGCTCTGACTAGAAGTATGATTAATAGCAACATGAGTCCCCCGTTGTTGTTGTTGTTGTTGTTAGCGGCGTTCGGGAGAAGACCAGCTAATACTAGCTACCTTACGTATTCCTGTCTGTATGACACTTTTCGTGATGTGGGCAGAAAATGACGAGACAAGTTGCATTAGACCATTTCTGCAGTTTTTTTCCCAATTCCATGAGGGGCAACTTTGAATTTAACATAACTCTGATTCACTCACCATAGCAACAGTAACTGACACTCATAGTGTTTATATGGAGCATAGTGTCTTACCCTTCAGTACAGGCCTTGTTTTTCCATGTTGTGTCATAGCAGTGTATTGTGTCTTGAGATTGCGGTGCAACTATGACGTGTCTAGTTCACACTGTAACTCAAAATCTTTATCCCGATTATCACGCCAGCAGGGTTGCGCTCGCTTTTGTATTATACCATTGGCTGAGTGTTAGGATAGCTCAAAAGTTCAAGGTTATGGTGAATTGAATTGTGTGTGTGTTTTTTTTTAAAGAATGTTTTGGGCAACCAGTGCCTGTATTTGAGCGATAGATATGAAAGGGGGAGACAGAGGAGATGACATGTGCATGTTCCCGGGTCTGATTTGAACCCGGGTCCTGTACATTGGCCGTCAGCTGTACCATCTGAGCTATACGGCGGCCTATTGACTGTACATTTGAATTCCCAAAGGTCATTACAGTTCAAATATTGGACATTTTTCCATGTTTGATCGAACGTTCAAACCTAGTGTCTAAAGATTCAACGACAAGCACGTACCTTTCCTGGTGGCTCGGATCTTTGATGCTTACTGAAATTAGTGGGTCTGGTAGCTTATGATCAGCTTGCAGAGATGAATGAAACACACTTTTTCTCTTCCTTTTGCCTTGGTAAAAGGATCATTGTAGTTGGGGCAGGGATGTTGTGAGGTGATGACTGTGAAGAAATTGCACTAAGGAGTCATGATTTGACCACAGACGTGGAGATCATGTAATTATGAAGGATACTAATGATGCTGGAGCCACAGGGGAGATCCATGAACATCCTGACCTCTGATGTCAGCTGCTGACCACTGGGGTGAATCCCAGCTGGAGACAGTCTAAGAAAAACAACTAGAAAAATACTGTGCGGAGGGAAACTTTAACTAAAGAAATACAGACAAAGGCATGGGGAAGTAAGTGTAAGCTTATTTAACAGACATGTTAGGACCACCCTTTCAGACATGGACCCCTTTATGTTTACTCAGATGGCAATCAAACATGTCTGTCAGGTCTGATGTGCCCTGTAGCTTTTATTATCTCATTTATATTTATATCAAATTATGATTTCATGTTCTCAATAATCCTCTGGTATGTACAGTATCAATATAATAAACCAGTGTAGACTTTCATTTACATTGTCATGAGCAGCTTGATACTGGTTCAAATCTAGGAAGCTGATAAAGTGTATATGTTATGATAATCCGGAAAGTGTTTTTGGCCTGCCATCAACTTGCTCATGGAAAAGCAGAGTGATCAATGAAAAAGATGAATAAGTATGGATGATAGCACTCTTGCCAAGCTCTAGACATTAAAGTCTGTATAATGCTGGTTTATCACCCTGAGTTCACTTCAGGTAACAGTGGGCAGTGTTTCACTCTGAAAGAATAATACAATTTCTGTTAGTTGAACAAGCATTGACCTAGTCTCGGACGTACTGACCCGTCACCTCTGAAGGCACAGCTTGACTCGAATGTTGCATTAAAGACAAGCTTACAGTGTGGTTTGATGGCAGGCTGCCCTCTCTTAGGTTTCAGAGGAATGCAGCATGAAGCCATGGAAAAGAAAGAGTGACTCAGGCAGTTCTTGTGAGCGTTACCCAGCTTTAGGTATAATTTTCCATAACCCTTAGGCCTGTCCTGATACTCTTTTTCCCTGGAAGGCCTTCCCCTGGAAATCAGGCCTGTGGCTGCATTCCAGAGTCCTACTCTCAAATTAGACTTTGAAGTAGACGGTCTTCTTGACCGCGGGTGAGATCCTGCAAGTATCGCCAATGTTAACATATTGTAGAACTCAATCAGGTTAGCAGTACACACTAAATCACTTGTGTTCAGTCAGTGCAGCGGACTGTGTAGTGCACCTTTAGCGATCGGATCATATATCCATATATAAGTCATTCCTTCATTATAAATCTAATGGTCTCTTTCCGTGATCCAACACCCTGCATCTCTAATCTCACTTCCTGCTATATCATTATTGATGAATGCACTGTTTAAGGTCAGTGGCTAGGAGCATTGTTTTTAAATGTTTGTGGTGTGTGTATGTAATTGTGGAGATAACCCCAACAAAGCACTAAGCCTTTCGCAAGAAAATGCAATGCCCCATGCAGTGTGATTGGCTGTTGTCATTGTTTCGAAACTGGCAGGAATGAGTAGGCGATTTCTTTCAACGGTTTTAATAACTGCAATCAGCATGGACAGTGTAGAATATCTTCTACAGCATTTTTCTGGCTTTTTGAAGAAGAATTTGGGATTAAGCACGTTGGTTACTCACCTAGCGTAGGTTATTGTAAAAACAGAACAAATGAATTGATTATGCATCAATTCCAGGAGAACATAGATTACTGCTATCATGTCAGACACAACCAATGTTTCCTTGTGTTATCCAGAGCGAATGACAGCTGGTCAAGAGCTGGCTTTCTGAGAGGATTACCAATCATGAAAGCAGCAGGACAGTGTGGCAAAATCAGGCAAATATAGTCACCCAATTAACATCACATACAAAACCTACTAGCTGTGAGTGAACAGGGAGTTTGCTTTATGCATATTTGCTGTTTAACGTATTCCTGTACGTTTATATTCAGCTTGTTCAACAAGCTTTTGATAAATGTATCATACGGTCATCCATATATGCAGCAAAATCTGCCAGACAAACATAGTCTGGCTCATTCTCTCAGCTCTGGCCCCTGCTCTGAACTCTCACAGCATGGTAAACTATAGTGGAAATCCAACGCAGTTAGCTGTTTGTTAGCAGTAACATTTTTTATTTGAAATGTACTTGGCCTCAGTGGAAATAACACTATCCATTTTCTGTTTCCACAGATGCAGCAGCTCTTCTATGAGAACTATGAACCAAATAAGAAGGGCTACATACGAGATCTCCACAACAGCAAGATCCATCGAGCCATCACTCTCCACCCCAACAAAAACCCTCCTTACCAGTATCGCCTACACAGCTACATGCTGAGCCGGAAGATCGCAGACCTGCGCCACCGCACCATCCAGCTCCACCGGGAGATCGTTCAGATGGGCCGCTATGGAGCCAATGAGCCCAGCCGAGAAGACCTCCAGCTGGGCATGCCACCTTCATTTATGCGCTTCCACCCACGGCAGAGAGAGGAAGTGCTGGAGTGGGAGTTCCTGACGGGGAAGTACCTCTTCTCATCATCTGACGGGCAGCCACCCCGCAGAGGCATGGATTCCTCCCAGAGGCAAGCCCTGGACGACATCATCATGCAAGTGATGGAGATGATCAACGCCAATGCCAAGACACGGGGGCGGGTCATTGACTTCAAAGAAATCCAGTATGGCTACCGCAGAGTGAATCCTTTATACGGGGCAGAGTATGTGCTGGATCTGTTGCTGCTGTACAAGAAGCACAAAGGAAAGACCATGACTGTGCCTGTGAGGAGGCATGCCTACCTGCAGCAGACCTTCAGCCAGATCCAGTTCAGAGAGGAAGGGGAAATGGATGCCAGAGCTCTGGCCAGCCTCATCAACAAAGATTCAGACTCGCTCTCATTCCTGTCCAACTCCCTGAAAATGCTGGTGCCCTTCAAGTTGGCCACCTCTGGCCAAGACCAGAAGGAACCTAAAGAGAAGAAGGTCAACATCTTAGTGCCTCTGTCGGGACGCTACGACATCTTTGTGCGATTCATGGCCAACTTTGAACGAGTTTGTCTGATCCCTAACCAGAACGTGAAGCTGCTCATCCTGCTGTTCAGCACAGACAACAACACAGAGCAGGTGAAGCAGGTGGAGCTGATGAGAGAGTATCACATGAAGTATCCCCGGGCTGAGATGGAGATAAAGCCCGTCACTGGCTCCTTCTCCAGGGCTTTGGCTCTGGAAGTGGGTTCTCTGCACTTCTCCAACGATTCTCTTCTCTTCTACTGTGATGTGGATCTTCTCTTCACCAGTGACTTCCTCAAGCGCTGTCGGACAAACACAGCCCCAGGAGAGCAAACTTACTTCCCCATCATCTTCAGCCAGTACGACCCAAAGGTGGTTTATGCTGGGAAAGTCCCTAGCAACAACCATTACGTATTTACCTCCAAGACAGGTCTGTGGAGGAACTACGGCTTTGGGATTGTCTGTGTTTACAAAGGAGACCTGGTCCGAGCTGGAGGCTTTGACACGTCTATACAGGGCTGGGGGTTGGAGGACGTGGACCTTTTCAATAAATTTGTCCAGTCCGGGCTGAAGTTGTTCCGAAGCGCAGACACGGGGATAGTGCACGTTCACCACCCTGTCATATGTGACCCTAACCTGGAGGCAAAGCAATATAAGATGTGCGTGGGCTCCAAAGCCTCGTCGCACGGCTCCAGCCAGCAGCTGGCCGAGCTGTGGCTGGAGAAGAACGAGCACAGCTTCAGGAGAGCGGCCAGCAATAACGGCTCAGCGAGGACAGCGTGAGGACATCTGCCGTCTGTCCAGAACATGCCCCCTTTCTCACTGCGTGGGGTTTTCTTTACCGTATTTATTTTTTACTGACATGATAGACTTCACATGGATATATTTTGAGAGAATATGAAAATATACAACAAAACGCCATGATGATCAATTCAGACACAATCTGGGTTCTAGTATGGAAGTACATGTTGTAAGTAATGATGGAAGGAATATTGTGTGAGCCTGTTACACGTGTGTCAGTGTTCTCAGTGTGTCCCTCAGTGACACACACCGGGGCAGAGCAGCGGTCCACTCTTGATTTGTGGATATTTACAAGAGACATTTAATCGCAGACAGAACTCAGATCTCAGCCATCTCAATCATTAATAAGGGCCACCTTTTCTTTGTATTTGTTTTTATGGGATGGTAATAAACACAACACTGTTACTGTTTATCCTGGACTCATTTTCTATGAACCCAACTGCTGGATTTTATATCTGCAATTCATCGTTTGCTGTCTAATTTATTGCATTTGCCGGCTCCATCTCTTCTCTTTGACTGTTGAAATATGTATATTAGAAAGATTGTATGACCATGTCAGCTGTGGGGTGCTGGTTTTCATTTTCCTTTGTTACACTCATTATCACCAAAGAGTTTTGCACAGTCTGCTTTAGGTGCATGTGTGTGCGTCTGTGTGTTCTATAGGCACTAACATGACACTGACTGTATTATTATTATTATTAATAGTATGTATGTTATTATTGTTATTAACAGTAATAATGATAATAAGTGAGCAGGCCTATGTGATGGGTGAAGTGTTCCGCCTTTAATGCAGCGGCTGAAATGTGAGCAGCTGTGTCCCACATCATGTCTCTAATTTGTAAATGTGTGTGTGTGAGTATGTGCTCCGCCTGTCAGTGTAACACTCATTGATTTAATGCTCCTCATACAGCATATGAACATGAATGGCTGACTTTTAAGACTGTTGTTACAGGGTGAATGGCTGTATTGTCCTTATTTTTATTTAATTTTCTTGGACATTTTTGTATTTTTTGTTCTTTCAACTAGGTCCAAGTGGGCATGGTTTTCTATTTAAAAAAGAAATAAAATGGGGGAAAAGTATTCACATGTGCTACTCTTGTGGTATTTTTCTCAGTGTATTACACCTGCCTGTTACCTTAGCAACATCTAAGAAGCACAGTCTTTGAGGGCCCTGAGGCTGTGGGGCCAGTCGGTCACATTTGTAAAGTCCATGAAAATACTTATACATAACTGGCTCTCACAGAAAACACTATGGAGATAGAGCCAATAATAATAATAATGTATCATATGAATTTCACTGGGTACACATCAAAAGAAAGTGTGAAGCAGTGCGGTTGAAGCTCATTGGTGGTTCTGTGATTGCTGAGTCACCTCTTGCAGGGACAATAAAACAGGGCCTCCAAAGCTGATGCTGGGATAAGTCAATACTGTTCTCACAGCACAGAAAAACACACAGGGTTTCAACTGTAAGCCATAAGAGCCAGGTCAGGACTGCCTAGCCAACTAATGTCAACTTCATTATCATAATATATGGAGGCGCAGAAATACTGAGATTGAGTGACTTTACACATACACTGGGCTGTTCTATTGCCATGCCTTAGCAACGTTTTAAAAGACACACATGTAGGCAGCTGGCCTCTGACATTTCCCCTCCTTCACTATACATGCTGTGGGAGGCCAGCATGACACTTTCATTGCTGGGGTCCTGACCACAGTCAGCAGCGGTGGAATTGTTACTAGAGGAACGTTGGCAGCACTACTGTGTACAAATTCAACACTACATGTATGATATTTAACTTTGTATTTAAGTAAAAATCAAACAGGAATTAGCCGTGAAACCTACTTACAACTAGCATGGAAAGAAAAGATCCAGCGTAACCAGAGAAGCAGCCTTCATTACCCAGCGTTTGAAGGTTTGAAAAGTACATGAAGAACCAGTGAGGACCAAGGAGCCATGTCATGACGTGTCAGTTGAACACTGCTTATGTGCTGCAAGGTCAGCACCAGTCTCCCTCGCAGTAACCACAAAGGACTATGTTGGAGCTGTGCTCATCTTTCTATTAAACTTAAAAGCTAGATTGAATTGCAAACATGACTTGGCTGAAGCGATGCCACTACAGTAGCGTCCCCCGATGCATATTTCCTATACATGTATATTTTCTTCAGTTTAAATTGACAATGTTTGGCAACATAGCTCCTTAAATAAAGGTTTGTATAAAGTGAGGTTTATCTCGTATTACATAGATCAGTGGTTCCCAACCTTTTTCAGTGATATTTTCGAGCCCCCCCCCAACCCGGTTCCACCGAGAATGGAAGAATGAATTGTACACACATTCGATTTTCTCTGCTAATAATAACAAGACAAAAAGTTCCAACTATAATTGTATATTTTATTATGGATTGAACATGAACCAAAGTACTGGCAGATGATCATGTGCCACTGTGAAATAATGAGGCCTAATTGAATTACAAATACTGCTTATCGATCCGGTTTTTAACATTATTTTTATAGGTTATTTTTGTTATTTTCTAAGGGAAAAACTAAACTAATTGAAAACAGAATTAACATTGATTTATTTTATGTATAGTGTGGATTATGGGCTGCTAGCACACATAACATACCTGCAGTGGAGGTAGTAACTAAGTAGATTTACTCAAGTACTGTACTTATTTTGAGGTACTTAAGTATTTCCACTTTTGCTTCTTTGTAATTCTGCTCCTCTACAGTCCAGAGGTAAATGGTGTACTTTTCCTCCACTACATGTATTTAATACCTTTAGTTACTTTACAGATCTGGATTAATGATGTGAAATATAATGAACTCTTAAATCAGACTTTAGTTCCACCTGGAGTAAATTCACAAGCTACCCTGCAGTAGTAACTTTTACTTAAAGGTCCCATGTCATGGCCATTTCTACTGATCATAATTCCATTGTTGAGGTCTACTAGAATAGATTTATATTGTGCAATTTTCCAAACTCACTATACTGCAAGAGGTCATTAATTTTGTTTCTAAGAGTATTACTTACTAAGATTCATTCCTACTGAGTGCTATGGGAATAGAAGGCTCAGTAGAGCTGTGGCTCTCTGTCAGCCTGGCTACAGTGCTGAAAAGAAATCTTGCATTATTCTTATTCTCATCTATTAATGAAGAGTAGTAAGCTGCTCTCGCTTTACGCAGTGCTTTCTTATATTCATTGAGAGTAATATGCCAAATTAAACGAGATTCTTCAAGATTAGTGGAACGCCATATCCTTTCAAGTTGTCTCGACTTTTGCTTTATTTTGCGAGTTTCGGCATTATGCCATGGAGCTAGTCTATGTTGTTTTATTTTCTTCTTTTTCAAAGGAGCAACAGAGTCTAATTTATTCGCAGCGCATCTGTAGCACTATCAACAACATGATCAATTTGGGATGGTGTACATTTTGTATAAGTTTCCTCCCTTACATGCAGACATGCTCGATCGAGTTGAGTATTGATGGAATCTCTTCCTTAAATGTGGCTATAGCACTAACAGATAGGTTTCTGCTGCAGGAGCTTTTGACTAATGCTTTGTAGTCTAGTAACAGTACTTCAAAAGTTACTAAAAAATGGTCGGATAAAGCAGGTAAACTCAGTAAACTTGAGTCAAAGATTGCTGCAACTCCACCTCCTCGGCCTGTGCCTCGAGCAATATGAGTATTGATATGGCTGGTTGGAGTGGCTTCATTTATGTTGACATATTCTTCATGTCTCAACCAAGTTTATGATTCAAAACTGATAAAGCACTTCCATGTGATCAACAAACCGGAACCTTTTTGGTTATCATTGAGTCAATGAAAAAACTTCTACAGGTTTCAGCTAAAAAAAAGAATGGCAGACTAAGGAAGTCTTAGGAACAGACAGTCTGACGGTTCATTTTTCAGTTTAAGAGAAAGAGTTTGATTTATAATGAGACCCTCCAAATCTTCAGGTCTTGCTTTAGACGGCATTGAAGGGACACAGATTTCTAAAGCTGTGGTAATGCATACCGTTTATTTGAGCCTAGCCATGGATAAACATCCCTTCTGATGTCATCAGTATAGGCATCAGGTGAAGAGGTCACACCTCTGCCTGACCTTACAGCATTAGTGTTTCCTCTTGTTGCCGGCAGTCGGCCTGAGGAGACACTAACACCCTGCTTTATTGAACCTTTCCTGATCTTTTAAATGTTCTCTTGAAGGTTCCTAGCTTTATGGAAGTGAAATACTAACAGGCTGAACTGGTCATTGTTTTATGGGCACATGCAGTCAGGAAGCAGAGTGAGTCTCAAGTCCTCTTCGTAAATACTTACCCTATATACATACACAAGTTTTTGTACTTATTATTATTATTTCTTGTGTGTTTCACAGTATAAAAAGACCCAAAGAGAAAAAAATGTCAAGGCAAGACTAGGCAAACACAATGAGGGCTGCTGTTGGGCCAGACGTCTTCTGCTAAGGCTTCTTTCAGTGTAGCATCAACCACTGCAAGGTCAGCCAACAGAAATATATTATACCCTTACACACTGTGGACAGCTCATGGGAGCTCTGATTACAATTGGAGTTTTGTTTGAAAATCGCATATGAATATACCACCGGAAGCAGGGAACACAAAGTGCATCTGGTTTACTTGTTTTAATAAAGTAGCATCATCCAAAAAACCATTAAAGATGTACATAATGTAAAATCTGTCCAGTGTGTGCATCATTACCTGTGAATCGCAGGTAATGTGAGTGCTGTGAAGGAAAGGCAGAGTAGGAGCAATGAAAGAGAAACCCAGAGGACAGTTTTGAGATGATTTCCTGTTCTACTGAGGTACAGATGTCAGTGCAGGAACAAACTGTGGTCAGAATAGAGCTTCATTTAAAAAAGTGACAGTTTATGGTGCAGTTAGAAAGGAACGCTGTGTTCTGACTAGTGTCGTCTACAACCTGCCAGCACCAACTCATTTAAACTTGTCCTTTAACAATGGCCCTGCCCATAAAGTAGCACATAGGAATAGTCAAATAAAATACAAAGAAATGATGTATTTCAGCAGCCGGAGTCAGACAACCACATCTTGGAGTGAATTCCAGTCATTCCACAGTGTTTACATGATTTGCTAAAAACATTTAAGCTCGCCGTTTTTTCTTGTTGCGATCTGTGACTGCAGGGCTGTTCGGGTCTGCTGTGGGATCACACATCTTTTAGTTCTGAACTTATTATGGGTTCATAAGTATGTGAACAGCTGGAAACTCAGCCCCCCCACTCCTCACCCCTTCGTTCCCCTGATTTCAGTGTTACGCCGCCCCCTGCTCTGAACACTGGCCGTCTGTCACCGTGTATTCCCCTCGGCCCAGCTCCACACAGAGCTGCGATTCTGCAGCACAACAGCTACCTTCTTCTCCTCATGCTGCTCTCCAAGCGGCCCAGCTCCTCGTAGGACCGGTAGAAGACCTCCAGTTCGTGCAGCCCCAGCCCCTCCAGACACACAGGCACCACTCCATGTTTTCCTTCTGAAAGCCACAGACAACTGTGTCCTTTGCCACTATAGCTGCCTCCATCAGAGTCCTGAGAGAGAGAGAGAGAGAGAGAGAGAGAGAGCAGAGGGGGGAGTGAGGGACACAAGACAGACATCAATCTACGAGGGAGAGAGAGAGGGATGGAGCTAAAGGGGGCGGCACATCCCTGTGCTGTATTTAACCTTTCCTAGAAGCTAGTTTCCTGGAAATGCACTGAGGATGCTGATCGTAATGTTAGCAGTGCTGGTAAAAAACTAAATCCCTAATCTGCTCTTAAATCCAAACCTTCCTCCTGGAAAAGGGAGGGTATCAAAGAACAAAGCAACCTACTTTTAATCTGTTTAATTTATGAAGGCTGTGACACAAAGCATTAGGGAGGAAGAGGAGCTTCAGGGGACCTGTGTCCTTCAGAACAACCTGGAATGATCTGCTCCCATTGCTCTCATGTTTGGGGGGGGATCATTATCCACTGAGACCCCTGATCCCAGCACCAGGCCTGCAGGCCTGACGACCCCTCCCTTGACCTGAGCAATGAACCCCCCCAATGTGTCCCCTATGTTACAGGTGCACCATGGAGTACCTGCTTATTAAGGGCCCTGTTTTGGGTGGCCCATTTATTGCCTGTTGCTAAAAGGCAGGCCCCTTTGTGTAAGTTCACACAGGAGTCCGTTCTGCAGGAGCAGCTGCTGGCTTCTTTACAGAAATAATTAGAGACTCAGCTGGGCTCCATAAGTACATGATGAGGGCTGTCGCTCAGCTTCAGTCAGGCTGCATCACTAAATTAATATTTAGCTCTTTGGCTGGCGCTCAATGGTTACAAGCTTAGCTGGAAGGGGCTTCCTGCAGGTGGAAGACAAACCCCATTTAGAGCTCATTAATGTGAGAAATAATATATTTATATACCAATTGATGCTTATTTACGAATAAACACAGGAAATCTAAGTTTATTTAATATTGATTATATTAAAGCACACACATGCTGGCTGTCCTTTACTTTAACACCTACTTCTTAAGTAATCCACATTTAGCACATAAATGCATCTCAGTTTGAGTTATTTAATATTAAACTATTTTGTTCTTTTTCAAATGAGTTGGACAAATTATGGAATGTTCAAACATACTTACATAAATCAATCACAATTATTTCATCAAATTTTATCATAGATTTCATTTTAGATTTTGTGGTGTATTACATGACATGACACGACACTTGTTAGACACTTTTTATCCAAAGCGACTTACAAACTCAATACTGTGGGCAATCCCCACAGGAGCAATTTGTCTTGCCCAGGGACACAACAACATGCTGACTGCAGTGGGATTTGATCCGAACACCAATGCTCTATCCACTGCGCCACACGCGCCTCCGTCTATTAAGGAGACGGACACCGCTATGTAGTTCACATCTTTACTCCAAGTTGAACTCCACCTTCAGACTGCGCATGCGCCCTGAGCCTGTTTTTCCGGTTTCAGGCTCGAAAATGACATGCCCAGAACAAATGACTATATCTTCACTTCTAAAAGGGGTAAGTTGATAATCTTTTTTCTCAAAGCAATGATAAACCTGTAAGTTGGATGTGGAGAGTCAGAATCAATATAGATGTTTTTATTTTAAAGTAAATTCAGATTGAACATAGTAAAAAAATGTAAATTATAGTTTCCGTCCAAACATTTTTTACTTATAGTGAAAACCACCCTTGAATGATGGGATAGTAGAAAAAAAGCTTTAGGAATCCAAATTATAACATATAATAAGTACCCTGTATCAAGATTGATGCAAAACAAGTGTAATTTGACCTTTTTAGAGAGATTTAGAAAAAAAAACCCACCTCTGGGGTCATTTAAGTGTATTTGCCTAACCTCTGGAACCCATTGGTCGATTTGGGTGATTGACACCTCTTTGTAACCGTTAGAGCCAATAGAATCGAGGGGAAGTTCCTAAATCCATCTAAACATTACCATTGGTAAGTTAGAATGATGCGCACGCAGCTTGCCCAAAACCGGAAGCTCCGTTACACTCTATATGAAAAATACTTTTATTGCCATGAATGTAATGATGGATTATCAGTAATCATTTCAAAGTGACACAGAGACATTGGATTAACCTTCAGCAGCGTTTTATGCGTGTTAATGCCCTTGAACACAACTTTTGATCAGAAAACAGCAAAGGTAAGACATATTTGCCGTTTTGGCCCCGTAAAGTGAAGTTGTGTGTTGTCTTTCCTGGATGCTAGTTCAGTGAGTTTTGGTCGCAGTGATGATACTTATAGCAATGGAATGTGTGGAATCTCGACGGCGGGGGCAATCGGGCTTAACAGGTTAAGGCATATATCGCTTTGGTGGTTTAGTCACTCTGTTTGAGCGTCTCATAGCTACAGGTTCAGGCTCGAGAGGATCTGGCGCTGGCATGTTACAGTCCATAATGTCCTGAGAACTGCTGCCATCGTGTCCATTATCCTGTCCTGCCTGTGGTTCTGTATCATCAGGCTCAACAACAGTGCGTAACTGATCTCCTTGGCGTCTGTGCACTGTGTCGGAGTCCCGCTTTAAGACTTCGTAGGACACAGGCAGGGCCGGCCCTAGACTTTTGGGGGCCCTAAGAGAGCTTTGGCTTGCGGGCCCCCCTCACTCTAGCGCGTTCTCTCACTACACACAGCATGGAACCAACCTTTGTCTTATCTTATGATGTTAGCATAAGCACACATATTGTATAAATAAGCATGTAAACACAGTGGACCTAACCTCCTCTAGGGGGGTCCAGGGGCATGCTCCCCCGGGAAGATTTTTTTTTAAATATTGAAGTTAAATGCATCAATCTGGTGTACTTTGAGAGCAACATTAAGAGATCTATGGATACATCTCTCAACACCCATATGAAACAGAACTGTAAACAGATTTTTCTTTATGGATATTTTACAAATCACTCCCCTTTTAAACTGTATTCTTGTTTTGTCATATAGTATTTCATAACTGTTTTTCATTTATTCTCCTCTGGCTGTGCATCTCATAATGTTCACATAGAAACTAGCTGTCAATAGGAATATCATTCAGAAGAATTATAATTTCATGCAAAAATCTGTCACAAAAAGAGGTTGCACATTTAAATATAGGTGTTGTTATGGCAACGTCAGTGGCCAAACAGCCACATTTACTGCTACAAATACGTTCAAACATGCTGTCGACACGTAAAGCAGTGGCAACTATGCCACCATTTCAGCTGACTTTTTCTCAGAAATACTGTCACATAACATCCATATATTTCAGTGCAAGGTTGATGTTTAGCTAAGCTAACTATGAAACACTTTAACTGACAGGACTCAGGATCAACTGTGTACTGTAAGGTAGCTTCTAGCTTCATGTCGAACAGTAAGTCAACATTTTCCAGAGATCTTTCTTTGAAATCACCAGGTAACGCTAAAAAACATTACATTTAGATTGTTTGACAAAGTGTTTCTTTAATATATCTGGCTAGCTATAGCTACTTGCTAACGGTTTAGCTTACCCCCGCGATTCAAAGTAACGTCAACGTAGCTGTAATTTATGCTTTGCTTACATGTTCGCATAACTTGGACGTTTACTGACATTTATATACCTTGTTTACCTGGCTCAAGTGGTGGCTCTGGGGTTGTTGTGTGAGCCACCACTTGAGAATTGTCGTCTTGTCTGACAGTTTATTTTAAACATTGTCACAGCTCACAGGATAGGTACCTGTCAGCCAATAAGACAGATGTTTATTTCCATTCAACTCTCTGGTTGGTCTGGTGTCTTGCCTCTGTTGCATTCACTGAACACGGGAAATTACAATCCTGCCGTCCTCTCTAGTGTCATGATGAGGTTCAGGTAAAGCACGGTTAATGTATTATATTATTGACTCAATAATATAATAAATGACTTTGAGAGTAGGCAATCTAGGCATATTAACAAAATTAATTAAACATACTTATCACGGCGACGGTGTACTGAGATTATTTTTTTTTTTTCATTTTTTGCTAGGGGGCCCTTAGTGGCTGCGGGGCCCTAAGCGGCCGCTTATGTCGCTTAATGGGTCGGGCCGGCTCTGGACACAGGGCCAGTCCGTCTCACACCATTCCTGGAATCCATTTGTGATCTCCTCGCACTGTGCTTCGCAGATACACAGAGTCGTCCTCTTTGAAGAATCGGTCTGCAGCACTGTGGTCATGGCGATCTTTTTGTTGATATTGTTTCTTTCGCAGTCTCTTTTGTGCAAGGCTTAAGGAAATCCAGCCTTGTTCTGATGTGTCTGTGCAGAAACAGATCTGCTGGTGATTGTCCAGTTGTGCAGTTTGGTGTTGATCGATACTGCAATAGAAACACTGAAATCTTGTCCTCAATGTTCAGGGAAGTGTTAGTAAGCTTTTTCATACCTGACTTGAATGTCTGGACGTATCTCTCTGCCAGACCATTTGTTGCTGGATGTCCCGGGCACTTGTGATATGCCGTATTCCATTCAGCCTGGTAAAAGTCTGGAACTCCTCCGAGGTGAATGTGGTAGCCTTGTCTGGGACGATTTGCTCAGGCAGACTATAGGAGGTGAATAATCTCCTCAGCTTTGTGATGGTAGCCTGTGCTGTGATTTGTGACATACAAAACACTTCCAGCCATTTTGAATATGCATCCACAACGATTATGAACATGTTGTTTAGAAAAGGTCCAGAAAAGTCAATGTGAAGTATTTTCCAGGACTCACCTGGAAACTCCCATGGGTGCAGTGGGACATGCTGAGGCATTTTCTGATCCAACTGGCAAGTCCCACATTCTTTGCAGACCTGCTCCACATCAGCGTCGAGATTTGACCACCATACACATTTTCGTGCTAAGGCCTTTGATTTTACTATGCCTTGGTGACCAGTGTGAATCTCTTTTAACACTGCTTTTCTCATCTTTAAGGGTACGATGACTCTGGTCCCCCATAAAACACAGCCTTGCTCTGTGGATAGCTCATTTCTTTCACTTTTAAGTGTTCCTCTACTGTCTTCCATGACATACTTGTACACTCTGGATAGCTCACTGTCTATGCGTGTCACCCTAGCAACTTGTGTAGCATTTAGCGGTGCATCTTCTAGATGCTCTTCCAGTAGTGAGTGGACAAGTGCTGAAGTCACGGCAGTCCCAGTGTCGCTGGTCTCAGGTAAGGGAAACGTGAAAGTCCATCTGCGTTACTGTGTTCCTCTGACTTACAGTAGACAATGTGATAGTCATAGGCAGATAAGATAATTGCCCACCTCTGAATACGTGCAGCAGCTAGTGTAGGCAGACTCTTGTACTCTCCAAACAGTGACAGAAGAGGGCGATGGTCAGTCACTAAGTTAAAATGTCTGCCCCACAAATACTGATGGAATTTCTTAACTCCATAAATCAGTCCTAGCGCTTCCTCCTCTATCTGAGAGTATTTTTTCTCTGCTGGGTTAAGTGTTCGGGAAGCGTACGCGATTGGTCGTACCTCCCCATTAGGCATTGTGTGTTGAATAACTGCTCCGATGCCATATGTTGAGGCATCACATGTTAAAGTCAGTGGAAGACTGGAGTCATAGTGGGCTAAAACCTGGTCACTAGTCAGTAGCTCTTTACACTTAGCAAAAGCAACCTGTTCTACCTCAGTCCACTTCCACGTAACATTTGCTCTGAGCAGTTTATACAATGGAGCTAATACTGTGCTTTGCTGGGGTACGAATCTACCATAATAGTTGTAAAGTCCCAAGAAAGCTTGGAGCTCCTTGACATTTGTAGGAGCAGGTGCCTCCTGTATGGCTCTCATCTTTTCCTTGGAAGGCTTGACACCATGCTCATCCAGAACAGAGTGCATGTACGTAGACACGTTGTGCCTCTCCAACTCTGTTCCTTACTTCTTACTTGCTACCCCTTTCCCTCAACCTATCCTAAGGGAGTCCATGTACGTAGACACGTTAGTTTTGCTGCTATAGGCTTAGACTGTCGGGGAACACCTTACTTCTTCCTTCTGTCTGTCTGTACCTGTGTACTCTCATGTTCCGAATAACCCAGCTTCCCCCAAATGTCTTTTTGGTGTCTATCTACACCGGGATCCTGAGTCGTGGCTGATCCTGTTGCTGCGGTCCTGTGTCCTGGATCCTGAATCATGTGTCCTGGATCCTGCATCCTGAGATACTAAGGATCATGAGTCCTGGATCCTTAGTCCTGAGTCCTGGATCCTGTGTCCTGGATCCTCTATCCTGAGTTCTGGATTTGAGTCCTGGACTTCGAGTCATGGCTGAACCTATCACTGTGGTCCTGCCTGACTCTCATCATACTACTTCCCTGATGGCTCCCACAGGATTGTTGACATCCTCGTGGATTCATCTTCTTATTATAGACACATGCATTTCCAAACATTTGGTCTACCTACGCTGTAAAATGTATTATCTCTTCGATTTACACATGGCATCTATTGCACGTCTGTCCGTCCTGGGAGAGGGATCTCTCCCTGAGGTTTCTCCCATTTTCCCCTTTAAACTGTGGGGTTTTTCTCTGGAAGTTTTTCCTTGTACGATGTGAGGGTCTAAGGACAGAGGGTGTCGTATTGTCATACTGATATTCTGTACAAACTGTGAAGTCCACTGAGACAAATGTAACATTTGTGATATTGGGCTATATAAATAAACATTGATTGATTGATTGATGATTGATTGATTGATTGATTGATTGATTGATTGAACATGGCCCAGGTACTCTATGCAAGCTTTGCCAAACTCACATTTGGAGCGTTTCACTCGTAGTCCATTTTCTTGAAGGCGTTGCAGGACCTTCTGCAAGTTGCGGAGATATTATTCCTCCGAGCGTCCCATAAGGAGCATGTCATCAAGAAAAACTACGACTGGTAAGTCTTTCATCAGGTTTTCCATAATCCATTGGAAGATGGAGGGTGCAGAGCTAATGCCAAATGGAAGGCTGTTATACACAAACAGTCCTCTGTGTGTTATTGGTGGTGTACTTCTTAGACTCTTCATCTAGCAAAACCTGCTGGTAAGCTGCAGCTAAATCTATCTTAGAGAAAACCTTGCCTCCACTAAGTGTTGCTAACAGCTCCTCTAAACGTAGTAAGGGGTAAGTCTCTGTCTCAACTGCCTGATTTGCTGACACCTTATAATCTCCACATAGGCGAAGTCTCTTTTCTGCACTGGCACTATGGGAGCTGCCCATAACTTAACTGGAGATATTATGTTAGCTTCTTCTAACCTCCTGAGCTCTTTCTCTACTCTGTCTTTCATAGTGAATGGAAGGAGTCTGTGTTTACAAAACTTTGGAGTTACATCTGGTTTCACTATGATTGAGGCTTTGACATCTTTAAGAGTCCCCAACCCGTCTTTGAACACTTCTGCATATTTTTCTAGCACTTCACTAAGTGACAGACACTTGTTTTCATTCAGATTCTTAATCTGCTGCCAGTTTAACGTTTGGTAGATAGCTACAGAAGTTGTGTCATCAGCAGGTCTCCCTTGAAAAAGAGATCAATGATATCAATGGGATACACCTGGATAAATAAAGGTTTGAAATGAAATGAAATGAATTTGGAGCGGATCTCAGCTGGCCACAGTTTAAAGACATCTCCACGCAGATTTACGACGTGTGTAAACACCGTGAGTTTCTACAGGCTGTATAAGTAATAGACAGGTAATCTCACAATTAATATCGCAATCAGGCACCGGCTTCTAAACGGGCCATGGAACCATTAACAGGAAATGATCTTACCCCAGAGAAGAACGTCCGGGGGGGGTGAGGACAGCAGTGACCCGCCCTCTCAGCTCATCACCATGAGACTGCAGTTCAATGACCATTACATCACCTCCACGCCTACACACACACACACACACACACACACACACACACACACACACACACACACACACACACACACACACACACACACACACACACACACACACACACACACACACACACACACACACACACACACACACACACACACACACACACACACACACACACTTTATACAACAGCGCAAACATCTGTGAAACACAAGTTAGGAAGTAGCATAAGTCATTTATGTTTCAATTATGTATTCCAGTCACAGTTTGTGATGCTGCTGTGACCATACATTTACAATTTGAATTATTTTAGTATTGGTGTGGTTACCTAGCCCCGAGTTCTAATGGTGCAGAACTGAAAGTGAAGGAAAGGCCCTAAATATATGTACATATTTACAGAACATACAATAATATCAACATTGTGTGTTAGATTTTGTGTGTACATTTTTGTATGTACATGTATGTATAATATGTAATTTTGCAGGACGTACTGTATAGTTACATAAAAGGTATGTATTCTGGGACTTGTTTAGCAAGTTTTGATTTTGGGAATGTTGAAGACCCATCATATTCACTCCACCAGCTAATGTCTATGTGTTGTGGTCACTGGCTTTTCCGTACCTGGGGATCCACAGAGTTCGGCTCACTTCCAGCAGGGTGAAGGCCTGCAGCCGGGGTTCTGAGGGCCTCACGCTCTCTGCAGAGTCCTGCTGCTGGTCCTGGACCTGCTGCTGGTCCTGCTGCTGGTCCTGCTGCTGGTCCTGCTGCCGGTCCTGCTGCTGGTCCTGCTCGGTCCTGCTGAGTGGATTGGAGGGGATTGTAGTCGGTCAGTGAATCCTGCTGCTGGAGGATCTGAGTGCCGGCCTCCTCACTGTACATCAGTGTCACTTCTCCATCAGTCCTTTTCAGCATATTTTCTTTGGCCGTGGCTTTGAATTCAGTGGTTGTCACCGTGGTAACCGCTGCAGGACGCTGCACAGAGAAGACGTCTCGAAGAGGATGGCTGTCTCCGCAGCTGAAACCAGAACAGGGTCTCAAACACAGCCACTCACATCTCACATGAAACTTTGATGTTTCCCCCGGGCAGGAGCAGCTCCCCTGCTGCTGTTATACACCAGGAGCTACAGCTACAGGTAACAACACACAGGCTGTTCTTTAAACATTATCAACAAACAATGTGTCTTCATGTCACATAGAAACAAAACCGGCGTCTTCATTATCCTGACCTAAATATCTCTGTGTGACAGTGAAAATATGTAAAAATCGACTGGCTTTATCAAAACAACGAAAATTACGTGTTAACAAATGAGCATTATAGTTGCTGTAGGAAGTTTGTGTACAAAATACAGGTAATAAAAATGTTGATTGTGAAAACAAAGTAGTTAATACACTTTGGTGGAAAAGTTATGTAGATATTGTATACTCATATCCAGGGGTTAAATTAGAATTTCATATGTGGGGGGGCTCAGTGTGGCTGTGCGGGGGAGCATCACATTCGACCTCAAGAGCTATATATAAAACGCCCAAAACTAGACTTCCGGTGAGCCTTTCCAGATGGTGGCATAGATAGAAAACTCTCCCAGTCAATTTGAGTTTAAAACCCCTTAAAAACACGATATTTTTTAATACAAGACACTAGGGGTTTCACCAACTACTCGACTAGTCGACTAGTCGAGTAGTTCTACCACTAGTCGGAGCTGTAGGCCCTAGTCGACTAGTCGTGAACAAAATGGAGGCAAACATGGGAAATGAGGATGCCGACATTGGTGCTGAGGTGCTGCAAAATGCTCCAGCAAAACACGCCCGACATTCAGGGGTCCTCATTTTATGCGCAAATGCGCCGCACCTATGCACTCTACAGTTTCAGTTTTAGCTCCGGCGCTTAAAGTTCACGAGCGTGCTCCACTAGCACCCCCTCTTTGAACAGCTGTTTGGACCTCATTTCGAGAGCAACAAGAAAACACGGGTCAACAGTGGCGCGGATGAGCTATGGGATTACTGCCAGCAGACACCCCATATCCCCACAGTGGATAACCCTCTGAAGTGGTGGGCACAAAACGCGAACCGCTTCCCCCGTTTAGCCAAGCTTTCCAGGAGCTACCTGGCTACACCAGCACCCCAAGTGAACGGATGTTTTCCCTGGCAGGCACCACTGTCAGCAGACAGCGGTCAAGCCTCCTTCCCTCACATTTTGATGCTTTGGTCTTCCTTAACGCAAACCAAAAAACCTGGAAGGATGGACATCCTTATCGAGGAGGACAGTGACAGCAGCGAGTAAAGTGTTGCGCAATGCGCACTGGATTTACGTTGCATTTATGTTCTTAACAGAGTTTTTGCAGTAGATTTGGTGAGTCCAGTTACTGTTTTTTATTTAATCAGCCATGTAACATGTAACCCAAATTAAAATGCTGCTTTGTTACAGTGTTTAACGTAACTGTATGCATTGCAATACAAAATACAGTTTTACACCTCTTTGTGTGTCTTTATTATGACGTAACAACTAGTCGACTACTATTTTGAAAAACTTGTCGACTAGTAAATAATGGTAGTTGTGAAACCCCTACAAGACACCAAAAGGATGAGTGGGGTTAAAGGCAAGAAACCACTGGGGAAAACAAAAAAACTGCGACGAGGGAAAAGACAAGAAAAACGCGGAGACGGATGCAGGTAGTGACGAGGAAGACATTTCCACGGCCGAAGCTATCCAAAACTTGGGCAGGGATGTAAGAGACTTAAAAACTGCGCTAAAACAGGAACTAACAGACTTTAAGAACAACAAGACATGAAACAGGAATTCAACTCTTTCAAGACGGAGATGAATAAAAAATTACAAAGGGTCGTTGGTGATGTCCGCAATGTTAGCACGAGGCTAACTGAAGCAGAGCAACGGGTGGAGGGAACGGAGACCGTGGCCACGGACCTGAGAGACGCTCTGCTCTTTTCTCTTAAACAACAGAGGCTGCTTCAAGCAAAGGTTACGGACCTAGAAGGATGATGTACGGTATTAAGGAAGGCACAGAAGGAAGCTCTATGCTAACGTATATTGACTCATTTCTCAAGACACAGCTGGCCCTCAACAGCAACACCGATCTACAAATTCAGCGGGCTCATCGGTCACTCGCCCTAAGCCTCAAGACGAAACCGTCTCAAGATCAATCCTGGTTAATTTCCAAAGATATGACAATAAAGACAAGTTACTCAAAGCAGCCTGGTCTAAGAAGATTGTTTGTGAGGGAAAACTTGTTGCGTTTGCACACGACCTTCCTACCGAAATACATAATAAAGTTAAGGAATATAAAAACATAAAGAAGATTCTTAAAGAGAAACAAATACGGTTCCAGTCGCCATACCCAGCGAAAATCAGGATCCATTGGGAAAACGGACCCCGCCTCTACACTACCGCAACAGAAGCAGCGGAGGATATGAGGACAAGAGGCTTCTCTGTGGACCTGCCGCGGCCGACGAGTCCGGACTGGGAGCAGAAACTCGCTCAAGGAGACCATTGGAGCAAAGCGGACCGGGGCCGCACCGAACGAGTCAGAGAGAAGCTTAAAGATTTCCACCGACAGAAGGACTGAACACTGTTAATGCGCAAATCTCGAGGTATACGTTTTTATATCCCCCACGGAGTTTCTTCTCCGCCCTGACTTGGTTAAAAACCTTTTATTATGGTCAGACACGAAAGCTTCCCTTCTCCCCTACTCTTTCCCCGACGTATAAGTCTATGTATTTTTACAATATTTCCCTCCTTATATAATATTTAATTTCCTCATCATTGCCCCCAGTAATACATTAAAGAAATAAACTGACTGGGAAGAGGAGACACCTGCTGTCTGTCTGGCTCAAGGAAAAAAAGAGACTTTGCATTTTGCAAAGAGGGAGCTGCTACTTGATGTAGGACTTATTCTCCACCTGCAGTTAGAGGGGTTTGTGTTTAAGGCAGGGCAATCTAAAACCCTGGAGTTGGAAGTCACCGTTCTAAATGTTTCTGTTAATGTTATTTGGTATTGTTGCGGTTCATTTGTTGATGTTGCCGGCACATGCATCATTTGTTTTTACCATGGGATATAGTAACTTTAGAGTGGCTTCCTGGAATGTAAACGGCTTGAATAGTCCAATTAAGAGGAACAGGGTATTGACAAAAATGAGAAGAGAAAACAATCAAATCATATTTCTACAGGAGACCCACCTAGCCCAAAGTGAACATGAAAAATAAAAAAAATATGGGTATACCAACACGTTTTATAGCAGCTTTAAAATAGCACACAAAAGAGGAGTCACAATATTAATACACAATTCAGTTAATTTCGAATTTATTAAGGAGATCAGGGACAGTGAGGGAAGATATATTATAGTACAAGGAAAATTTGCAAATAAATTGACAACCCTTCTCTGTGTATATCTCCCCCCTCAAAGTGATAACAGTTTAATGAAAAAAGTTCTCGAACTGATTGCCTCAGAATCAGAAGGTACACTCTAATGTGGGGGAGACTTCAATACGGTATTAAATGGCAGATGGGATACATCAAATTATAAGAGAATGATCTCCCCCCCAATCCAAACTACAAAGAAAAGGACTGGAGAATATTGGCTTATTGGACGTTTGGAGGGAGTTTCAGACTTTTTATTCCGCTCCCCATGCAGTTTACTCAAGAATTGACTACTTTTTTATGTTTCAAAATGATAGACACAGGATTTTGGACTGTGATATTGGAACTAGAAACATCTCAGACTACGCCAATCTATTTGACATTACATTTGGATAGCAGACCAAAGAAAAACAATCTGGAGACTCAATACAAGTTTACTGAACAATGAAGCAATAAAAACACAAATAAAATCTGAAATTAAAACCTTCCTTGACTTGAATGATAACGGAGAAGTGAACCCAAACATTCTTTGGGACACTTTAAAGGCAGTCGTCAGGGGTAAACTGATATCTGTTAGTACATCAATAAAAAAAAGCGAGAGAGAACAAACTTAACCAACTTGAAAATAATCTAAAAGATTTAGAAAGACAGCACAGCAAAAACCAGAACCCTGAAATAATGATTAAAATTAAAGAAAGTAGAAATCAGATAAGGGACATTCATAAAGAACAACTGGATAAAAAATACAAAATGTTAAAACAATCATATTATGAAGCGGTCCTAAAGCTACAAAACTGTTGGCCAGGAAAATACGGAAAGAACAGATTTCACAAACTATATATAAATGATCAGATCCTGCAACAGGGCAAGTACACAGCAGCCTAGATGAAATTGAAACCGCTTTCCAAACCTACTACAAGACCCTTTATTCTCAACCAAGACAAGAAAAGAAAATATAAAAACATTTCTAAACTCCCTTGACCTACCCTCAATTGGGGAACATCAACATAATTGTCTAACATCACAAATCACCTCTAAAGAGCTTGAGACTGCACTTTCTAAACTTAAAAATAATAAAACACCAGGAAGTGATGGTCTACCAGCTGAATGGTACAAAGTGTTCAGAGAAGACTTGGCTCCAGTACTCCTAAACTCCTTTAACTGGTCCCTTGAAAATAATTCAATTCCACCTTCGTGGAATGAAGCGATAATCTCGGTCATTCCAAAAGAAGGAAAAAATAAAATGTTATGTACCTCTTACAGACCTATTTCCATTTTGAACCAGGATTACAAACGATATGCTTCAATCTTATCAAGGAGAATAGATTCTTTTATCCCTGAACTAATTGACAGTGACCAAACCAGTTTCGTCCGGGGCCGCCAAACGCAAGACAATATTAGATGCTCCCTTCACATTTTACATAACATTAGGAAAACAAATTCAAACTCTATATTGATAAGTCTGGATGCAGAGAAGGCTTTTGATTGTGTCAGTTGGGAATATTTGTTTCTGGTTCTGGAGCTCTTTGGTTTTGCCGAAAAATCTGTTAATAGTATCAAAGCCTTGTACTCGGCCCCCACAGCGAGAATCAGAATAAATGGCCATCTCACTGACCGTATACAATTGGAAAGGTCTACTCGTCAGGGATGCCCCCTTTCACCAACACTCTTTGCAATCTACATAGAACCTCTGGCACAGGCAATACGAGAAGACTGTAACATACAGGGAATTACTATTAAAGACACAGAACACAAAATAGTATTGTATGCAGATGACGTATTGCTATATGTTCTTAACCCTGACGTCTGCCTTACTGCCCTTCTTGATCTCCTTGAACTGTTTGGTACATATTCAGGCTATAAGCTAAATATAACAAAAAGTCAAATATTAGAATTCAACTGTCATCCCTTCTCTGAACTTAAACAAAGACTTCCCATTGACTGGTCTCAAAAAGGAATAAAATACCTGGGTGTTTGGTTAACACATAACCCTAGTGACTTATATAAAACAATTATGAAGCTGTAAATAAGAAAATTAAAGAGGACCTAAGTAGGTGCTCAACACCCATACTGAGCTTTAGTGCAAGAATAGAGATTATAGAAATGTCAATTTTACCTAAATTGTTATACCTGTTTACGTCATTACCAATTAAAATCCCAAACACCCAATTTCAGGAATGGAACAAACAAATATCACGATTTATTTGGAACGGGAAAAAAACAAGGATTCAGTACAGTACATTACTGATGAATAAGCAGAGAGGTGGTATGTCTCTCCCTAACCTTAAGGATTATTATTACTGTTCCCAACTCAAATCTCTTATTCTGTGGTGTGACAATGGATATGAAGCAAAGTGGAAGGAAATGGAGAGTGAATGCAAAGATATCCAAATACAAGCATTTGTCGGAGATCTCAAACTATTAAAAACATATCAAGATCAATTAAATCCTTTCATTAGTGCGAATGCTGTGCAACAGCATTCGCACTATAGTTCTTCAAATCTTTAATCATCTTCTTCTTATTATTATTATTTCAACCAATATTTTGCCGTCAAATAACTTCAGCCTACTTTCAGCTACAGAAACCATTCAAATATAAAAATGTTCAGCCTTTTCAGCACATGATGGGAAACGTTCAACTTTTTCAAAATATTTATACTTTTTAAATATTCAGCTTTTTAAACTCTTTTTTTAACATGTAACTCAATGGGAGGAACCTTCAAATCCTCTTTTAACTACACCGTGCGCCAAATGCTCCTTCCACATACTTTCAGCTAGAGACTTCATTCCAACTTTAAAACGGTCACAAGACCTTCAGTTACTGTATAAAACTTGTTCTTCAGATCTTTCATGTCTTTTACACTTTTTGAGATATTTAACTTAGTTTGGAGCTTGGTAAAGAGGCCTTCTTCAGATTTTAACATTAGTGTGTATTGTACAGCTCGTTGAGGGTTAGAGTGCGTGATGTCACCGCTAGAGTGGAGGAGAGCTTCAAATTCGCCTTACATTTTTTCTTTTTTAAACTGCCATAATTCCCAAACCTACACTCCTTGGACATCATTTTATGCTTGAATTGTAGGAAAACCTCTCTTACGTTGAAACATTTAAAAGAAATTAAGCAAAAAATTAAACAAAATGCCTCTTGAGGGCATGAAGTGACAAAAACTTTCAACATGTCTCTATTAAGGCCCATTGTAAATTCAGCCTGATCTTTCGTCAGAGCAGCAGCTGCACACCTTTAGTAAATCTGCCAAGAATGCCACATTATTGACCCGAAAGTACACAAACAGCAGACTCAGACGCTCGTCAGGGTCCTGACATGCTGCACGCGTTGACATTTTACCGATATCAGCTACCGTTTTTAAACTATAGTTAGAAATGTAAGAGGTTTATCTCTCATTCAGATCAATGGAAAGGCTCTTCTTTCACTGCACATCTCCAGGGTAACCTTTGATCTCTGCACACAGTTGTTTGATAACGTCATCGCCTCAAACACACAGACTGTCTCAGCCTATTATTTTCTGTCTGATGGAGACTTCATACTGACCTCAACATGTTCCACATATTCTATACATTACTGGTGACGTATGGTTTTAGTTCAAACGTTTGCAGTTAAAATATTCTGCTGCTTTTCAAAGTGTTTTTACTTTCTTTTCTCTTCTTAATACACATTCATTCACTACTACTTACATTTAATATCTAACTACTTCAGCCTAATTTCAGCTACAGAAACCATTCAACTATTACATTATTCAGCTATTTCAGGACATTGAGGCTATGCATTTTGTTGTTTATACCTTTTTTTAAACCTTTCTTTTGAAATATTAAGCTTCTTCACTATTTTTCCTACTCTTCCAGTTTAACATTTCACTTTCAAATTTTCAACAAAGTCATTGCAATGCATTTGAGCTGTAACAATTTTGATTCAAATCATTTCACTTTTCAGCAACACACTTACTTGGTTTTTGTAGCTAAAAGCAGCTACAGAGACCATTCAACTAATAACATATTCAGCTTTTTCTGCATTTTCAGCTAAATTCAGCAACAAATGTACAAAGTTTACAGCATTTCGCACGCATTTTCAGCAGGAAATGCATTTTCTAGTTTTGTTTACCCTTCAAATGTGGTTTAAAGTTGTAAAACAATTAAACCTGTGGAGCCAGATAAGTAAACTAAGATGGGTATCATACGATACAGATTTTAAACTGAATTGTTTGGATTCTAGATTCAAATATTGGAGGAATATTGGTATCACTGCTTACTGCACACTAATGGAAAATACATCATTACAGTGCTTCCAGAACCTTAAAGAGAAATATAAGTTGGAAAAGCATGATTTTTTCCGTTATTTACAACTTCGACAATATTTTTTTTAAGAAATTGTCAATACTGAAGCAAACACACAACAAAATAATTAAATTGACAGTAAAGGCATACACAGGTGATTCTAAATCAGTCATTTCAAAACTTTATCAGGGACTTGCTATGGGTCGAGGGAATACTACAAGGTATATCACGGAGAGATGGGAAAAATAATTGAATGTGAAAATAACCACTCAACAATGGGAAAACATGTGTGAAATGATCTTCTCTACTACCTGCTCTACTCAATGGCGTGAATTCAGTTGGAAAAATCTGGTGCGTTTTTGTATTACTCCAAAACTGAAAAGATATTTGATAAGATTTGAGAGATTGTGGAGATAGTGGAGCGGATCACCAACACATTTTTTAGTCCTGCCCAAAGATAAAACAATTTTGGGAAAATGTTTGGAGCTGCAAATACCATTGACATGTATGTCCCTTTATTTGGGCGATCTACCGGAAGGACTTACAAGAAACGATAGATATCTCTTAAAAAAGCCATTACACGTACATGGTTACCAAGCGGCAAACTCTGGGGCAGAGCCGGGATGCCAATAAGGAAGTGCCACAAACTGCAGTTCATCTATTGGACGATAGGCGATGACTGCAGAAAGGAGGAATTTCCATAGACCCCCATGTTAAAATGCCCAACTTTACAGCAGAAATAAACATGTTTCTACCCCTGGATGCAATACAAATTATTTGGGATATAGTTAGATTCCACCTTCATGATTATTAATTGTTGAGTGAATTGTTTTATAACGCGACCCTTTTATTTATATTAGGTCTTAAAGTTTTTGCATAAATTAGGGCGTGGTCACTTTGATGGACAGGTACGTGCCTCACTGTCAGCTAACAGCAACTTGTCCACTCTGCTAGGCTATAACGTTAGCTAGTTGTAGTTACTGTACTTGACCCTTTAGCCGTATTTGTGGTGATTGTGCCTTTTAGGGAATGTTGTTACAAATACCAGACAATTAAAATGTTGTGCTGTGCGGTTGAATGTACTAACAGAACTTCCAAGAAGTCTACTCTCAGCTTTTTTCGTTGAGTAAAATGATAATATTATACATGTTAGCAGGTGTTTGTGTGCTTGTTAGCTTAGCTTGTTATATAGCTTATTAGCCAGCTAAGGACGTAACCCTTTATACATGTATATATATATATATATATATATATATATATATATATATACAGTTTAGTTTATGATTCAGCCTTGGGTAAGACTTTTATAGTCTATGGCTATAATGCTAAACGGGAGCAAATGTTAAAAGGGGACCCAATTATCCCAGTGGTGGCCGCCGGAGTCCGCCGGCCGGAGCTAACGGAGCCCCCTGCGGCTCCGTTAGCTCCAGCGTCCCAGCGAAACGCGGACTTGGTTCGCCTGCAGCCCGCTGTAGTATTAGCTAAATAAATTATGTTGAACAAGGCTTATTAAGTGAGCATGAGCATGTGAGCATGTTAGCCTAGCTTGGTAGCTTCAGCTAGATCGGGAGCTTGGAGCCCCGCCTTGTGCTTCAGCAGCAGGTCCCGCCTCGTCTCCGCCTCTTTGCCCTTATTTGGATCAGGCTGGAGCAGGCGGGAGTTAGACTCTGACGTCACTGTCAAGCCGTTAGTGGCCGACTCCGCCTACTAAGGGCTTCTCGGCAACTCTGCAGAATCCTATGGGTGACGTCACGGACCCTACGTCCATTTATATATACAGTCTATGATGGTTACAGATAGATATACCTACTATAGATAATTGGCTTGAAATTATTAAGGAAATTCAAGAGATGGAAAGATTGACCTTCCTGCTAAGATTGTACTTAGCCAGATGGAAAAAATGGTTGGTGTATGTACTGGAATAGGACCGGAGGTTGTTGATGTGACCTCCCATGCTCTCATAATTTGACCTCCATACGAGGAGCTGTTTACTCTTGACGACATAAATTCAAATGTTTGTGTGCTAAACGAGAACCCACTCTAGTTTTTTTATTTTCTCTGTATCCCTGAATACATTGTACGTTTATTTTTTTGTCGAACTGATGTAAGTGCCTGGCTTTGTTTTGTAATGAAAACAATCTTAAATAAAAACTAAGTGTCAAAAAAAAAAAACGCCCTAAACTAAACTGCTCCTGTATCTGTATCAAATGCACACATTGATGCCACCAGTTGAGAGAATTTAAATAAAAAGTATTACAAATAGAACTGTATTTTTCATTTTAACATTAAAGTTAATTAACTTACATCTTCAATTATTAATTTGCTTTATTGGTCAGGCGTACTAGAATATTTAAAAATATGTGTGTGGAAATCTCAGTTCATTTGTAGGGCTGCGCGATTATGGCCAAAAGTATGCTGTATATCTCACGGTAAACAATTTGATCATAACCACATTCGGTGATATTATGAGCGATCATAACTCAGCTTTATGCACACACATACATATAGCATGGTATCAGAAACGAGCTCCGTGTTACAGGATGGGTCGGGTGGTTTGGCGGCACCACCGCAAACTCTTTACACGGAGGAGCAGCGGAGTCCGAGCGGGGGGGGGGCTGCAGCTCCTGATCGGAGCAGAGACACACGCTCACTCAGCCGAAAAACTATAGCTGGTCGCAGAGATCTGCTATTTTAAAATAAAGTCAACAGATGCTGTTTACTTTTAAGGCATGATGTGTGAGCCGCTGTCTGTGTGAACACCGCTCCGCAGTTTAATGCAGGGCCGTAGCTAGTTTTTAACGGGCCTAAGATGATATTTAAAATTATTCACTTTAAATTAATGTATTGCTTGTTCGTTGCTTGAGAAGATTGTGGACATAGTGTAGGTTTGTTTCTACAAGTACAGTTTTAGGGACACAAAAGTTAGAGGCTCTACTCCAGCTGGAGTTTCATCTGCCTCCTGATCACTGCCTCTGTCCCTCTTTCTGAGTCTGACATCTTTATTCCTCACATTCATTTATTATTTTTCACTAATGTCTTCATCTCCTGGCCTCTCTCCTGCTCTGACCCTCCTGGTCTCTTCAGTGTACTCTCTTTTCCTTTTCCTCTTTCTAATCGTCCTGATCACTTCTCAGATATGTCTTTTTTGTTTGTTGAATTACTCCAGCTACTCTGGCCTGCTAAAGTCTCGATGTGAAATGCACTGGTACAAATTATTGTATTACTTTACACGTTAGGGCAATGTAGCCGCCTGATAAGTAGCCTATAATATATATAAAACCAGAAAGGGTTTATCAAACGTGACGCACAGGCAGCTGTGTTTAGAGCCAGTTTGACGGTAAAGGATGTATCCTGGTTTTTTATTGATGTTATGTATTTATCTGCCTCATTAGGCGCTTTCACACCAAGTACTTTGCCGTACTTAGTTCATGAGAACTTGGTTCATGAGAACTCTTTAGTTCTCATGAACTAAGTACAGATCGCGTTCACACCGGAATAAGTTCCTGGGGGAGGATTAGGCAAATGAAGCCGCTGACGTCACTTCTTCTTCTTCTGCTTTGGTTTACTGGCAGGCCGCAAACAACTTCACGGCGTATACTGCCACCCGAAGTCCCCGGAGTTGGGGACTGGCTTCAGTAGAAGCTGCTGGGACTCCCAGCAGCTTCTACTGAAGCCTTCCGAGTAAATCGCCAGAACGCCGACACCTCCTCATCACTCCACCGCTCCCACGTTTTATTTTGTGTTGCCATAAGTTAGTCTCTCTCCGTTGGTGCGCTGGGCTAATGCTAATGCTAATAATAATGCGAGCAAATAAAATGGCGGCTTCACAAAACTTTTTGGGAGTTTTACGGGGTGTGGTTTGCAATCCGCCCAGCCAATCAGACATAGGAACCTTTTTCTCCCATGAAAGTACCTGCTCTCTAGCAGGGACGGAAAAGGGGATAAAAAGGTTCTGATGAACTAAGTTCTAACTATATCGGAACTAAAGTGGGAAAAGTACTCCGGTGTGAAAGCGCCTATTGCTGTGATGTGTGAGAGTAACTTACGTGGATTTAATAGTACCGCATAGTTTAGCAAATAAAAGTGACCAATCTCCCAGCTAACGCTGTCTGTGTAGTATTTTGTAACCTAACGCCCCAAACAGCGACCGTCTGTTAAACGCTATCGATTCAAACAGGAACGTTTTATTAATATTTTGTTTCAAGCTCTCGTCTTTAGTAAAAACAAAACTAGTCGAAGGGGAGATGCTCCCAGGGGAAGCTGATCCACCTTCAGGTGCTGAGACAGCTCGGTCTCTCTTCAGCTGTGTGAGCCGCGGTCTGTGTGAACGCCGCTCCGCAGTTTAAAGCAGGGCCGTAGCTGCATTTTTAACGGGCCTAAGATGATATTAAAATGATTCACTTTTAATGAATGTACTGCTTGTTTCGTTGCTTGATAAGCTTGTGGACATAGTGTAGGTTTGTTTCTACAAGTACAGTTTTAGCGACACAAAAGTTAGGGGGGCAGCTGCGGGGGCAAGGCTCTACAGTGGGCGGCATCTGCCGCCCCTTGCCTCCCTGTAGATCCGCCCCTGCATTAACAGTAATTTCAATATAAAAACGAATCTTCAGCAGAGCAATCCTCACCTGTAGTGGGCACAGAGCTGGTAGGAGGTGGCGTGGTAGAGCAGCAGCGTGTTGGCATGGTCGTCCAGTGTCCACACCGCCTCCTCTCCCCATAGGCTGAAGCTGGTTGTCATGGATACAATGGCGGACGGCGGGCTGTAGGGATCGAGCCTTCGAACAGCCTGAAGACTCAGACAGTCAATGACCAGCACGCCTGGACCATTGGAGAGCCATAACTGAGGGACAACGGACAGGGACAGTGTTGGAGACGGAGAGATCCTCAGGAGAGAGTGTTTATTTTGAAGCTACCTTTTAGTGACTCCTCAGAAGTTCCCTGCACCCACCTGGGATCCCCTACTGACCAGCACCATGCTGCTGACTGGGTAGGGCCTCTGCCTGGGGTCCGAATCCTTCAGGGCGAACAGCGTCCTGTTGAGGGTGTGTGAGCACAGGTAGGTCTCCCCCTCCAGAGGGAGGTCCTCCAGCAGGCTGTACACTGCCACCAGGCCGTCAGACATCCCCGCAAACACTCTGGCCAGACTCTGAACAGACCAGGACGTTCACATTTGAATAATCATCACGTTTTACAGGCTGTGCACCTCTTTGGACTATTCATGACGCGCTGTAGAACCAAACTGTGGCAGTGTTAGCCTGAAGATAATTTGACGTTATCTGGTAATATGAACATTTATAAGCGGCTTATTTCTATAACATGAAATATGTGCACGTCACACGGCCATTTAATTATTTGTGTGCGTGCGTGCATGCATGCGTGTGACCTGTTCTTGGGCTGGAACAGGGAGCAGGCAGGTGATGATGGCTGGACAGGAAAATTGTTTCTGGGGCTGGCTGAGCGGACACATATCCTTCAGACTGTAGATGAAAATCTCCTGCTCCTGTTACACAATAATAAACATACTTTCAAGACTTTAAGATGTTCAAATGAATATCTATCTTTGTGTTCAGAATACAGCTGGTTGGACTAGCTTAGCATAAAGTCTTAAGCTGGGCGATACAGCTGCCTGTAAGCAAGTTTAGAAATCTACTACCCACACTTATGGTTCACAAATATTCGCTGCACTGACACATTCATGACCCGCATGGTTGAAAGCATTTTAATCTATGTTGTAAATGACTGTAACCATTGAGAGAACACGATGACTCTTTACCAAACACGATCGCAAACACTAAAAAGCATTCTGGTCTCTTTCATTAAAAACCTTTCACAAGAAAACAAACTCTCAAAAGATGTTGACTTAAGCACCAGGCGGAGCACTCTGGTTCCAGAGTGTCTCAGTGTTACAGATCGCGAGAAGCCATGCTATTGTGGTTCATCCAAACATTGAGAGAGAGTCCCCCCCCCCCCAGGAGTATGGCGAGGTCACTAGTACTGTGAAATATAAAGAGAAATAAAGCAGAAAAAGGTGGTGTGTACCTCAGTGGCCATCCATAGAATGTTACCCATCTTCATCTGACAGCTGACCCTGCTGCCTGCACAGCTCATCCTCTTCACTTCCACCTGCCCCTTCTCCACATTCACCACACTGTAGCTCCTGCACAACACACACAGCAATACACAGAGTTGGTGTGTAAATGCCCCTGCCAACCTGAGCAGTGATCAGACGCACCGCTGGTTATCCAGGTGCTGTCCACAACAAAAGAAAATAACGATCTTCTGAGTGTGAGTTAGTTTCGTGTGTGCAGGGTTTAAAGGAAAAAACTGTGTAAAAACCGAAGCGCAGCTATAACGTGCGTGGACAATCAATCAAATTGTATTTATATAGCCCAATACCAAAATTACACTTGTCTAAGGGGGCTTAGTGTTTGAAGCATACCCACAAGCTATTAACACTCTCCAGCAACATTCGGCTGCAGAGTTTGTAAAAGAGTTTGTTCATTTTGGTTACTTCACAGTACTTTTTTTGGTAAATGTATTGTACACATGAAATGTATTCAACCAGACTGTGTGAAAACAGTTTTGGCTTAAAAAGAAAATCAAAACGTGACGAAAACAAGTCAAAGAGAATAGAAAAAAATCAAGCAGGCAGAAGCTGGATTTCCAATATATATGAATATAGCCTACTGTAGGCTACAGCTTTCAATGTGTTTATGAAATATATAAGCCCATGTTGTCTGTGCTGCATTTAATATCACATTAAGAATATGGATAAACCCGGGTTAGCAACTTATAACTAAATTATTTAATTTTCTACTTTCTCTTTCTGACATTGTTAGGTGACAAAATCCCACATTCTTTTGTTACAAGATGTTGCATTTTAAAAAGGATATGGATAATATTTAACAGTTGTTATGTACTGTACGCGCACAGCATTGAAGGAAGAAGTTATCCGACTAAAGGTCTGAAACACACCTGCTGTCCTTGTCTCCATCCCAGAACACAGCGCTGTGTCCCTGCAGCGGCGAGAGGAAGAGCTGCGAGTGGCTGCCGGCCAGCAGGAGGTACCGGAGGCAGGGGAAGCTGGGCTCCTGCATCCGCCTCACACACTGCAGGGCCACCGGCCTCTACACACACACACACACACACACACACACACACACACACACACACACACACACACACACACACACATGAGTGTTAACTGGGAGCGTGTATCGCATAAATGTGGCACACACTGTACCATTTAAAGAGAACATGATACCCCACAAGAGTCCACCTGCAAAAATGACAGGTTTTGTTTTAACTTCTGACCCTTACCCTGGGTCTGTGTGAGGGTGGAAGAGACTTTCTTATTATGTTGGTAATGTCCATTTCATAAAGAGCAGAGCAACGGGAAAACAAGTGAGTTTTTGATAAATCAATAAAAAATCAATAATAAATCAATACAAATAAAGAAGCTGGGAGACGCACCTTCTCAGGCTTGGTGTCCCAGCACTCAGTCAGCAGGCTGTGGAGGCAGCAGAACTGGACCTCCTCTGGGCTGCCCAGCAGCGGCCGGATGCCTTTGGAGAGCTTCTTTGCGATCTGAAGCTGGTGGTGTCCCAGCAGTGGCCTCTGCCCAGACAGCAGCTCATACAGCACCATACCATAGGAGAACATGTCCACCTGTGTGCAGTAATGAGAAGAGACAAAACAGGCACATCAAGGTCAGGATCAGAGTTAGGTTCCTGAAACGAAAAACAATCCTCACTGACCCACGGGTTTCTGTTCTGTGTGAGTTTTGGGGGTAATACTATCGTATTGAATTGGGGAAAACAAAAACACCATATAAAAAAATTGGGATATGGAAAAATACAAGGCAGGCAAATATGAACTCTGCACTAAGGAAAAGAAAAACATGTTATGCGAATAAACTTGTCCCGAACAATTCCAAGGCAATATGGAGGATCCTGAAATTATATTCCTAGTATATTTTATTAACTGTAAGAAATTCTAAATGTAATAATGATTTGCTATTTTTGACAGATACTCAGGTGAGTAAGGGGAGTACCTATAGTCAGGGGTGCACATAACACAGTCTCCCTCACTGTCCTCCTCAGTGTCTCCTTCACTGTCCTCTATTTACACTTCTTGCATGGTAGATGATGAAGAGATGCTGCAGTCTTCCTCACTGTCTTCTTCAGAGAGGTTTTGCTCCACCTTGTTGTAAATAAAACTGCAGCAGCTTGACCACAGAACATGAACGTTGTGATCAGCTGATTTTGCGCAGTTCTCCAGTGTGCGCAGGGACCAGAATGTGCACAGGAGGGGAGTCTCCATCCGCAGCCAGTTGACGTAGTTTTGGCACAATTCTGTTGTACATACCGACGTTAACAGCAGCCCTGTCTTTGCACACGGCACCAACTCTGTCGTCCAGTGATCTAAGCCTCTGCCTCCTGTAAAGCTTCACAGGTCCGTCGGTTATGGCCTGCGGCTCGGCCAGCATCCAGTTCAATCAGTCCAAGAAAGTCAGAAGATTTTTTGTAGGGAGCAAAACGCCTAAGTGGCTGCTTAATGTATTTTAGATTTCTGGACATGTCTAATAGTTTATTGCACTGAGTGTTGACAAGAAACACGTGTAGATGAAATATGTGTTTTGTTTTGATGACCTATCAGGTACGCAAAGGCGCGCAGTGACACAAGTGATGTTACGCATTTCAGATGTTGCCACACATGCGTACCTGCGTTATGTGCACCCCTGTCTATAGTATCTACCTTACATGAGTCTTCTCGTTTTGTTTTGGCAGACATCAGCAGCCATACTGTTCCTTTTCCTACTGTACTGCTTCACACATCTACTGATGCAGATTAAGGTCAGTACCTTCTCATCGTATACGATGCCCGGTCGGATCTCAGGAGCCTGGTAACCCGGTGTGCCCTCGACCCCCAAGGCTCCCTCATGGAAGGTTTGTCGAGAAATGCCATAGTCAGAAAGTTTAATGTTAACCGGGTCTTGAACCTGGAAGAAGATACACAAACAACTGTTTGTTTTATAAGAAAACAGAAATTGGTCATATGATTCAAGTTTCTAATGAAAGCATTTTGAATGCCTGTCCCTATCTTGATAATCTCTGTTGGACACTGACAGCAGGCACACCAAGTAAAATAAGCTGTGACTATCTTAACACATAAATAATGTTAATACATAATGAAGACATGTAACCAAAATAACATGTATGTAACCCATTCACAGACCTCCAGAGACCACACCAGGATGTTGTCAGATTTGAGGTCACAGAAGATGATGCTCTTCCTGTGAAGGTATGCCAGTCCTGTGGCAATCTGATAGGCTACTCTAAAAGTTAGCATGTGACCGAGGGGCATGTATCTGGAGCCTACAAGGAGAAAACATAACGATCATGTTCCACTAACATAGCAACAGGTTATAAGATCAACTTCAGGAGATAATCACATGATGCAGTTCCTTCTACATGCCTTTGCGCTTCTCCTCCAGCACAGTGTTCAGGCTGCCCAGGGGGGCTAACTGCAATGCGAAGCACAGGGGGTGGATGCTGATGCCCAGCAGAGAGACGATGCAGGGATGCAGCAGAGAGTGCAACATACTGGCCTCCTGGCGAAACTCAGAGAAGCTCCGACAAGCATCTGCAGACTGCAGGTGTTTCAGCATGGTGTCTGAGGCAAGAAGGAATAGAACCAGAGGAAGCAACACAGTTTAGAGGATGCATATGGGGTACATAAAGAATAGATGTGTGCTGCAATGAAAGCAATACTAAGAGCTCCAAATATTATATGTCTACATGCTTTAATCAAAATCAAATCAAAGCCCATTATCATAAAACACGTTTGTCCCAGTGGGCTTTACAGATAAAAACAAACAGCAACATTGTAAACAATAAAATGAAAAGACACGATAATGTGTGAGATACAAATAGAAACTCGAAAATGCATTTCCTGCTGAAAATGCGTGCAAATGCTGTAAGCTGCGTACATTTGTTGCTGAACTTAGCTGAAAATGCAGAAAAAGCTGAATATTTTAATTGCTGAATGGTCTCTGTAGCTGCTTTTAGCTACAAAAACCAAGTAAGTGTGTTGCTGAACTTAGCGGAGAAATGCAGAAAGGTGAAATTATTTGAATCAAAATTGTTAAAGCTCAAATACATTTGTTGGAAAACTTAAAAGTGAAATGTTAAAGTGGAAGAGTAGGAAAAATAGTGATGAAGCTTAATAAACAACAAAATGTATAGCCTCAATGTCCTGAAATAGCTGAATAATGTTATAGTTGAATGGTTTTTGTAGGTGAAAGTAGGCTGAAGGAGTTAGATATCAAATGTACGTACGTAGTAGTACACTGTAAGTAAAAGTAGGAGCTGAACATTTTAATATTTGAATGGCTTCTGTAGCTGAAAGTATGCTGAAGAAGTTAAACGGCAAACATTCGTTGAAATAATAATAATAAGATGCTAAGTTAGATTTATGGTCAAACTAGTTTGGCACTCTGCTTTACTAGTTCAATAAAACATTACACTAGTCACTCTTTTTCAGCAACTAGTGGCACTTTTGTTCGACTAGTTAGCACATAAGCCTTACTAGTGACGCCAGGAGCAGCACTAGTAGCACCAAAGTATCAACTTGTAAGCTTTTTGATAAACTAGTGACCCTCTGACCGTACTAGTGACCCTAAAAGTCTTACAAGTTAACTAGTGTGCTGCAAAAGCTCTGACATGTTAACTAGTTACAAAAAAGAAGCAGAACTAGTTAACTAGTGGCATACATTTGTCTGCACTAGTTAACTAGTAGCACCCAGAATCACTCACTAGTTAACTAGTAAAGGCAAAAGGTTCACTAGTTAACGCCTCTTTTGACCTTAATAGTTAACTAGTGGGGCTCAAAATGTCTACACATTAACTAGTGGACCCTTTGCCCTTTACTAGTTAACTAGTGAAATACATTTAAATTCAACTAGTGAACTAGTGAGACTTAAAATGTTCACTAGTAGTACTAGTGGATCCCAAATGTGCACTAGTTGCACAGAATGCTAATGAGGAGGAGGGGAAAGAATGCATCAAGGTCTCCTATTGGCCCTAAGCTATAGAGTGCCACCCCGCCCAAATAGTTTATTTAAGAGCTGAAATACACTGTGTTTTAAAATACAGTCATCTGACCATATTTACAAAAATATAAAACAAAAGTATTTTTGTAATTATGATCATATGACCGTATATCAAATTAGGTAAGAACATTGAAGACTTTCTTAAAATTAGAAGGTTGCCTTAGGACTGCAGACAGGAATATAGATCCTCTTTAAAACCTTTTATTAAGCTGCAATTTGAAAGGTGCTTGGATTAGAATGGCATTGTGATGACATTATTGATGGATAGAAAGAGGAAGTAACCCTCTTCGGATCACAGCTTTGAGAGATCGCCGTGACTTCCTAAATATTAGTCTAAGGCAAAACATGGAGAGGTTGTTTATCATACGGATCTATCGTTATCCTGATTTTAAGATCTGTCCAGTGTTTCTGCTTTATTAATTTCATGAGCACCGCTTATAAAATGTCCCACGATCATATACTTTTGTGTCTCGATTGCCGGTGTTCTCACACACAAGCATACGCACACTCGCACCAACAAAAACACACACACAAAGCGGAACAAAGCAGAAACAGAAATATGTATTTTTCTAGGCAAAACACACACTGACTGACTTCCCACGAACAATATTTTAACAGATACTAAATACCCGACTGATGCACCCAGGGCCGGCCCTTGGCATAGGCAGTATAGGCGAATGCTAAGGGCGCATCAATCTATGGGGGGGCGCCGAAAATTAAAAAAAAAAGCTTTAGAGAGCTCTCTCCTGACAGACTGAGCGGCTCTGATAACCTCAGCTCAGTGAGGTAAAGGCACACCTTTATATGATCATTATAGTTATAAAAAAATAAGAGAATAGATTTTCATCTATTCTCTTATAGTATAAAATACTACATGACAGTAAAAAAAAGTTGTTATTAATAAACAAGAATACAGTTTGAAAGGGGAGTGATTTGTAAAATATCCATAAATAAAAAGAAAATCTGCTTCCAGTTCTGTTTCATATGGGTGTTGAGAGATGTATCCATAGATCTCCTCATGTTGCTCTCAAAGTGCACCAGATTGATGCTTTTAACTTCAACATTTAAAAAAAAATCTTCCCGGGGGAGCATGCCCCCGGACCCCTAGAGGAGGTTAGGTCCACTCCCCCCACTTAAATCATGTCCACATGGATAGGAAACTAAATACATTGCACACATCTTGTGTCCATATCTTTCTGTTTTGGTGGTCATGCCACAACCGTGCACGTGCATGCATTCGCAAGTCATAGTGAGTGTCTGCATTTGGGGGGGGGGGGGCGCCAGCTAAAATCTTGCCTAGGGCAGCAAATTGGTCAGGGCCGGCCCTGGATGCACCTCACGTCTTCGAGACGTTGCTAAAAACATTGCAGGAGAATGCCCCCTAAGGCTCTCCCTCACAGAGCTGAACTGACCAATCAGAATCTGGGTCCCGCCTGCTTCATTTGCATATGGCTGACTAGTGAACGTGTTGGCCATATGAACGGCAACTAGTTAACTAGTGGATACATATTGCAGCTTACACATTAACTAGTGAAGGCAAAATGTTCACTAGTTAACTAGTTGAAGCCTCTTTTGGTCTTACAAGCTGACTATTGAGGCTCAAAATGTGCACTAGTTAACTAGTGAGGTCCAAATTGTCCACTAAATACACTAGTACAATTGTTTTTACATTACTAGCTAACTAGTTACACACACTTTATCTCACTAGTTAACTAGTTACACGCACTTTATCTCACTAGTTAACTAGTGAAGCCTTAGAGGAGTCACTAGTTAACTAGTTGAGGGCATTTTTTCTCACTAGTCAGGTTCTGTTATACACATGTTAGACTTTGACCGTACATGTTACACATTTTTTTTTACATGTAAGGCCTTTCCTTCAACTAGTTTGGCTTGTTTTGCACTAGTGAGCAACTGTATGCAACTAGTTAGATATTGATTCAACATGTATGGCTTTTTCCTAAACTAGTGGATATTTTCAGCCCACTAGTTGTGGTTTTCTTCTCTCTACTTCAACACAATGACTTACTAGTTGACATTTACGTGCAACTAGTTTACTAGTGATGTGTCAAAAAATTCACTAGTCAACATGTATGACTTTGAAACAATTCACAAGTAAACTAGTTGCACGAACATGTCAACTAGCAACAGACAGACAGACAGACAGACAGACAGACAGACAGACAGACAGACAGACAGACAGACAGACAGACAGACAGACAGACACACAGACAAAGATTTGTTTTTCTCCCCATATCATCCCCCAAACCCCTTCAAAATAAAAGCCCTATAGATTTCCTGTATCCTTACAGGAAGCGCAGGAAGAGGGATGTTTTTTAAAAATAAAAGCCCTAGAATATCACTGTATCCAAACAAGACGCACAGGATAATGATTTTTTTTATATATAAAAGCCCCCCCCCCACACATTACTACTACTTCAACTAGTACTACTAATTCTACTACTAACACTACTAATATTTCTAATACAACTACTACTACCACTACCACTACTACTAGTACTTACAGTAAAAAATGTCTTACTGTACATTCAACTATTAAATCAATCAGCTATTTCAGGACATTGAGGCTATACATTTTGTTGTTCATACCTTTTCAACTTTTCTTTGAAATATTAAGCTTCATCACACTTTTTCCTACTCTTCCAGTTTAACATTTGGCTTTCAAGTTTTCAACAAGGTCAGTGCAATGCAGGAGCGGATCAAGAAAAATATTCATGGGGTGGCAAGAGGGTGGCAGGAGATTTTGAGGGGTGGCATCCCCTGGCAGAAGTATATGCTGATTTAATCGCAGTCATATCAATCAATGTTAACTTGGAAAGCCACAATATTGATATTTTAACTCAATAACATTAGGTGACATTATTTTGGCACATCAGTAAAGCCTTAAATATAAATATATAAGGTGGCAGACATAAATTCATGAATTTTAAATGAACAATAACTGAATAAGTTTGTTTCACTCTTAGACCAGCAGGGGTACCAAATCTATGAAGACTGCTGCAATAAGTACATTAATTAACTGTCTCATCGATGTTTGTCTGAATTAATATGATAATATTAACAATCATATTATTCCTATCAGCTGTCAATCACTTTTATCATTCACATATTCAGTGTTATTATTAAATAAACTATATTTTTTAGTTAATGATGAATGTTCCTCAAGACGCTTGCTCACCCTCCTTCAAATTTGAAAGACAAGTAATTACGATCATATATCAAAATTCAAAAGAATCAAAAGAACAGTTCAGCGCCCCACAACTTTACTGCAAACAGTTACAACCTTGACTTTACATCAGAAAGAACAAACATTAAAGAAGTGACTAACTGCATCAGTTAGGGTTAAAAAACGTGTATTCAGCTAAAACATATACATCGCTGCAGTTACTATCCAGTGGAAAGTCCTTACCTACTGGCCTAGTTAAATCAAAGTGGTTACATTTTTTTGGCTGGGCAGTGTAGTTTTACACACCCCTCTTATTTGACTTTCTCAGGACTTAAAACTGTTTTTTGGGGGCAGACCCCCACAAAGAAATATATACACACATACAAGGTCATCATCTTAACAGTTTTTTATGCTCATCCGTGAGCAGAGCATCCAGTTGGCATGTCTATTACAGCTGAATGAGGCAATTACCATGTTGTTTTAATTCAAATAATTTCACTTTTCTGCATTTTTACGCTAAGTTCAGCAGTTTTTATCTAAAAGCAGCTACAGTCACCATTCAACTATTAAAATATTCAGCTTTTTCTGCATTTTCAGCTAAATTCAGCAACAAATT
This sequence comes from Dissostichus eleginoides, assembly GCA_031216635.1. Classification (NCBI taxonomy): domain Eukaryota; kingdom Metazoa; phylum Chordata; class Actinopteri; order Perciformes; family Nototheniidae; genus Dissostichus; species Dissostichus eleginoides. The sequence continues at coordinate 4,328,292 of CM062264.1, forward strand.
TGCGCAGCTTACAGCATTCGCTAGGAAAACTAGAAAATGCATTTCCTGCTGAAAATGCATTTTCTAGTTTTCTTTCTTTTTCCAGCATTTCAACATTCAGAGCTAGAAAACACAGTGTATTTTACTGTGTGAATACTGTTCAGTTAAGAATGATATTGTACAAACCAAATCAGCTGTGCAGCATCAACAATATATGTCAGCTTAAAAAACCCATTAAATAATTTCATTAAAAAAACTAAAAGAACACGCCTCTGCACCTGTATCACTGCTGGAGGCCTGCTGACGACACCTTTTGAAGTGGAAGCGTTTGATTGCCACCGGCTGCTCACGATACCGGGCTCGGTAGATGGTAGTCCCGCTGCCACCCTGGCCAAGGATGTTCTTCTCCTCCTCAGAGTACTCCAGCTGGGCACTGTCCATAAACAGCCTGACACACAGAGACAGAGGTATATCAAAGTCAAAGTCAACTTTAGTGTCAATCTTTCAGTTTGTGTGTACAGAGTCAGACAGATAGATTGAAATACCGTTTCCCACAATCCCGAGTATATCATCTAAATGTAAATGCCGTCGTTAGAACAAAGATCCATGGAAAATTATGCATCTGATGTCCTACTCTTTACCACAAATACTACATTTAGTCAACATTAGGGGTGTAACGGTATCCGTATTCGTCCCGTACCGTCACGGTTAGGACGTCACGGTTCGGTGCATGCAGTCACACGACGAATACGCCTTTTTTTTTACGAGTGGGAAAAAAGTCTGTCATTCAGGGCAGTATCCACTACACTATATATAATCCAGGGGGCGGTATCGCGCCTAAAAGCTGTTTGCCAGCCGCCCTTAAACAACAAATGAAGAAGAAGAAGAAAACACAACAAATCGAACAAAATACAAGAAGAAGAAAAGTTAGTATTGCGAGTTCAGATAACACACAGGAGCTAGAAGACCCACCTGCTTCTTTTAAATCAGCTGTGTGGGAACATTTCGGGTTCCCTGTGGACTACAACAACGACGGAGTGCGAGGACGGTGTGTCGTCATATCAGAAGGCATCACCCAGATTTGCCAGTCACCGGAGCCCGGCAAAAGACAACAGCAGTTCAACAGCTTATCCCCGCTGTTTTTAAGAAGCCAATAGACATGAAAGCCGAGAGACCAAAATAAATAACGGAAGCTTTTGGCATATGTTTTTCAACGGCCCTTATGCAATAGTAGAGGACCCCCAGCTTTTATTGATTGTGATTGAAAGTGATTGAAACACTATCTTATTATTTATTTTGTAATATTTTCAAGACATTCTTTTTAGTTTTACAGCTTATTGAACCTTTTTGTTTGACATCAGCCATTATAGATAATACGGCCATCTGAGTGTGTGTGGTACTGTTTGTTTTTCACTGTGTAATACAGTTAATTATTCAAAATGTTAAAGTTCCTTATTTTTTAACTGAAACGTGCACTACTATTCAAAATAAATAAAAAACAAACCTGGAATTATACATTTGGGACTTTTTTTTGCTTTTTCTTGTTCTACCGAACCCGTACCGAACCGTGACCCCCAAACCGAGGTACATACCGAACCGTGAATTCTGTGAACCGTTACACTCCTAGTCAACATACACTAAAATACAACATTACTTCACAATTGTATTTATTTCCATATGGCCAACATTGCCTCCCATTGAAATAGTCATAAACAAAATGATTAATGACCAATATTCAGATATGACTGAAGAGCTACATGCAATACATGGAGACATCTTCACATTTGTGTTAGACTCTAACAAATGCATCCATATAAGTCTCAATGCTGTCAGTGTTTCCATTCAGCCAACAGGTGGCTGTTCATTCCATTGAGAGTCTCTCGTTGGCCTGCCTCTTTAAAACATAAGTCAGGCATGAAAATCAATCATCTTTCGGCGAAATTCGCCGTTTTGAAACCAAAATAGGTGACCTACGTGAATCGTGTAGATTCGATGAGAAAATATTTAAGGGGGGGGGGGGTAGGTTCAGAGGCTGTAATGGTACGCACCGTTGGGTGACGAGTGGAAGACGAGACGCAATCACTGCCGCTGAGAGAGTGGCAGTGATTGGGTCTCGTCTTCCACGGTGTGTACCGTTACGGCCTCTGAACCAGCCCCAGAGACTCAGTGAACTGCGAACAGGTGCGCGTGCCAAAAGGGACCTGATCATTGGTTTACAAGCAGTTCGCTTCGCTCGTGCTGACCAGAGCGGGAGACCACCATCAGAAGCTGAAAGCACGCCTGGCCTCGGCGATTCCGCACAGCATGAATCGCTCCCGACTCGGGGAGGTAGTGACGAATGTGTAATGTGAACACAGCAGGAGAGAATGCAACGTTAGACAGCTAGCACTAAAGCTCCGGTGGAAAATGATTAGCTAACGCTACCGTTAACGTTAGCCTAACATTAGCTAGATATCGTTACTAAAGTTAGATGCTAGCTTGTATAGCTTATGGTAAATCACAAAAAAGAAAAACTGGTTAATGTTAGTGCTACTTTCTAAAATCTCTACAACTCGTTTTTCCAGGACGTGTTGATGATTTTGAGGTGAGGGGACTGACAAGGCTGAAGGGTAAAGTGGTCCACCGTTCTATCAATAAGGCTAAACTAGAAGTTAGTGCTAACACTAATACAAACATTATTTTTGCAGAATGAGTGTGTTAGGGGAGAAGGATTCAGCCATTGTTAAACAGCTGGATGCTGGATTGAAATGCAGCTGGAACTGGTCGTGGCTAAAACTGGAAAGCAAGGTCTCAGTAAAAGAGCAAGAGGTATCCTTTCATCTAGGAGATGTATTCATCAAAATCAACAGGCATGGATTCGCCAGATGCATTCTCTGCCACAAAGAGATCAATTATGCTAACAAAGGCAGCCATGCTCTGCAGGCTCACTGCCAGACGGAAGTTCACAAGAAGAAGGTGCAGATGATAGCTTCCACTCATAGTGTTGCCAGCAGCTTCCTTCCAGCATCAGCTAGGGTGAATCCAGCAAGCCAGAGTCAAGCCAACCAGGGGTCAGAAACAATCAGGCAGCAGTGCCAGGGAAAGATCCCCGTACCAGTTATAGACCACATAGCAAATGCAGAGGTAGGTGGTGTAGGCCTGTTAGTCAGCACAGGCAGCATAGACAGAGTACACTAGCACTTTGAGATTGTTATTTTTATTATAACAATAATAATAATCATTTATTATTATTATTATTCACAATCAGCTGCGGTCACTGGCAGCATCATCACCTAAACATGGAATACACTAGCTTTACATTAATTACATAATTTGTGTTCTAGGCAATGGTCCTTGGAACCTTGGCGGAGCATTCCATCCCGTTTTCTAAGGCTCCTGGAAACCACTGTATTGTGTGTTTTAGGCTATCTTTGCCAATAAAATGTATTAAAATCTGAATTACATAACATTGTATTGGCTGTCAGTCATGATGGAAGAGTAGACAAGTTAAGTTACAGCATGTCCACCATCTGCATATGCATTAAGCCATTTGCATTAAGCCCTTACCACATTGTGCCTCATATACTGTAAATGTTAGACCCAGTGACAGGCTGGCATGAAATGTCTTGCATAATACTTAGTAAGGAGGCCATAATATTTTTGACTCATGGCTGAAGTTAAGTTTCTCCAGCTCTCCCCAGGTTGGCAAAAAAATGCATCTCAAAATGCATCAGATTGATGCTTTAAAATATGGAATATTCAACATTTTTTTCCGGGGGAGCATGCCCCCGGACCCCCCTAGAGGGATAATATCCTTCTCACCTTTTTCACCTCTGACCCGTTTTCATGCCTGATAAGTACCTGTATCTGGGCCGACAGAGCGTGTGCACTTTTGTTTTGCTTAAGCCCCGCCTCCAATCCACTGACCGTTTACGTGACTATGTGTGTCCGTAAAGGGGCATTCAATGTGCTTAAGAAATTACGCCTCCAGGACCCTGAGGCGGGCAGGGAAGATTGTGGCCAACCCCTCCCACCCTGAACAGCTTCTTCCCCTCTGCTACCGGCCTCATTAACCAGGCCACTGACAGTGACTATTATCCACCCCATAATAACATTATGCATTACATTAATGCACATCATGCGAAATGGCGGCGCACGTGGTTGCAGCGGCTCATGGTTCTCCACCATTTTACAACCAACACTCTGTCATCCCACCTTGCCTGAAAACAGCCACTATCATTCCTGTTCCAAAGAAAGCAACCACAGACGGCTTTAATGACTGCCGCCCTGTTGCACCAGTGAATATGAAGTGCTTGAGAGGCTGGTGCTACATCACATTAAGGCCAGCCTCCCTCCCACCTTCGACCCACACCAGTTTGCCAACAGAGCAAACTGATCCACTGAAGACGCCATAGCCATAGCTCCAGTGTTAATTTCGTCAACGAAAACTATGACGAAAAATGTTCATCAACGACCTTTTTCACATGACTAAGACGAGACGATGACGAGCTAAAAATAGATTCTTGATAACGAAAACTTTGACGAAATCTATATTTAGTTTTCGTTGACGAGACGGGACGAAGGTGTTAATGGTGGACTATCGGACATTCAAAATGCAGGGTATTTTCCCCCAATTTCTAACTTGCAATATCATTATTTCCGCTCTCTTCACTCCAGAAGAGCGATCTCCCTGTGTCTCTCTGTGTGCGGGGGGCGGGGCCTAACAGACACGCTGCAGCGGCACAAAGAGATCTGCCGGGGACGGAGCATTCAAAAGTATAGAGACACTCTACAAGGCTCGATGTGGACAAAGCTCATTTGCCATTAGTGTTTTCGCGTTAGCGCGTTGACAGGAGTAGAGTAGTCTGTCCAAACAGCCGGCCAAAAGGCGTCATATTCAGTCGGAGAAATGCACAATTTTCGACTTCCTTAACTCGTAGCTCTGTTGCCCCAATTACGAGTAACGTTATCACATCAGGTGCGCAGAGGTAGGAGAAGTAGGACTACTCAGATCTTGTAGTTAAGTAAAAAAATACCATAGTGTAGGAAGAGTTTCTCAAATAAAAGTATTATCATCAAAATATAGTGAAAGTAGCGACAGTAAAAGTAGTCATTGTGCAGATTGGTCCATTTCAGAATAATATATATGAAATGTTTTATAATGATTGATCATTAAAGTGTTCTCAAAGCTGGTAAAGGTGCAGCTAGTTTGAATGACTTTGTATACTGCACGGTAGCTTGGCCATTTACTCCAGGTGGAACTCAAGTCTGATTTAAAAGACCCACTGAAGTGTGCGACGGTGCATGATCTTTTATGCTAATACGTATAGTAATGACCAAAATTGTCCATTGGAACCCATATCAAAGATGTTGGAATAGCAACGAATTTGACGAGTTTGAATTTTCCGCTGGGAAATTCGCAGTCGACCTCCGCCTTCGTGGGCGTGGCTTGCGATCTACTGCGTGACGTCACAAGATGGGCCAAGCCGAAGTGTTTACATTCACCACCATTCATTTTGTCTCTATTTCAAAGTCGAATTTACCAACGTTTTTGAGCGAGTATTTGATTGGAAAGTGTTTCGCAGTCGACTGGAAGTGATTGCCAATCGAGAAAAGCTGACAATGGAGGCGACAGTGACGAAAAAGGGAGGAAAAACACACGGGAAGCGATGCATTGCCGCTGGCTGTGGTAATGTGAAGTCTGCCGAAGTGGCGATGTTTCTGTTCCCAAAAGATGAAGGTGAGTGGCTGGTGTCATTGTTTCGTAGATTCGTAGATTGTTTATGAAAAATAAACGCCACTGTGTTTGTGTTAACTAACAAGACTATCATGGCGGCGGCAGAGCTCAAGTCGAGTTTCTCCGCCTGGAGATATTCTCACTATTTCACTTTTGTCGAGCACAAAGAAAAGAAGTTTTAGTTAAATGTAAGTTGTGTCTTGGCGGGTCAAAGATCCTATCGACTGCCCAAAACAGCAATTAAAATCTGTTGAAACATCTGCAGAAAAAACATGCTGGGACGAAGCTAGTAGCGAAGCTAGTAGCTAAGACCACAGACCCAGACTCATCCGACGCCATTCCACCTCCACCTAAGCAACAGCGGCTGGATTGGCACTTTGAAACATATCTTTGTGTTTGTGTTTGTATAGACCACATTGCTTAGCAGAGTTCAGTGATGCAAATGCATGTCAAGTTGATCAACAGGTTGTATTATTCTCCGATGCAATAACAGTACTGAAATGAAGGCTACAGTATAAGGGCATTAATGGGTGCCCTTTTCTAAGTAACTAAGAAGTTACTTTTCACAGTAACGCATTACTTTTTGGTGTAAGTAGTGAAGTAACTAGTAATTGTAACTACTTACTGGTTTTCAGTAACTAGCACAACACTGCATGTGAACATGAATGTTGCATCATGCTATGAACAGATGAATGTATGATCAGGTGACGGCCAATCCTGTGTGTAGATCTACTCTAGATCTATGACAAAATATTGTCCTCAACTAAATTGACTTCCATGGCCACTTTCCTCATCTATCCTGTCCGAAAAGCTGTCAAAATCACTCATTTCTCTCGCACCAGTATCACTTTCCGAAGGCTCCGCCATGTTTACAATCACAACTGGGCCCATCTTGTGACGTCACAGCCGCTATCGTCTGCAGCAGCGGTAGGCTCAGACTCTGAAAAATTTGCGATGTTTATCTCGTCCCTCGCACTTCCTAAAAAATTATTTTAGCCATGAACAGGTACAATTATATGTAAGAAATAAAACTGCCATTTCACTTTGGCGCAAAAAAATGCACTTCACTGGCACTTTAACACTTGATTATATTTCACATCATTCCTCCACATCTGTAAAGTAACTAAAGGTATTAAATACATGTAGTGGAGTAAAAGTACACCATGTAGCTCTGAACTGTAGTGGAGTAGAAGTACACAGTAGCAAAACATTTAAATACTCCAGTAAAGTACAAGTACCTCAACATTTGTATTGTCCCATTGACTCCGATTTCAGAAACCTGTATTTGCCTAACTGAATTGGTTTAAAGAGAGAACACATTTTGACTAAAAGTTGACTAAAATGTGATTTTTCATCGACTAAAACTAGACTAAAACGTTTTGAGTTTTCATCGACTAAAACTAGACTAAAACATTTTGAGTTTTCGTCGACTAAAACTAGACTAAAACTATGAAGGATAGAAATGACTAAAATGTGACTAAAACTAATAACCATTTTCGTCTAAAGACTAAGACTAAATCAAAAACAGCTGCCAAAATGCCCTCCACTCTGCACTGAGCCACCTAGAACATCGTGGGAGCTACGTCAGAATGCTCTTTATTGACTACAGCTCAGCGTTCAACACAATCATCCCAGACATTCTAGTTTGCAAACTGTCAAACCTATGCCTCTCCCCCACCCACCTGTTCCTGGATCAAAGATTTCCTCACTAACCGCCCCCAGTCTGTGAGACGTGGCCCCCATCACTCCTCCACACGCACTCTCAGCATCGGCTCTCCGGCTGAGCACACTCCTGTACGCGCTTTACACCCACAACAGCAGTCCAGCCCATCCAGAAACATGCTGAGGACACCACTGTGGTGGGTCTCATCTCAGGAGGAGACGAGACGGCCTACAGGAGTGAAGTCCTGAGGCTCTCAGCGTGGTGTTCAGGGAACAACCTGGCACTGAACACCACGAAAACAAATAAATCACTCTGGACGTTAGGAGGAACAGCTCCGACCTCGCTCCCCTCTACATTAACGGCGTGTGGAGAGGGTCCACACCTTCAAGTTCCTCGGCGTCCGCATCGCCAACAAGCTCTCCTGGACAGACAACACCACAGTGTTGTGTGTCTTTAGTCATGGTTTTATTTTGAAATTCTGTTCTCCCTGTGTCTGGTCTTCCTTCCTGTGTTTACCCTCCTGTGTCTGATTGTGCCTCATTGTGTTCACCTGTTGCCCTTGTGTTTCTGCCTCCCCTGCCCAGCTGTGTCTTGTCCTGTGATTACCCTCATGTGTATTTAGTCTTGTCTTCCCCTGTGCTCCATGTCGGATCGTCGTTGCTTCTTGTCCATGATACCTGTCCGTTTTTCTAGCCCACGTTACCTGTTCGTATCTTCTTGCCCATGTTACCTGCTCGTCTTCCTTGTCCGTGTTATCTGCCTGTTCCCTTCTGTAAGTTTGTCCTGTTTCATGTGCTCCCCAGTTTGTTAGTGTTTAGTTGTTTCTTGTTTTTTCAGTCATCGTCTTTTTTTTAATAAAGCTTGTCTTTTGTTACTTGACCATTTCTGTCTTTTTTAACTGCACTTGGGTCCTATTTTCCCCCAAACCTGACACACAGCTGTCATCCAGAAGGCCCAGCAGCGTCTGCACTTCTTGAGGACTAGTAACTGAGAACAACTTGGACACTAAGCTACACTTGACCTGCTGCCCTCCGGGAGGCGCCACAGGTGTATTAAAGCAAAGACAAACAGACTCAAAGACAGTTTCTTCCCCAGAGCAATCATGGACCTTAACTCTGCTTAGTCTTCCTCCCGTGTGCAATAACCCATACGTGTGCAAAATATATAATTTATTATACACCAGGAAAAGCAGAATATAAATAACATGTATTATTATTATTTACTCTACTAATGATTATTAGTATGAATGCTGCATGTCTTTGTTGTTTTATGTTTATGTGTATACTCTGAATGTTTTGATGGCACCTTAAAAAAGGAGTAGCTTTTCTCTTTTTCATTGTACATGTATAATGACAATAAATTATTCTAATCTAAAAACATTGTGGTTTTTTTTATTGTAAATCCTGCACATTTCTTCTCCACACTACCTTGATGGAGCCATATACGGACTCATATTATTTAATAGTTATCCATTTGTTTTATTATTTTTTGTTTATAGTAAATCTTCCTTTCATTCTAGTGTTATTGAAATAGATCAAATAAGTTTTGGGAAGGCAGTTTTTTGGAAACCGGGGGATGGAAGACCTGGTGATTATAAATGTGGGAAACAGGTGGTGGTGGAGAGCGCACCGGTAGGCCTGAGGCAAGAAAATAGAAAAAGGAACGATTGTACATTTGTATATTCTGGCATCAAGAAAATTAAATGCACAAAATGACTTTTTGCCCGGACCTTTATTAGACCCATGCGTAAGATTCGCTGACGGGTGTCTCTGCAGTTCTATTTCTGTTTTATACTTTGTATGATTTTTGCCGCTTCATAGTAAAAAACCTTGCCGCATGAACGGATATTATTTTTTTTTTTTAAACACTTTTTTCTGTGGACATTGGATGGCCCGCTGCAAAGAGGGATAAAGGATTTCCGCATTGAAAACTGTGCGAGTCCCTTGGAAAGAACAAAGGAGAGACGGATGGACGCCGGTCTCATTTGGAAATGTTTGAACGTGAGTAAACAAAGGAAATAATTAATGAGTCATGCTTGTGAGTTAATGGATGCATACGCAAATGAAGCCCTGTTAAAGGTCTCCTATTATGCTATTTTTAGGCATATATTATGGGTCTCAGATATATAAAAATATATAAAAACTTGTCTATGTTTTGCTCAAAATACCAAACAGATCATGCATTTTAGACATCCCTCACATCCCTCTATTTCAGCCCTGTTAGAGAAACGCTGATTTTGGGTACTTAGCCTGGAAAAAAAAAAAGAGCAGGTGGAACTAATGCCTACTCAGAATTGCACATCAGCTACAGTTACATTCTGCCATGATTAAACACCATCATGTTCCAAACCACATCAAGGATTATTTCCGAAACAGTATGGAGCTCAAATGCTTTTTCTCTTGCGGATTTACCACAAGGTGAGTTCCTTTTTTTATTTCCTGCTTTTTTACACATGTACTCTCTCCAGTACAGGTTAGCTCTGAGTGTTAGCGATGCTAGCTAATGTAAAGAAAGACCATATTACGTCCAAAACACGTCAGGAATTGTTTCTGATAGCAACTTTCTGATAGTGCCGTGGGTCTGCATGTCCGATATGACGTAATTTACGTCATATCGGACGCAAATCTGGATCAGCTCCGTTGTACCCCAGTTTTTGGAGATTTGGGTACGGGTACGGAGGAAAAGAGAGAGGGTTTTCTTTTCTGACACTTTATGAGTTCCCTGACACACCGGGGACATATATTTATGTATAAAAGACATCAAAAAGTGCATTTCGCATGATAGGTCCTCTTTAAAGTAACATATAACAAAACGTGTTAAAATGTTATGGACAGAATCACTAAACGCAGCATCAAAGGAATAAGGATGTCTGTGTGAAGAAGCTTTACGCACGCCGCGGAGGTCAGCGGTATGGATTGAAACGGACGCAATCTGATCAAAAGAAATCAATCAAATTAAAAGCAACTCATTACTAAAAATGATTGAACCTAAAACTGCTATGGAGGCAGAGGATCTTTTAAAATCCCTCACGGCCACACGCAGAGGGAAACTTGGAGTGTGCACAAGGAAACTAAATTAAACAAAAGCCCTGCTCATTGACGGTGGAAATGTTGATGATGTTGATTATTGTATGGACATGTTTAAAAGTGCTATGGGGGTAGAGCGATGAGCTGGTAAGACGCACTCGCCAGTTGCTCGCACACATTTCGAGTTAAAACTAAATTTTTCGACGAAACCACCACATTTTAGACGTTTGAAAAAAATCGAATAGATCTGTGACACTAAAAGGAGAAAATCCCGTTGTAAAATGCCGAAAAGAACATTGTAAAATCCGACCAGAGCGGCGAACTAGGCCCTAAAGAAGCCTCGGGCTCAACTAACGAAGAGGCCTCCGGAGTGGCTGGACGGGATACGGACGACAGTAGCATACTGGGGGCTATAGCAGCACTCCATGCAGAGCTGACGCTAGTCAAATCGGAGATTTGCCGTAAAATAGAGACTGAGATTTCAGAGGTAACTACTACGCTGAGAGGAGAGATAACGGCTCTAAAAGCCGAAAATGACGCAGCGATAACAACACTAACAGCCCAGATAGACTCACAAAAGCAAACGTTAAAGGAGCTAACCGAAGCGGCTAACGGCTCATCAGATATAGTGCAGGAGCTGGAAAGTAAAGTCAAGACACTCTGTGGGCAAGTGGGAACTCTCTCAGAAAAATGCCTCGACTTGGAAGGCCGTTCGAAGAGGCAAAACTTGAGAGTGGCCGGAGTAAAAGAAGGGAAAGAAAATGGACAGAGAACAAGGCTTTTTGTGGCAGAACTCAGAGTTCCCGTTAGCCGGTAATTACCGGACTATGACCGGTAAAATATGCTGAAGACCGGCAAATCTAAATCTCTCCGGTCAAAATGTCCAGTCAAAATAATTTCCCCTTAGCGCAATACCGCATCAGTTGCACCACTTATGTGACAGAAAAGAATAGTCAATTCTAATGTCTAACACTTAATGTGGAGAAAGAGATGTCCTGTGCGGGTTGATTGTGCGTTGATCTGTTGGTAATGCCTCGGGGTTCCGGTGGGCATGTAAACAAATGCATAATGCTGCGCTATACTTTGTGGCCTCACCCGGTTGCATACTGACCCTTATTGTTTAGGTGTCTTTTAATAAGCAGGTAGTCATATCATTAGCTAGAACTAGCTAGATCTGATCGATATGGACATAAACGCGAGTAAAGTCTAATCTGACGGGAGAGAGAGATTAGCTGCTGCTGACGAGTCGACACGCAGCTCTGCATGATCACCTGCAGCGGTGAGCTGAACAAAACACACACTTCAGGTTAGAATATCACACGTAGCTATTTTAATTACCTCTCAAACTACCTAAACTAGTTATAGATACGTTTAGTTTTACTGTCGGGTCACTCATTACTGGATCCGCGAGCTGCATGATACTGACGGGCTGTCAGGAGAAGGAGAGAGCGCTCCGTTTATTATTCCCGTGTTATTGTAAATTACTGTACACTGTTGAATAATGTAGTTAATCTACTATTATTAGTTTGTTTAATATCGAATCATATCAATTTGTTTTAAAGCTCAATAAATAACAAAGAAGACCTTTGACCGGCACTTTTCTAATTTTGTCCGGAAGATTTAAACTTTAACGGACATTTTGACCGGCAAAAAAATATTCTAACGGGAACTCTGGCAGAACTGCTGAAGGAGACGCTAGGCTTGGAAAAAGCACCCGAAATAGACAGAGCCCATAGAGCCCTACGGAGACACGCTGGGGACAACGAACCGCCGAGACACCTGATCGCTAGGGTACACTATTGTCACGCTTTTGAAGACATCATGAAGAAGGTGATCTCTACCAGAGACCTGACATTCCAGGGTCAGCGGATACAGATCTTCAGGGACCTCCCGGCTGAAGTCGTTAAACGCCGAGCTGCGTTCACCCCAACCAGGAAGATACTACGCGACAAGCCTGGAGTCAGATTCGGGCTACTATACCCAGCCAAGCTACAAGTGTCACACAACGGCTCAGAGAGGTTCTTTACGGATCCGGAGGAGGCTCGGCAATACGCGGAACGTCTCTTTGGGTCTGCAGAGGTGGAGCAAGTTGAGTGCACTCCATTCCGGAGCAAAGACTAAAATACTTTAAGCTTTGATTTTCCAGAGACTGACCGAAAATAAGTCCTAACGTGAGTTTCTTATAAGTGAACTAAATGTGTGGCTCTTGCTAACGGGTGTTGTTTATACAGGTTTTCAATACAGGTCACTCAGGGGTTTTATTACTAACCAAAGTTCTGCCCTCTTCTGTTCATGGGCCTAGGTCTATATTTGCCTAATACTGCTCTTAATGAGCTGATAAATATGAGGAGGCTTGCACTAGGTGGAAACCGTGTTAAATATACCTGTTTTTGTTGTTAGTGTTGAGGCTGTTTCTCCCTGAGTCCTCAGTCTCGCTCTATTATATGAGTACACAACTATACACTCCTATAGTGAACAAATCTGACAAGTTCCAAGTCCGACTTAACAAAGAAAAAAGTACAATCAATCTGAATAGCCTATTTCTTCCGTTTATACATGGGCAGGGCTCAGTTCCATAAATTGCTGAGCTTATCTGAACACCTTATGTGGTGGTTTTGGGTTTATTATTAAGGTGGAGCAACAGTGGAAGGACAGTATGATAGTGATTAAGAACTGGGGGATATGTAGCTGCAGGAGTACTTGGATGTCTGGGGAGAAGGGTCGGCCCCACTCCTTAGAGTTCAACTGTGGTCGTGCAGAGGATATGTATGTTTCTGTTTTGGTTTGTATTTTCACTTTTTTTTTCTTTTTTTTTTACTTCCTGTTTATTTACTTTCATTTTTACGGGGGCAGATTTGAGGCTGGGTTGGGGTGGGGAGCAGTGCCACTGCGGTTATATCACTAGAGGGAGATGTGGAGATTACATCAAAAGACACAATCTAAGGGACCCTTTTATGCCTTATGGCTGTTGCAAAAAGCAGTGGTGCAATCCTTAGTCCACCGAACTGCAGACCCCCCCCCCCACGACTACGCCTCGAAATCCTATCCATGTATATTACAAACAGGATCGGTGACAAAGCGCAGCCCTGGCGGAGGCCAACCCTCACTGGAAATGGGTCCGACTTACTGCCGAGGACCCGGACACAGCTCTCGCTTTGGGAGTACAGAGATTGGATGGCCCTGAGTAGAGACCCCCTCACCCCATACTCCTGCAGCACCTCCCACAGTAACTCCCTGGGAACTCGGTCATACGCCTTCTCCAAGTCTACAAAACACATGTAGACCGGATAAGCATACTCCCAGGCCCCCTCCAGGATCCTTGCGAGTGTAAAAAGCTGATCCGTCGTTCCACGACCAGGACGGAATCCGCATTGTTCCTCCTCAATCTGAGGTTCGACAATCGGCCTGACCCTCCTTTCAAGTACCTTAGAGTAAACTTTCCCGGGGAGGCTGAGTAGTGTGATGCCTCTGTAATTGGCACACACCCTCTGATCCCCCTTTTTGAAAAGGGGAACCACCACCCCGGTCTGCCACTCCTTCGGTACTGTTTCCGACTTCCACGCAACGTTGATGAGACGTGTCAACCATGACAGTCCCTCAACACCCAGAGCCTTCAGCATTTCTGGGCGGATCTCATCCACCCCCGGGGCTTTGCCACTGTGGAGTTGTTTGACGACCTCAGTGAGCTCCCCCCAGGAGATTGGTGTTGATCCCCCGTCATACTCCAGCTCTGCCTCTAACATAGAGGGCGGAGTTGTCGGGTTCAGGAGTTCCTCAAAGTGTTCCTTCCAACGCCCTAACACTCCATCAGTTGAGGTCAACAACGTCCCATCCTTACTGTACACAGCTTGGATGGTTCCCTGCTTCCCCCTCCTGAGGTGTCGGACAGTTTTCCAGAACAACTTTGGTGCCGCCCGAAAGTCCTTTTCCATGGCTTCTCCGAACTTCTCCCACACCCGCTGCTTTGCCTCGGCCACGGCTGAGGCTGCTGCCCTTCGGGCCTGTCGGTACCTTACAACTGCCTCGGGAGTCCCCCGGGATAACAAATCCCTGAAGGCCTCCTTCTTCAGTCGGACGGCTTCCCTGACCACCGGTGTCCACCAGGAGGTTCGAGGGTTACCGCCCCTTGAGGCACCTAAGACCTTGAGACCACAGCTCCCCGCCGCGGCTTCGGCAATAGAGGCTTTGAACACCGCCCACTCTGGTTCAATGTCCCCAACCTCCACAGGAATGCCCGAAAAGCTCCGCCGGAGGTGTGCGTTGAAGGCCTCCTGAACTTGGGCCTCCTCCAGACGTTCCCAGTTCACCCGCACTACACGTTTGGGCTTACCAGGTCTGTCCAGAGGCTTCCCCCGCCACTCGACCCAACTCACCACCAGATGGTGATCAGTTGACAACTCCGCCCCTCTCTTTACCCGAGTGTCCAAAACATACAGAGACCATTCAGCTAATAAAATATTCAGCTTTTTCTGCATTTTCAGCTAAATTCAGCCACAAATGTACACAGTTTACAGCATTCGCACGCATTTTCAGCAGGAAATGCATTTTCTAGTTGAAAGTAGTAGGCCTACTTCCCTGTCTGGTACATTTTTTAATTACCATTTTTTTATGAAATATATGAATAAACATTAACTATTACTACTAATAATAAATATGAAATTCTTTTTTTAAATATATTTTTTATTTCTCTAGTACCAATAACAAATCGCTAACGTCGGAGCTTATCGATACCACGTTCTTTAAAATATTGCAGGGACACAAAAATGAATTCTGTTCTATTGCATGTATATACATATTGGTCTGTTAGGCACAAGGCCTCATTGCTGGCCATCATTGCATCGTGGGTGTTGACAGGAAAATACTCTTTAAAGCGAGTTCTGTTTATTTATTATTTAACAATTGAATTGATTGAATTATATGTCTTATTATCTTAAAACATACAGGTTATAATAAATTATGACAGACAATGAGAAAGTGAAACTGACTGTCTGCACTTCAAATGTTGTCATAGGTTCCCGTGCAGAGGACTCAGGTTCTAATCCGGCCAGGAACCATTTATGCATGTCATCTCCTCTGTCTTCCCCTTTTAACACTGTGACTATTCAATAAAAAAAAAAAAAAAATGTTGTCATAGAGTGGCTAATTGTAATTTTTAGGAAATGTATATCATTCAAAGTTAGTATGATAAAGGGCTTGAATACAGTTCTTATATTCTTATAACAAAGATTTATTTTTTCCACACAAAAAAGAATAATTAACAACAATGGCACCAGCTAAATTGTTGTAAACATAGGTATTGGCTGAGAAATTTGCAATCGATGCATCCCTGCAATAAACCCCACTAACTGGACCTTTAAACTGAGATATCTATGAGAAGCTGCCGGCATACAGAGCTAAACGCTTTCCTGCTCGTTCTAATATCTGAGCAGCTTCTGCAGGGAGTCAATGGAGGACGTATTATATTTCCGGCAGACAAATTGTATACAATAATAACTTCCTACACTAAAATACTTCGTTCTACACCAACAGTGGACTGAGATTATCAGCCACAATACTGCTTCACTTTCTTTCATAGGTGGTAGCCCTTGAATTCCCAAAAGGCTCTGTGTCGCTGTTTTGTATATATAGTATGAAATATTAGTGTGTATGATATGATAGTATGAGCCTTTCCTCAGTCAGGGTATACAGCCGCATCAACAGAAAAACAGACTGAGAAGCATGCTGGAAACATGTTTCTAATGTCCAGAGGCCAACCCATATCAGTATGTAAAGTGCAATGGTTTGGTTACCGTGAAGGGAAGTCAGTCATGAAGAGTTCTGGGACCAGTTCCTGCAGGCTGACTGGCTGCTCAGGGTGCTGAGGACAGAGGATGTGCTCCTTCTCCACTGCAGCCAGAACACAGTCCTCCATGTTGAAGTAATGAAGCACTGCCCCTCCTGCGCCATCAGCCCCCCCCCCTGCTCCCCCAGCCCCCCCCCCTGCTCCCCATGCTCCCTCTTCTCCCACCTGACCTACAAGCTTGGCTTGCTTCTGCGGGCCCAGTGAGGCACAGAGGGGACAGGGAGAGTACTGCTCCATGAGGAGACTCCCGTCACTCTCACTGGCGGTCAGAGCTACAAGAGAGGACACAGAAATAAAGGAAATGTACAAGATCTGTGTTTATTGGACATACATGTGTAACATGTCTGAGGGCAGCAGAACAGACACTGTCATTTATCAAAGGGATTCAATAGGCAACATATTTGTGATAGTGGCCTTTAAAAATTAAACTGTGTCATATAGATTGCACAGAGTGTAGGCCTATTATTATTATTATTATTATTATTATGTAGAGTATTCTACACAGCCAACCTCTCTGAGTCCTTCCTCAGTTTCCCTCCCTCAGGATACTTCAACTTTAGCTTGTTGAAGTTTTTTTGGGAGAGTTTTTTCTTTATCCAAGGGTTTTGAATGCTCCTTTTGAATGGTTTGTTTAATGCGCCGTGTTGCACCCATTAGAATGGTTTATATGTTTTGTTATTTGAACACTAGATGGCGTAATGGGGCAACAGCATATAACTGGTCTCCTGGCACAGGTGTATTGATTTTGACTGGGAGAGCAAGAGTTTTTTGACCGTGTCTGTGAACACGCTGTTTTTCTTTGAAAATAAAAGATATTGAAAGCTAAACTCCGTCGTATATGGAGATTGCATGCGTCCAATCAGTTAACCCAGTTTAGTCAATCCCAGGTGATATTGAGTGGCAATAGTCACCACATGCTGTTTTTGTATTACTATAATGAACAGCGGTACGTTAGGTGCATTCTTTATCACCGTCATCATCGTCGGTCGGTCGGTCGGTCAGGCATTGGGAAATGTGTGGAAAAGGTGGAAATAAACATAATAAATTAAATACAATTAAAAGCAATACAATAGGAACTGTATGTATACATATACAGTAGAAAGGACACAATAAATATGACCTTATAGTAATATAGCCTTACTATGAAACCTAAATACGGTGCTTTTCTACCGATTACCTTCCCACTACACTGGTAAGGTAAAACTAGGCGGACTAATAAGATGTGAAGTGCTTTGTAATTATAGTATTCAAAGATCTTTTTTTGATTTGTGAAAACATTTTGCGTATTTGCAGATCCGTTTTACATTTGCAAATTTTTTTTGTGAGTTTGCAAATCTTTTGAATGCATTTGTGTTAGGTGTTTTACATTTACAAATCACACATTTACACACAAATCCATTGTATGTTCACACAAATATTATTGAGACATATATAAGCCCATAGAAAACCTTTTGGATCATATGCTGAATACAAATGCTCTTCTGCAAACCTTGACAAACGTGTCAACCAGACAAATGGCAAGATAAACAGTTGAATAGTCAAAAACATAATAAAATGATATTAAATCAAGTGTTCAGGGCACTGACCGGGGAACCACTGATCGATCAGAGAGTTCACGTTGTCCGTGATGAAAGCCATGGCAGAGAAGTCTCTGCTCTCTGAATGGCAGATGATCTTTATCCCTCCACTCTTCTTCCTCTTCCAGTTGACATCTGATGACTCCACACTGCAGAAACACAAATGCACGTCGGCGTCTCATTATACTGAGCAATATCTGCTTTCACTACCTCACCATTCACCATTTACACAGGAGCTGTTCAACATAACATTTTCTGTCTCCCTGTTTTCATGGAATTCATTTTAGATTTTCAGAGCATGTTTTGTCTTAATGTTTAAGTATGTTATCTTGTACATTAGGCTTAGAACTCATTATAGCACTAAGAAACCTGTGATATATATGGGATAAGAACACTATGGGGGATCTGTGGCTCAGGAGGTAGGAGTTTGTCGTCCAATCAGATGGTTGGTGGTTCGATCCCCAGCTCCTGCACATGTTGACGTGTCCTTGGGCAAGATACTGATCATCCAACTGAAGCTCCACACACTTCATTTCATCAATAAAGCATTTCCCTCATTTAATTCCTGCCTGCGTCATTGTAACCCCCGCTCTGACCTGAGGTAGCCTCCATCAAAAGTGACCAGCAGCCCCTCCTTCCAGTATATGGTCTGGCTGCGTCTGACTCTGAAGGTGCTGCACCGGTTCCTCTGCTGGGTTCCAGCAAAACTGTAGATCACAGAGTTCCTCCTGCACTGGCTCCTGGTGTTTCTTTTGGGCTCAAAAGACTGTCACAACACAGCATCAGGCCATGATTGTAAGAGGAGTGTAAGTACAAAAGGTGAGTAATGATGATCAGCTGCTTTCAGTACCTGAAGGTCCATCTCTGTGAGGCTAATGAGCATCCTGGCTATAAAGCGCTCCCAAAATCCAGCAGGAACAAAGCTCATCCTGACGAGGCGTTGCAGGGTGTTGTGGGTCTGCTGGCGAAGGCCATGGATGTCCATAGCTGGCTTGGGGGGAAGTAAGTGGGGCAGCAGAAAGCTTCACCAAGAGAAAAGGGGAAAAGAAGAATTAATTTAAAACTAGAAAAATGTGAATAAACGTTAGATATGCTTGCTGCTAGTGCCAGGCTGTGTATGGCTCAACATCTTAATACATCAGAATCAGAATCCAGTTTATTGCTGGGTACGTTGACACATACAAGGAATTTGCTTTTGTGTATGGTGGTGCAAACATAAACAATCTAAGAAAATAATTTGTAAGAGTAGCTTAAAAAAATACAAGGATGATAAAAAATAAACTATTTTAAGAAACTATTTAGCATTTTAAATAAATAATCAGAATCAGAATACCTTTTTTCATCCCACAGAGGGTACATTTACATTTGTTACAGCGAGAAAAGAGCCAACTAAAAAAAACAAATTAGTATTACAAAAATACACATCCTGTAACAGTTTTGAAGATATAGCAGCCAAGGGGTGTTAAAGACAAGTATTTACACCAATTTTTTTTTTAAATATACAAAAGTACCTAAAAAGCAACTAAACTTAGGACAATGAATATTTGCCATATATGACAAACTACAGTGTATTATATTTTAAACTGGAGGGCTGTGCAGACATGTGTGCAGAAGTGTGCAAAAATATATTCTTGACCAAAGTGTTATCACTGACCAGACTGAAAAATACCAAGATCAGTTCATTACTTATAACTGACTGGATTAATGCTACGGCCTATCAGAGTTAGGTAAATATCCTCAACCAGGACTTGACTGTATATCCTCCCTATCTCTTTGCCCTCATCTCCCAAAAATGCATGTTACTAACGCAATCCCCGGATGTTGCATCTCGATCCTGAGTCGTTGTGGCGGCACCTGGAAGATCCAATTGTATCCATCTTTATCTTCTTCTTTTATATAGAAACTGTCTTTTCGAGCATTTTGACTACCTATCTTGTAAATCTATTATATCTTTAATTTACACACAACATGTATTGCACGTCTGTTCGTCCTGGGAGAGGGATCCTCCTCTGTTGCTCTCTCCGAGGTTTCTAATGTTCTTTCCCCCATTAACTGGGGGGTTTCTTTGGGAGTTTTTCCTCGTCCGATGTGAGGGTCCAAGGACAGAGACTGTTAAGTCCCTGAGACAAAGGTAAAATTGGTGTTTTTGTACACATTGCATTTGATTGATTGACACCTTCACCATGATTCTTTCTTATGCGTTACACAGAGACTTTTCCTAGGTTAAGTGGCTCTGAGGAAGTTCTGCATGATTACCAGATATGCATGTTTGATGTATAGAATTGTGTGCTGGAGAAACTGGGACAGACTTTGCAGCAAAAAAAAACAACCTACAGTAGGATAGTACTTCTTCCACCATTGGCATTCTACTATGAAAGGGCATGCTTCCGGAGAAAACATTTCAGAATATATCAAATGAGCATGACATTTTCGTAAAAAGAAAATGTTTTACCTGTTGTTGGCCACAGGAAGAGCAATCTCAAACTTGGCCAGAAACTGGAAATACTGTTCCTCTGTCTGCTCGGTGAAACCTGTTCCTACCAACAGCATCTGCATAGACATCATCAGAGATATCACCATAGAAAGTCATATAATCATTAACACTCTCAAATTCCAGTATTTACCAGTTTACCAGTACTAATTCTCACCCTAAGGTGTTCAGTTCTGATCACTCCATTCCTGGCTACAGAGCGAGAGGACTTGAGGTGCATGATCCTCTCCAGGCATTCTGACAGCCACACAGGACACAGGAAGTAGAGGGTGCACAGGCCGTGGCTGGTGTCCGGGAAGTGCAGCAGGGCCCCTGTCTCTATCAAGAAGCTGATGGCTGGATATAGTGTAAAAAGAAGGAGAGTCGTTGCATGGTGTTGCCTTATGAATGGTGTGGTGGAGGGCATAATGTTAATATACATATAAAACACATCGGTCAGTCAGCTTCCTGTTGTATCCAAATGTGCAAACAAACACCCAAACTCTGTGTAACAGCTTGTTTGTAACCAGCTCTGGGCTCTGGTTGAGATCTGAACAATAGGCGCATGAACATTGACAACAGTGGACCAAAGCACGAGAAAATAAAATGCGCAATGTGACTGGCCCCTTGCTCGAACTGCAAAATAAAGTCCTGTAGTGTTGTTCCAGTGCGCTCCGGCAGCACAACGCCTTAATATTAACTCATATAAGATACAATAGTATTGAAGATATCTTTACTTGGCGAGTAAGAAGAATGGCTTTACCGCTGTCGCTGTGTGTAGAAAGTTTAATAAATATACATTTCAATAATCCAGGTATGTTTTTGTTTAAAGAACCAGAACATGTTGTAAAGGGGGGATCATAAAAATGATAAAGAAAAAAATCATGTTGCAATGGAAATAATGCCTTACATTTTTTTTCTGTTTCGGCATAGGCTTATGACTGTCTTCTATATTGGCAGTAAACCCAAAGCAGAACAATATTAACATGGTATGTTTAAGTATTTGCAAGTGATATCATTATTGCAATATTCAACAATGTTATCCACATAACATGTCTTCCTGATATTGTGCAGCCCTAATAAAGGTAGTTCTAAAGTTGTCTTTTGTAAATGGTGAATGGTCTTGACTGGCTTGCTAATATCAGCTACAGGAGCATTCAGGAGTCATCTACCTCTGCTAGCTGGTGCATGTGTAACCATGTTTCCAAAGTTGGCACTTTCAGAGTTAGTCAGAAGAAAAAATCTTTCAAGGTTACTGTACAAACAAAAAACTTGTCAAGCTGACAATTTTCACATCTATGTGTTTGCTAACAAAACACAGTACCAGTCTGACGGTCCTCATAGTCTCTGATGTCCCTTTCTGGGTTCTGTTTGAGGATGTGCTCCAGCTGGGCCTCAGTGATGTATTGGACCTCTCCTTCAGCATCCCGCCGCTGCTTCTCTGCTAGCACTGCATCCTGAAGGGTCAGGTAGCTCCTGGGGATCTGGTGGAGGAGACCATAGTAAAATCTGTTGGTGTTTTAGAATAACAGAATAAAGGTTTTGTCTGCCTGGTAGTTTTGAATCTTCTTCACAAGATAGTTCCTGAAACTAACCATAAGAACTAAAAATGAGAAAAATAAATCCTTATACTATTTCCAGTTGGATATTTGAAATGACCCACTAGTTCAATAACACCTAAGATTTTCACATTTGAAACTGTGAGGGAAAGATGGCTGACATGTTGGATACCATTCCAACTCCTGGACTGGGATCGTCTTTAGCTCTTTAATCCAAAAAAGAAGACCCTCTCAAAAGGAAAATGTTCATGGTTACATGGAACCGTTGTGTACTTGTAATTTGTATGAATTACATACTTCTTAATGATGATGTAAGCCGTAAAAGTATTATAACCATGGAAATACTGTAAACTCAGCGGCAGGAACTGCTCTGGGATCACTATTGGAGAATTCCTAGCCTTGGACGAGACACAGTGCTTAGAGATACCTCTGAGAAAAGCGTTATCTAGGGAAATCCCCCTGGAAGCACACTGAAGAGGCAGAAGAAAGGTGACAGCAGAACAAAGAATTGATGATGACCTAGTAATTGCCACTGGATAGTTGGTCAAAAGGGGAAGGGGGGAAAGAACTAGAAATAAGCAGAGGACCTAGTGACGTCCACTGGCCGCTGGGTCGGAATAAATAATGTCACATCGTTACAAGAGAATCATAAAACCAAGTTTAAACTGTGAACCAATTTTTTAAATAAAGCCTGCCAGTAAATTTAGTAGGTCTGATTAACAGCCAGTAATTAACTCGGCCTGCTAACACAACAAAAGGAAGGCATGTTACCAAGATCTGAAGAGTTATCTTGAAATTCAAAATCTTTACAGTGGTGGATCTCATAGCAGCCATGCGTCCTGTTCAGGAATATTCAGTTTTTTTATGTCAATAATTTCAACAAGCTTGTCCAATAACTAATGGACTGTTCTCTTGAATTCCCGTAAAGGGTATGATACAGCTCCCTATAAAACATTGAGTTACTGACTTGGTTTTGGAATCCCTCTAGAAATATCATCTTTGACTGCCTTCTGTCGTTACTTATCAAGATTATTTCTGGCTTTATCTTGGTTCAACTTAAAGGGGACCTATCATGCAAAATGCACTTTTGTACGTCTTTTATACATGAATATGTGTCCCCGGTGTGTCAGGGAACTCACCAAGTGTTAGAAAACACAACCCTCTCTCTTTTCCTCCATACCCAAATCTCTAAAAACGGGGCTGCAACGGAGCGATACAGACTGATACAGATTTGAAATTGTTCTGACGTCAGAAACGGGGAGCTCCGCCTATATGGGCAACTCTCCACCTATCAGGAGGAGACAGCCACGGCCATTGCCGCTCGAAAGCCTGGAGACGCTGTAGTACATATGCCAGGCCTGTAAGTGGCGCTGTAGTCTGCCACACAAGCAGCGAAGAAGACTTCTCACAGAATCAGCCCTTGCAAAAACAGGGCTAAAAAAGAGCAAATAGAGCGAAATGAGGCATGGCTAAAATGCATGATCTGTTTGGTATTTTGAAAAAAAAACTTCACAGACATGTTTTATATAGGTATGGCCCTACAATATATTATTCAAATATAGCATGATAGTTCCACTTTAACCAAAACAGAGGACACACAGACACAACGTGTGGAGCATTATGAGTCACATGGCCTCACTCACCAGTCTGCCCAGCAGCCTGCTGCCACAGGCCAAGCTGCTGCTGCTGTCCCTCATGGAGCGAGACACCTGGAAGAGCAGCTTCTTCAAAGCCTCCAAGCCCTCCCGAGTCCTACAGGACACCTCACTGAGCTCACACACACACAACACACACTGAAAACACTGTGCAGACAGGTGCTCTTTCAGGCTAATATACTGATGATGCAGCATTAGGGACATACTGCAGGTGTTTCCAGGTGATGTCGGGGTATCCGGAAGCTCGGGCCCCTGACGGCGATCGGCATAGAGCCAGAATGTAAGCTCTCAGAGTGGCCAGTCTCTCGGTGCGAAACTTGGTGTCGATGAGATCCAGATGTGTTCCCACCACCACCACCGCAGAGTTGGGTGCTCGCGCCTAAAGGCCACAACACACAGTAAGCTGCACGTTTATGAAAATGTATAAAAGAAAACACAAAATGAAATTTTAAACATTTGGAAGTGGCCTTTTCTTGTAAGAAAATATATACTCCTTTGCTTAAGTGTAGGTTTATGGATGTATTATATTTCATGTTGATGTCCAATCACTGTTGACGGTAAATGTAAGGGGCAGTGGCGTAACAAGGTTGTGATTGGCCCCGGTGCAAATATTGTTTTGGGTGCTAAAAAGAAGAACCGGTTCGGAACCAGAAGAGCACACGCACGGAGCTAGAACTGGAACTGGTTTGGTGGAAAAGGGGCATATGTGTGTGTATGTGTGTGTGTTAAAGCTAGAGTTCACCTCTATGTTGAGCAGCCATGTCTGCAGGTTGGCCACAGCCTCCTCTCCCAGAGCCAGGTTCCAGATCACTACGTACAGGGCCTTGTCAGTGAAGAAACACTGGGTCACTGTGGACATGCTGGCTGGACCCCCGATGTCCCACACATTGAACGCCACAGAGTCCCTCTGTGTGACACAAGACAAACACTGAGTCTGCAGAACGGGCTGGAGAGTGCATTCATGATGAACTCACCGTCTCACACAGACAGACAGACAGACAGACAGACAGACAGACAGACAGACAGACAGACAACTCTTTCATTTCTCAAATAGAAACAAATGATTTAGGGCAACAGATACAATACAGTTTGATTTGAATCGTTGTGTTCTGGAATGTGTGTAATGACTGTCTGTATGTATGAACTGTGTGTTTCCTCACACTGCTCTTGTCTCCATTGGGGTTGTCCAGCTCCCAGGTGGAAATGGAGATGCTGCATTCTGCGGGGGTGAAGGGGGCCGCCTCGCCGGTCTGTAAAGCCTCCAGAAGGGATGTCTTCCCCTGTCTCGGTGGACCAATCACAAGCATCTTCAGCAGTTTACAAGGGGCAGCCTTCCGAAGGTATGCCCGGAGGAAAGCCAGGACAGACGCAGGACCTGAAACACCAGAGAAGCACTTTGGTTTCGGCATGTTGGAAATGACCAATTACGAAGAAACCATAGACTACTAGGTACTGCAACGCACTAAAACAACGTTTATTTTTCAAGTACTGTGCATAAATCTCCTTTCTGGATACTTGTAAGACATTTGAAGAAGCACATTTTATACTGCTGTTCAGAAACACATTTCATTTTCACAATTGTACTTTGTATGACTGCTGTCTCTTTGGTTACTCTTGGCGTCCACTATGGACCTCATAGTAATAAAAACGACTTTCTGGAAGTAGGTGAAGCCAGGCATTAGTTATATGTTATTGAATTATGTAGGTTACTGAAAGGAAAACCTTATTTGGAGACTGTAAATTGTAGTTTTTTTGTAGGAAAGGTTCATCTTAAACCAAAGGTGACATGTGAAATCTAAAACAGGTTTTGCTTAATGTTATCATCCCAGCCATTAACAGGTCCTTTTCTACCTGGCTTCCAATGTGAGTGGTGGGGAACAGAATGCACTGTGGGGCTCCAGCAGTCCTTCAAGCCTTCTGCACATTCAACAGTCAAGTGAGGGTGTCATTAAAGACAGTTGGACAGTACCTTCTTTTCTGACGTCCTGGGGGACATTAGTAATGTTGAGGTCTTCAGTGTCCAGCTGCCACAGGTTGGACAGTTGACTGAGCTCTGCAGGAAGCTCCCGGATTCTTGGATTACTGTTCAGAGGAAAAACATGGGTCAATACTTCACATGACAGCTACCTACCATCCAAAGGAATTCAGTTGCGTTATTATTCCTGCTTTAAGTCAATTGGATTAGTTGGAAATCACAGACTTCCGTTAAGCCCACAACAACAACAGTCAGATTGAAATGTTGCCAAACTATGCTGTGGTTCATAACTTCCTTAACAACTTCAATCATTGTGGCTCCTGCAAACAGCTGGAGCAGGAGGACTGGCCTCAGACCAGCAGGGGTCCCGGAGACTGAACCCAAAAGCAGTGATCATGTTTCACATTTTATTTCACTTCCTATGGTGACATCAGTGTTAACACCCAACAAGTTTGTTATAAAATGAGATAACGTAAAATAATACAACTTTATTATTCCCAAATCGGGATCTAAAAAACCGTTTAGAAAACTCAAACTACTTTGCACACTTATGTCTAGAGTATCCTATGTTTTTTATTTTAAGAAGTATATTCTAAATATTCTGTATATTTTAAATTATTAACTTTTCTGTTGATTTGTATATATTTACTGTTTATAATTCAATTTATTCAATTGTTTTTTTAAATCTATATAAACTCATGTGCAATGGGCAGACTCACTTGGAGAGGTAGAGCTCAGTGAGGCTGTGCAGACCACACACTGACTGCGGAACACACTCCAGCTGGTTATCATTCAAGAAAAGCACTTCCAGTGAGTCCCGCAGAATCATGGGAAACTCTATGGAACACACTGCCAAGACAGAACCATGCATGCTCAAACACAACAGACACTTTATAACAATGTAACTTATACTGAAACTGGCTTTGTGCCAACATTTCCAAAGGAAATAACAAGTAAGCAGCATATTACACATAAGTGGGAAATGATGTAAAACATTATGTAACACTGATACAAAACAAAACACTGTAGCACAACAATTTGGTATTGAACCAAACCTCATCACAGGACGGAATCATTCATCAGAATCTGGTTAGTTTGAGCTATGGGGTCAGAGATGGTTCAATTCATGCGTGTCACCCGGAGGCTGGGAGCCCGTTGTGGGTTTTTTTCATTTTTCTATCTCATGATCCATCTCTTGACATTTCTCATTGTTGCTTTAGAGTTAAACAACATGTTTCATGATTTGATATTGAACTGCTACAGATTTTTTAGACTTGACTCACCTTTCACTCTCCATACATCAAACACCAGTGAAACATAGGCAAATATAAAGAGATCTAAAAATCATGTTCTATAGAGAGGCGAAGTCCTGCCCATCTACTTCCGACCCATGGGACCTTATTTTTGAAAAAGTATGTATTGAAGTCAATGGGGAGAGAAAGATTATCTTTCGATCCCGTTTGAATTGTGCCACGAATTACACATATGATGTTTGTTAATATTAAAAAATCATTTCCATGTCAAAAAAGTCACAGTTTGTCGTAAAACTGTTGAAATATAAGACTATGAAAAATACGCAACTAGAAAGACTACGAATCCCAGAATCCCGGTCCCGCATGCTGGCTCTTACGGAACCGACTAACTCCCCTTGTGTCTATGTACAGCTCTCAACATGCCCAGACTTGTAGGGATTTTCACCTCTTTTAATACTTTTCGCCTCATTCTGAAAGAAAGGAGTGAAATGTGCTAACGTGACGGCCGTCTTGGTGTGTGGTGCGAGACGGGAGATGTAGTTCATTGAGCGGTTTCACACAAAAAAAGTGTTACTTCACAGTTTTACGACACATTTTTATTTTTTTGACTTGCAAAATTATCTTTTAAATTGACAAACATCATATGTAATTCGTGGCACAATTCAAACGGGATCGAAAGATAATCTTTCTCTCCCCATTGACTTCAATACATACTTTTTCCGAAATAAGGTCCCATGGAGCTCCCCCGGAAAGGGAGGGACTTCGCCTCTCTATACACTTTCTCAGTTTGAGGAACTATTGCAAGTACCGGACAATTCTAATATTGAAATGTACGTAATTGTTGCGGTCACATGATCTTATAAATAGCGAGACAGGATAATAGAGTGCCACAGTGACGCGTCCTAAAACCCGGAAGTAAGTTAGCATTTTACCACTTCCGGTTCCTTTGACTTTGTAATTTTCGAATCATAAATCTATCGATCATAAATCTATTGATTAGATTTATGATTTGAAAATGATAAAAGTAGGTTAAACAAAACGTGATCTGTCTCTTCAATTTGCGTCAACCACAGACCTTATTTCGAGCTATTTTCCAAAATCCTATGGAGAAATTGCATTGGTTTTTGTCGAAAGAACCGGTAGGAGTTTACTTCCGGGTTTTAGGATGCGTCACTGTGGCACTCTATGGCTCAAACAATGTAATGGTGTGATCACAAATATTATTGGACTTGATCAGACTCAAATGCTTTGAATGCATGTGAAGCAGATGTACCTGGCTCTGGGTCCCTCCTGTTCCAGGTTGTCAGGAAGGCCAGCTTCCTGGATTTGGGCCCCTCCTCTGTTCTAAATAGACAATTTAAAATTTGGTAAAAAGGCAAAAGCAGTAGAAGAAGTTACAAATACTAATCTATTTGTAGGCAGACACCCATAACAACTTCCAACCCAGTATACTGCATGTTTTTTTTTTTAAGTGCCAATTTCCCTTACAAAAAATCAGCAAGACATTTTGGAAGAGTTGTCTGTCTGTCTGTCTGTCTGTCTGTCTGTCTGTCTGTCTGTCTGTCTGTCTGTCTGTCTGTCTGTCTGTCTGTCTGTCTGTCTGTCTGTCTGTCTGTCTGTCTGTCTGTCTGTCTGTCTGTCTGTCTGTCTGTCTGTCTGTCTGTCTGTCTGTGTGTGTGTGTGTGTGTGTGTGTGTGTGTGCAGAGTGGACCTACCTGCCCAGCTGGTTCCTGGATAGATCCAGGGTCCTGAGCCTAGAGCACTTCCACTTACTGGGGGCAGGGAGTGTGTCAATGTGATTCCCACACAATCTCAACGACAATAGAGCCTGATGGGAGGGGGAGATGCTGTGACTGCACATTCACACTTTCATGTCTGCGTACAGCTGTTTCTCCAGCCAAATGAGCCGCCAGCAGTATGTATGTAAGTATGAGGCAAAACTTGAAAGAGTGTTAAAAGCAGCAGCTTCAGCTCCCAGAAAAGGTGTCTAACAGATATATGCTTACATCATAGACTGGTTGTGTAGTTGGTCGGCGGGCCTCACAGAAATACTATTGTTTTCTACATGTGTTTTAAAACTTAATAAAAACTTCCCTGCTCTGCTCCATTTTTGGGCAAGTAAACAATAGAAGTTATGGATGTGCTGGATGAGCAGAAACAGCCTTAGCCCTTTCACTCAGCCTGCTCACTGCGGTATTCTTCCTCCTGTTCTTTATAAGGATGTATAAACGACAACCGGAACGACAGGAATACGCACACTTATCCGATCACACGCAGCAGTATTAATACTTTTGTTATCATATTCATTCATGAATTTTGGTTTAAACTATCATTTCTAACCCCTAACTGCACTCTTGGTCCACATACACACCTCCAGTTCAAAGAGATATGAGGGCAACTCCTTCAGGCTGTTGTCAGAGAAGTCCACCTCCTTCAGCTGCGTCCTCCAGGACATGGAGATGGTGTTTGGAAGATTCTCAATGACATTGGAGGAAGCGTTGCATTGCTTCTGCATAGGATGTGATAGGAGAATATCCATTTGGTTATTTTGGATGATATTCATTTAATTCACTTATCATACATCTCATCAGCAACAACGACAAAACCCACTACAGGAGGGAGGTGAACCAGCTGGCCACGTGGTGCAGAGACAACAATCTCTTTCTCAATGTGGAGAAAACAAAGGAGATTGTTGTCGACTTCAGGAGAAACGACACCCAACACCCCCACCCACAGACCATTGGTGGTACTGCTGTGGAACAGGTGAGCTGCTCCCCCCACACATTGTTGTTGTGTTTTTATCTTAATGTGTGCATATGTTTAAATGTGTCTGTTGATTGTGTATATATAGGATATACATATTTTATACATATTTGTATATATATTTGTATATTTGTATTATTGTATTTGGGATTGTTGGAAACGTTATTTCGATCTCTCTGTCTGTACACATAAACTGAAAGATTGGCATTGAAGTTGACTTTGATACATTAAGTTCCAGCAAAACCCCAAACTGCAGCATCAGAATCAGCAGATATACCAAACAGGAAGTGGATGACAGCAGTCCAGTTTCTCACCAGAGGACAGGCCCAGGGCTCTGGGAAGCTGCTGAGTTTGTTCCTGCACACATTGAGCAGGATCAGGGACTTCAGACAGTGCAGGACAGCTGAGGGCAGGCTGCTGAGACAATTATCAGACACATCCAGCTCCTCCAGCTTACGCAGACCAATCCAGTTAGTGGCTGACACAGAAGAAAAACAGAACACAGCCGAAGTGAAAATCAACCCTGAAACTGAAAGGCCTTTCAGCTGTTGCCACTGGAAATAGTTTGAATCAGTATTGAAATGGTAATAGTTACTATAATGGAAAATATATGGCAACCTCCTTTCATCTGACATGATGTGTTTACATAAATGTACTACCAACATGTTGATTATTACAGCTTTGTAATAAATGAAGAGACCACTGAAAAATGATCGGTCACAAATACAAAATGATTTTTTAAATGATTAGAACATACTGGAAGGAATGTCAAACAGGTCTGTGAGCTGGTTCTTAGCAGCAGAAATTCTCTGGATGTGGGTCAGATGGAGGAGTCCGGGCGGCAGACTGCTGAGCTGGTTCTGGGAGAGATTGATGTGCTGTAACCTGAGCACAGGAGAGAGGGAGGATGTTTATGATACAACCAGCTTCATTTAGGAATCACTCTTTAATCAGTGTTTGCCCTACTTTTGTAAAAGAGAAAAGCTTAAACACTGACATTTTGATCAATTGTTTGCCCTTTTAGCTTAAGAAAAAGCAGATCAATGAGTTTAATCATGGAGTCCAGTAACAGAATACATTTAAAGACTGGAAGCATTAAATAACATTAAGCTGGCCCTTTTTATTAAAAGTGTATTAAAGTCAGTGCAAACAACCATGAGAATACAAACTCAGAAAAGCAAGAATCCTGAAGGTACATCAGCTTCAAAAGAGCCAAACTGTTCAAAGTGCTACATACAGAAATGACAAATTGATATTCATCTAATTATTTGTAAATGTTCTGCGATGGTGGATGTGTAGATGTTCTGCTGTCATGATATCAATGGGGAGCTCATTCCATTTTGTAGCCACGATAGAGAGCAGGGAGTTGTGCACAGTGAAGTGCCTGTGCTGAAGTGTATAATGGAAGCATTTCCTGAATGTAGGCAGGCCCTGATTTATTCACTACACGGTTCTGCACATGTACAAACAGAACATGAGGCATTGGGTTTTTCAGGAGCAATGAGCATATGGTGGGGGTGCTCCTGCTTCTGCAGCCTGTGTTCAGAATCAGAATAAAAATCAAGTGTATTACCAGGTACGTTTACACATACAAGGAATTTGCTTTGGTATCTGGTGGTGCAAACATAAACAAACTAGTCCAGTGTTAATCCAGTGTTAGTCTGGACGGCGTTTCCTGTAGCTTCGGTATTTTTGGTGATGAGGTTCCTTCCGTCTCTCTTGATCGCTCTGCTTTGGCTCTTTTATGCCAGCTTTCAGTCTGACTCTGGTGATACTGTATATTTCCTCACCTGACAGAAAAGCAGCTTTTTTGGATCTGGACAGGGCCCTTCGCTATGACTCCTCAATAACTTGTACAAATGAAATGGTAAACTTGTGAGTATGAGATAATACTTTGTATGTATGAGATAATAACTTGTATGTATAGTAGAAGATAATGACGTATAGCTGCTAGCTGGCAGTGTGTATTTGTCACAGCTGGTGCCATGTGTACCTGGAGCAGAGGACCTGCTGGGAGCTGGCAGCAGCTGGCAGCTCCTTCAGAAGATTGCTGGAAAGATCTAGAGTCTGCAGGCCGATGAGACCCCAGGGCACCACGGAGGGCAAAGCCCCAAGGCTGTTGGAGGACAGATCTAGGTGGGCGATACGTGAGGAGACATCCATGAACCAATCGAGCTCCAACCAGGGCAGCTGCAGACCGCTCCAGCACACAGACACAGCCTGCACACAGCATGGGGGGGGGGGTAAACAGGGTGACTAAAATCTTATCAACCTAATTGTAATACATTGTAAAGCTTAGCTGAAAAGTAAACATTTGTGAATGAACTAAGAGTTTCATCATATTATTCTTTCAGAGTTTTCAATTTCATGCAGTATTGTCAAGGCTTTTTTTAATTATTAAAGATCCTTTGAAAACAAAAGAAAATGTATTCGTATGTAAATACTGCAATTGGTTTAATATGATATAATATATAATATAATATCAATATTTTACTATCTTTTATCATTAAAATGACTGTTTTCATTCCCTTTATGAGTTTTTAATTTACATGATCCATATGCCGCAGAGATCTCATCACAATAATATAACGATAACTTCTATATGGCTATTCTGAGTATTTAGCTGTAAAACGATATTAAGAGTTCCACATAGACACACTCCATGCCCCCGTACTACCAGAACTTAGTGGGGTAAGTGGAAGTGCTCTTGTCTCAGTACCCTCGATCTATCCAGATGGGCAGGTAGTTCCACTCTGCACACGCACCTCCGCATACACACACACACAAACACACGCATGCACACACACAAATTCCTTATTGTTCTTTTAATGTTTTGGATAATGTTTAGGATTGAATTGCCTTGTGTATTAATAGGATTCCTGATCACTGCTCTGACACCACAAGCCATTGGTCTGCACCGCAATGAGCTGGCACTCAGACGTATCAAAACTCTAACGCAAGTCAAACTGAGACTTTTTACTTGCATTTAGTTCATAGCAGCAAAAAATTGTCTGCCAAATGTGTAACGCCTAAGCTGGTGTGTTGTTTGCAAACAGAGCAGAGCAGACATTCTGCTCCCTAAGGTTTGACACAATCTGCTGTTAAATATGAGCTCTCCTCTGAATGCCTCACATTCGTTGGTTCCGAAACACATTCTTATTACCACCTTTGTTTCCAGAATACAGACCTTGTCTCCTTCTGTGTTCGTGGTTTCCTGTAGTTTGAGTCTAAGGAGGTGTTTGCTGAATGCTGGGTGGTCCATCAGGGTGTATGAGGAAAACCCCGCCCCGTTCTGCAGCAGGAAGCAAGATATCTCCTCATTACCTGCAACACAAAACACACAACTCACTTAATGTGTTCAAAGTCCCAGTGTTCACTATCTGTCACTGTACTGTTCAATAATTACATGGCCTAAATGTTTTCAACACAGAAACATATACTTTCTTGCAGTTGTTCAGCATGTGCAGCTATAGTTTTGGATTCCTGTCATTGTGCATGCTGGGTCATTCTAAAACTGTCATGGCTTCCCAGACGAACCCCTATCAGCCAACAATTGGCTTATCAGCACTTTTACTGGTCAGAAGACTTCCCTTACATACCAGAGCCAGCACACATTTCTGCTAACTCCCCGCCCAGAGTCCCTGACGTATTGGACTAGAGATGGGACAAATCTAACCCAATATCCAGGGTGCGCACCGCCATCGAGGATTGTTGTTGTTAGCCTCTGGTTAGCTAGCTGCGCTAACAGATATAAGGAGCTTTCTACAACAAGGTGGAGGAGAGAGGCTCAGATAACTACAGCTCAGTGAGGTAAAGGGCTCTCTGAGTGTTTAGATAGTTAACTTTAGTCTAGGTTATCTCAGTGGGCCTCAAATTGTTTGGTCATCATTTATGTAAACAAGTTTTTCCAGGGCACACCTTTTTATATTATTACATTACATTACATGTCACTTGTTAGACGCTTTTATCCAAAGCGACTTACATACTCAGTACTGTGGGCAATCCCCACAGGAGCAATTTGGGGTGAAGTGTCTTGCCCAGGGACACAACGACATGCTGACTGCAGTGGGATTTGAACCTGTGACCCGCTGATCCGAACACCAACGCTCAACCCACTGCACCACACGCCGTTATATGATCATTATAGTTATACAAAATAAGAAAATAAATGAAAAACAGGTATGGAATAATTCAAATTCATACTATAGGACAGTGAAACAAAGACACAGTTTAAAAGGGGAGTGGTTAGTGAAATATGCATAAAGAAAATATTTGTACAGTTCTGTTTCATATGGGTTTTGAGAGATGTATCCATAGATCTCATAATTTTGCCCTCAAAGTGCACTAGATTGATGCATTTAACTTCAATATTTAAAATTATTCTTCCCAGGGGAGCATGCCCCCTAGGATGATAGGTCTACCCCCCACCTAAAACATGTTCCCATGGATAGGATACTAAATACATCTGCACACCGTTTATATAGTAAAAATATGTCCATATGGTTCTGTTAAGTTGGTCATGCCACAACCGTGCGAGTGCTTGCATGCACGGTCATAGGTGCGCTCCGCAACTTATAAAAATAGCACTACACCCCTGCCAATATCTGTATTGCGCTCTCAAGATGTAATTCACTTAATTGAATATTAACTGAATCACATATTAACTCATATAAATGCATAATTATGCTGGAGAATATTCCTCTCAGTGTTAATCCAGCAAAGAACCTAATAAAAAATAAACTACGCTATCGTCTTCAGCACAAAGTCCAAGTGGTTGCTTTAACCACACCCATTTGTTTAATCACAGTGACCATTATTTGGCCCGTTAAACAGACAGGGTTAATCGAGGTGCTTTTAACAAAGATGTATTTCAAAGCACGGCACGGCCTGCCATCTCTTTTAGCAAAGTGAGGGTCTTTCAGCTCTCAAGAGGAGAATTGAGAGTCCATAAAGCCGTGAACTTTTGGATAACTTCTAGCTAAAAGTAATGTAGTCTGTGGTATATATATACCACTATTCCAATGGATTGCTACCATAGCACACACTCAACACTTTCTATTCAACTTCTGACACAAAGTTGATCAAAGTGAAATTGTGTGAGCCAGCGGATGCTCAATGGTTACAGCTGGGGGGGTCGAATACAATTTCAGCAGCCAAGTACGCAGGTTTAAATCCGGCCTGCTTAATTTTCTGAAAACATTATCCCCCTCTGTGTCCCACCTTCACCACTGTATCTCAATAAAGATATTAAATATTTTTATAATACATACATATACAGTGTATATATAGGAACTTGACCTACAACTTCTTCATGTTAATTACAGACACACCAGAAGTTATTATACATATTCAAAATGAATTATCTAAATATATAGTTACTGTGATGGCAACACCCTGGCCCCTAGCATCACCATAAGGAATATCTATGTCATCTTTGATAAGGGTTTGTCCTTGTTATGATATGTAAAACAAATGATCAGGAATGACTCATTGACATTACATTACATTACATTGCATTTAGCTGACGCTTTTATCAAAAGCGACGTACAATAAGTGCATTCGACCAAGAAGATACAAACTTGAAGAAAACAGAATCATATAAGTACATCAGGTTTCATAGAGCCAAAACATTTCAAGTGCTACTCAACTGGCTTTAGATAAGCCAGTCCTTTATTAGTATATAAGTGCTTTGTTAGTAATTTTATTGCTCGAAGTGGAGTCGAAAGAGATGAGTTTTCAGTCTGCGCCGGAAGATGTGTAAGCTTTCTGCTGTCCTGATTCAATGGGGAGCTCATTCCACCATTTTGGAGCCAGGATAGCAAACCGACGTGTTTTTGCTGATGGGAACTTGGGTCCCCCTCGCAGTGCGGGTGCAGCGAGCCGTTTGGCTGATGCAGAGCGGAGTGCACGTGCTGGGGTGTATGGTTTAACCATGTCCTGGATGTAGGAAGGGCCAGATCCATTCGCAGCATGGTACGCAAGTACCAGTGTCTTTAAGTGGATTCTAGCAGTTACTGGAAGCCAGTGAAGGGAGCGGAGGAGCGGCGTGGTGTGGGAACATTTTGGAAGGTTGAAGACCAGACGAGCCGCTGCATTCTGAATGAGCTGCAGAGGTCGGATGGCACATGCAGGTAGACCAGCCAGGAGGGAGTTGCAGTAGTCTAGGCGTGAGATGACGAGAGCCTGGGCCAGAAGTTGCGTCGCTTTCTGGGTCAGGAGGGGACATATCCTCCTGATGTTGTACAGCGTGTATCTGCAGCAGCGGGTTGTAGCAGCGATGTTTGCAGTGAAGGACAGTTTGTTATCTAGGGTCACACCCAGATTCCTTGCAGTCTGAGTCGGGGAAACAACAGAGGGCCGATGTTGATTGTTAGGTCAAGAGTGGGACAATCTTTTCCCGGAAGGAAAAGCAGTTCAGTCTTGTTAAGGTTGAGCTTGAGGTGGTGAGCAGACATCCACTGAGAGATGTCTGCTAGACAAGCAGAGATGCGTGAGACGACCTGGGTCTCTGAGCGGGGAAAGGACATAATTAATTGGGTGTCGTCAGCGTAGCAGTGGTATGAAAAACCATGCGGGCTAATGACTGATCAGAGCGAGTTTGTGTACAGAGAGAAGAGGAGGGGACCAAGAACAGAGCCCTGAGGGACCCCTGTAGTTAATTGACAAGGGTCGGACTCTGACCCTCTCCAAGTTACCCTGTAGGTGCAGTCTTTGAGGTATGAGGTTAGGAGGGAAAGTGCAGAGCCTGAAACTCCAAGTTCTTGGAGAGTGTGAAGGAGGATCTGATGATTCACCGTGTAGAATGCAGCAGACAGGTCCAAAAAGATGATGACAGAGGAGAGGGAGGCTGCTTTAGCAGTGTGCAGTTCCTCAGAGACAGCAAGGAGAGCAGTTTCTGTGGAGTGACCTGCCTTGAAACCAGACTGGTGCGGATCCAGAAGGTTGTTCTGATGGAGATAACAGGAGAGTTGTTTAACAACCTCTTCAACCCTGAGCCTGTTTTTCAGGTTTCAGGCTCGAAAATGCCACTAACACAACAAATGATATATCTTCACTTCTAAAAGGGGTAAATTAATAATCTTTTTTCTCAAAGCAAGGTTACATCTGTGAGTTTGATGTAGAAGTGTCAGAATCAATATAGATGTTTTTATTTTAAAGTAAATTCAGATGGAACATAGTAAAAACATGTAAATTCTAATCTCCGCCTAAAAAAACCCATTACTTATAGTGAAAACCACCCTTGAATGATGGGATAGCAGACTAAAAGTTTTAGGAATCCAAACTATAACATATAATAAGTACCCTGTATCAAGATTGATGCAAAACAAGTGAAATTTGACCTTTTTAGAGCGGTTTAGAAAAATAAAGTCCAGGCGGACTCACCTCTGGATAATTTGGGAACCATCAGTTCCATTTGACCTTTTTCACTGTAAAAATCATGTTATTACTTTGAATTATCACTATAGGTATTCATTCCATCCAAATACAACTGTTGTAAAAAAATAAATAAATTTTTAAAAAAAACATACAAAATGAAGTTTGACTCCCACTGGAGCAGATTTATTTCAAACATTTACAATGTTACAATATTTTAGTCAGAATTTCCACTGCCTGTAAAGTATTAAAAGTCTCTTTCCTGCGAGCCATTATTTGACAAAAGTCAAAGTATAGAAAAAGTCCTAAATGCAAATCTTGTAATCTGCTCTGTTATCTGCTGTCCGCTCTGTGCTCCGCGCGCTCTGGGTCCTGCTGCAATTCCTGCTTCCTTACGTAGTAAACACTGCGTAGAGTCTGCTGCGTAATGTGCTGACGCTGGCTGGCATTCTTTATACTTTACGCAGGACCATATCTCTGGAACCCATTGGTCGATTTGGGTGATTTACAACTTTTTCTTAACCGTTAGATCCAATAGAATCGATGGGCAGTTCCCAAATCCACGTAAACATTACATCTGCGGACATAATAGAGATACAAACGAAGCATATCTGAAAGTACAGCCTTGGACTGTAAAACTTTATACCCACTATATTGCCATAAATATGATGATGGATTATCAGTAAAAAATTATACGTGACACAGAGACATTGGATTAACCTTGAGCGGCGTTTTTATTCCGTTGAACACAACTTTTGATCACAAATAAAAAAAGGTAAGGCTTAATTATTGTTATGGTTTTGAAACCGGAGGTTGTTTTTTTTCTCTTTTCTGGCTGATAGCTCCGCGAATTCGGGGTCGTACAGTGACGACATTACATGTATGGAATCTGTGGAATCTCAGTTACTTAGTCGATATCTTGTTTGTGCAGTTAAGATAAGTAATAAGGGCATTTCTACCGTGAGTTCTGTGCTAAGTCCGTTAGCATTAGTTAGCATTTTTTCGCTCAAGGCTAATTCAAAGGCTTGGTATTCCTCTTGTGTTTTTTTTAGCTAAAACTGGTTCATATTATCAGTTATCGGAGTTTCTTCCTGTTAAAAGGGTATGGAACATTAATAGTTTCATAAATGTTAAGCCCTGAGACACAGTCTCAAAAAAAAACGTTGGGAGGCCCCCTTTTGTGGGGGCTTCAGGGCTTAAGAGGACAGCGCGTTCAAGTGTTTTAGACAGGAATGGGAGGAGAGAGACAGGCCTGTAGTTTATGACATCGGACGGGTTGAGAGTGGGTTTCTTTAGGAGAGGGTTTACTCTTGCCTCCTTGAGACTGTTTGGAAAGTGACCAAAAGTTAGAGAAGTGTTGATGAAATGGGTGAGAAACGGTAGATTATCAGGAGCGATAGTCTGACGGAGGTTTGAGGGGATAATGTTGACATAACATTGCAAAGCTCAGGCATACCCTGCCTCCAAACGAGGCATACATTTGCCACTTCTTGGCTTGATTATTTTAATTACTTATTATGAGGCGGTCTCAAAAAATCCTGTAAGACTGTTCAGTTGATGCAAAAAGCTGAGTCACGTGTATTGACAATAACTATTCTCCCACACTACACCACTCATACAATCTCTTCACTGGTTGGAAGTTGCTGTCAGAATTTGCTTCAAGAAGCTGGTACGGGCCAACCTTGCTGGGAATGGATCAAGCGCATCCTACATCCAGGACATGGTTAAAACATACACACTAAATAAAACAATTCTAATTTCTGTAGGTAGCAGATAAAAAAAATGGCTTATTTGAAGCTCATATACCAGCACTTAAAATGGTTTGGCAATGTAATTGCTTTTGATCAATTGAGAAAATGAAATCTAAAATAAGATAAGATAAGATAAGATAGTACTTTATTGATCCAAATTTGGGAAATGTTTGCGTTGCAGCAGCATAAAAAGACATGGCACAATAAAAATTCAAAGACTAGAAATAAACAAGAAAGTAGAAAATATACATGTTGAATTTAACAAGGTATTATATATACATAATATATGACAGATGGAATATTAAATATTGAACAGATTATATAAATGTACAATGTGGTTTTATTCAAGAGAAACTATGGAGCAGAGAGTTCTCTGCCAGCCAGAGGTGTTTTGTTGTACAGAAATACTTAAAATAAGCTCCGATATCTAAAATATATTGGTATTGGCAGATATAAAGATATCAATAAGTACATTTTCCTTACCTTGAACAGTTTAAGTATTTCAACTGCAAGTGAGAACATCTACAGAAACGGCTTCTTTAAGATTTGAAGGTACAACCACATCTAACAAGGTTTCAGACAGGAACCGACAGTCTAATTGTAAGCAATAGTTATTTATACAAACACATTTTTTTTTAAAAACCTTTTACATTAAAAAAACAGCATTTCTTAGTGTGGCAGCGGGGTGTGGTAGGGCGCCGGCTGCTGGAGTGAAGGGAGTGGCTCGGCCGGAGGCCAGACAGCTGATCAGAATCAGGTAATCAGTCACTAAATAAAAGCATGTGGTAACCTGGTTCTGGTCTGTCTTGAGTAGGCTGGATCCTAGAAGGACGCCAAAAGACCTGTGAAGGATCCCGCACGGGCAACGTGTTTTGTGTATGTTTAACAATAAACCCCTGTGTTACACCCAAACCCTGCTCTTTCCGTCCCTCATTGAACCCTGTGTGAGCGGAGAGGCTCACAGTGGCACCTGAACAGGGAGAACCATGTCGGAAGGAGAAACCCCGCTGGGACAGGCCCTCCAGCGTCTCGCCCACATGCAGGAGAGCACCACGGCATTGCAGCGACAGCAGAGCGAGGCTCTGCTTGGGATCGCCTCGAGCCAGCGCGAGGACCAGGCTCTCCTGCGGCAGCTACTGCAGCGTCCGGCCGCCCGGGAGGCCGATCCCGCGACCAACCCGGCCCGACCGCCGCTGATTGCCCTCCAGAAGTTGACAGCAGAGGACGATCCGGAGGCATACCTGGACATTTTGGAGGGCACAGCGGCGGCGTGCGGGTGGCCGGAGCAGGGTGCGCAGTTAGCAGCACACAGCCTGCCAGCGTCCTCTCGACATGAGTACAAACACCTGAGGAGGGCCATCCCGGACTGGCTAGGCAGCACGCCAGAGGGACATCACCGCCGTCCCTTCTCCTACGCGCAGCAGCTCCTGGATGCAGCGAGGCGCTGGCTCCAGCCGAGGATGCGCTCCGCGGAAGACGTCGTCGGGCAGGTGGCGCTGGAGCAGTTTGTCGCCGGCCTGCCATCTTCAACGGCGAATTGGGTCCAGTGCCACCGCCCCGCCAGCCTGGAAGCAGCCGTCGTCCTCGCGGAGGACCACTTCTCGCTTCCCCGGCGGAGCATGAAAGAGGAACCCTGACCACCTGCCGTCGCAGCGGGCAGACCCGTCCCAGCCCCGAGGAGGAGGTTTCCTGGAGCGGCTGCCTTTCCCTCACCACCACCACACGGCCCTAACCCCGCAGCCCCGACACTTCCCCCCCAAGCCCTACCTTACCCTCCTGTTTTTATCTCTCCCCAGGGTCCAGCCTCCGCTTCTGGTCGTCCTGCACCACGGGGGGCTCCTCAGGCATCAGGGCAGGATTGCTGGCGGTGCGGGCAGCCCGGCCACTTCCGACGGGAGTGTCCTCTCATGGAGGTCGGACAGCTGGTCCAGGTTGCGGGACCGCCAGTTGCCTCCCCCAGTTTGGAAGTGACGTACTGTATACTGGTATGTATACAGGGGGGTACACACCAGGCTCTGATGGACACAGGCTGTAATCAGACTATGATCCATCAGCGCTTGGTTCGGCCTGGGGCATTGGTTGAAGCATCGTGGGTGAAGGTGAGGTGTGTGCATGGGGATATTCACCAGTACCCGGAGGTGACGCTGGAAATTTCTTATAAGAGGAAAAAGCATAGAGTCAGGGCTGGAGTTAGCACTCGCCTTACGCACCCTCTGATTTTGGGAACAAATTGGCCGGGGTTTGCTAAGCTAGCGGGGGCTATGGGGGTGCGTTCACGGATGTCAGGGAAATGTGAGTTGTGTTGAGTAGAGAGTCGGAGGCGGCTGACAACGTCGAGGGGGAAACGGACAATGAGGGGGCCACGGAGGTCCCTCTGGCCCCGCTGGTGTTTCCCTTGGAGGATTTCCCCCTCGAGCAGTCGAGGGACGAGACCCTTCAGCACGCCTTCGACCAGGTGGTGAGTATTGATGGCTCCTAGCTACACCCAAACGCAGCACTCACTCACCCACACTTTGTTGTGATTAGGGACAGGCTGTATCGTGTGAGCCGTGACACACAGACAGGAGATATAAATACCAAGTTGTTGGTGCCAAAAAGCCGGCGAGAAATGGTTTTCCAGGCGGCTCATTATAACCCCATGTCAGGTCACCTAGGGTACGACAAATCACTACAGCGGATAATGGCCCGATTTTATTGGCCGGGCATTCGCGCAGATGTGAAGCGGTGGTGCGCATCTTGCCTTGAATGTCAGCTGGTTAACCCGCCGGCCACCCCAAAAGCGCCCGTTACCATTGATTGAGGTGCCTTTTGAAAGAGTTGGTTTGGACCTCACCGGGCCATTAGACCGGAGTGCACGGGGATATCGCTTTGTACTAGTCCTAGTGGATTATGCAACGCGATATCCCGAGGCAGTGCCGCTGCGTAATATCTCTGCAAAGAGCATCGCGCAGGCACTGTTTCACATTATCTCCCGAGTCGGGATCCCGAAAGAGATCCTGACTGACCAGGGCACATTGTTTATGTCACGCACACAACGCGAGCTGTATGAACTGTTGGGCGTCCACTCAATCCGGACTATTGTTTACCATCCTCAGACCGACGGCCTGGTGGAGCGGTTTAACAAAACACTAAAGAACATGGTTCGTAAGTTCGTTCACGAAGATAGTCGTAATTAGGATAAATGGCTAGACCCTCTGTTCAGGGCTCTCGACTAACTTTTTTCACCATCCTCCCGGAACCGTCCCGAAATACAATCTAAGCCGTCCCGAAATTAATGTGGACATTGAATCCAATCAAGTCCCATCCAATTAACAAAAAAAATCCAACACTCTGTCCTGAAGACAGAACCCAGAGTAACCATTAACCAGGATGACAGTCTGTAACACAGTCAGGAGACCTTTACAAACTGCCCCGCCCCCTCGCACACAGACGAGAGAGAGAGATCTCTCGTCTGGATTGGAAAGATCGAAAATAAGATCGAAAATACATCATAGACGCATTTTGTAGTGTTATTGCATATTAGAAACGGAGTTGGCAAAACTAAAACTGCAATATAATGTGTATGTAGGAATAATACATATGAAATATATTTTTTAAATGTCTCCAGTAGGCCTACCGATAAAAAGTCAGATAACGTCGGAGCTTAACGGTACCACTGTCTTTAATAATTCTGGCCCGGGGCCCGTTTAATACCGGGGCTCGGTACCCATCCCTACATGGGGAGAGGCGCAGCATATTGCTAAGGACTAAATACGGTGGAGAGTTCTCATCTCAGCCTTATTACCCATAGGGGATGAAGAGGAGTAAGTAAATAAAGAGGCCGGCGCTCCAGGGTCTGGTTCTGCCGTGCGTTTTCGTGATGTAACGGTAAAAAATTGCAGAATTCCTCCACGGGATGCCATTATCATTGTACATCACTCAACCCGCGAAATACACACACTCAGTACATAGCTAGACCCACTAATTTGCGGGCCAGGAATTTGCGGGCACAGCTGTGTATGTGTGTGTGTGTGTGTGTGTGTGTGTATTTTGCGGGTTGCTAAATGTTTTGTGTGTGTGTGTTTATGTTGACAAGTAGGTTTAATAACTGTGTGCTACACAAAACGTGCAGTCAGTTTCATTTTCATCGCCGTTCTTAGTAGAGTTAGCAGGGTATTTTTATTTTACCTCTCTCGTCCCAAATTCGTCCCAAAATTATTTTTTATCCTCCCCGACCCTATTTTTTTTGGCCCCGGGACGACGGGACGTCCTTAAACTGGAGCCCTGCCTCTGTTGTCTGCAGAGCTGGAGGTGCCCCAGTCCTCCACGGGATTTTCTCCCTTGAGTTGTTATTTGGCAGGAAGTCCCGGGGTGTTTTGGACCTAGTTAAGGAAAACTGGGAGGAGGGTCCAAGCACCAGTAAAAACGAAATACAGAGCATTATGGACCTGTGAGCAAAACTCCATTCACTGGGGCAGATATCACGGGAGAATTTGCTCCAGGCTCAGGAACGTCAGCAGCGCCTGTACAACAGAGGGTCGAAACTGAGACAATTTTCACCGGGAGATAAAGTGCTTTTATTACTCCGAACCTCTAGCTCTAAACTACTTGCCAAGTGGCAAGCACCCTTCGTGGGTAATTCAAAACAACAAATTAGCCCCGGTCTGTTGTGGCGACAATCTCTCACTGGGCCAGAGAGCAAACGTTGCTTCGTTGCAAAGGCAGTTTGCCAACGTGTTCTCCCCGCTGCCAGGGTCCACCTCTCTCATACACCACCGCATAGAAACGCCCCCGGGCGTGGCCATTCGTTCACGGCCCTATCGGCTGCCTGAACACAAGAGAAAAATTGTTCGATGCTTATCCAATGCCCCGGGTCGACGAACTCCTGGATCGGCTAGGCACTGCTCGCTTTTACACGACACTGGATTTAACCAAGGGCTATTGTCAGATTCCCTAAGGAAAAAACTGGAGGGAGTCAGATTGAGGCCGGCGGGATCCCGGCCTGAGTCGGGCGGTGGGGGTATGTGGCAGTGTGGTAGGGCGCCGGCTGCTGGAGTGAAGGGAGTGGCTCGGCCGGAGGCCAGACAGCTGATCAGAATCAGGTAATCAGTCACTGAATAAAAGCATGTGGTAACCTGGTTCTGGTCTGTCATGCAGTAGGCTGGATCCTAGAAGGACGCCAAAGGACCTGTGAAGGATCCCGCAAGGGCAACGTGTTTTGTGTATGTTTAACAATAAACCCCTGTGTTACACCCAAACCCTGCTCTTTCCGTCCCTCATTGAACCCTGTGTGAGCGGAGAGGCTCACACTTAGTTTTGATGGCATCTAGATTTTAGACAATGTTTTGTGATGACAGGAGGGTCTGCCAGGGTCTTTGGATATAGGTGTAATTGCTGTACAGACTGTAAAGACCCCTGAGTCCTTTTCATTACTTTATAATCACGTAATAAATATACAAGTGTAAATTAGATTGTATTTCTGCATGACAAATGTGAACATAAAAACAGACATGATCTCTTCAAAAATGTTTCAGTGCATAATCAGGTTGTCTTGGCTCCTTAAATAGACACACAGAACCAACCACCACCCAGCAATTCAAGTGTAAAAGTGTGAGTCAGGATGAGTACACACATGCTTTCCATTTTGCTAATTATGTTTCTTCCCTTCCTCCGGCCGCTGACACTGAAATTGATCAAGGTGTGCAATCATTATGTTAACCATCTAAAAGGGATACTCAGAGGAGACAAAGGGGAGTAGAATAGGAGTAACAGGAATAGTACAAATGTGGTATTTATTTTCCAACTGTATTTGTGTCGGGAATAAAGATGGATTGTTTGTGTATATTACCCTACCTGCTTGTGCAGCAGCATACAGTGGCAGCCCCGTAATGACAGCGAACTCATCGCTGTGTACGGCACAGTCCTTGGTGTCAGCAGCGTAGCCATGGACCAGCAGCCGCACCACGTCCAGCTGACCTTGCTGGCAGGATGTCGCCAGCATAAAGTTCAACAAGTCTCTCCTCAGACATGGACCTGAGAGGTAGCCCAGAGATTAGTGTGAGGACTCTTCATCAACCAACACACACACACACACACTGCAGGGCTTCCTTTAGTCCAACAGACCATTTCAAATTACCATGCAGATCTGAACCCATCAGACAGATTATTTACT
Organism: Dissostichus eleginoides; assembly: GCA_031216635.1. Lineage (NCBI taxonomy): Eukaryota > Metazoa > Chordata > Actinopteri > Perciformes > Nototheniidae > Dissostichus > Dissostichus eleginoides. Next base: position 4,373,046 of record CM062264.1, read on the forward strand.
CTGTGGGGGAAACTTCTGTAGCAATTGGAGTCAGGACTCAAAGAGACACGATGGAGAGCTGGAGCTTTGATGTCAAACACTGATGGTTTATTTGGAGCTTCGGCCGGAGAATTCACAAGACAAGTCAGGAGGTTCTGACACGGTAGAGTTGCCACAATCAATTCTGAAGAATCTTTTTCTCGTAAGACCTTTTAACTGGTTTGCTTGAGAGTAATCAACATTCTTTCACTAGATAGAAAAACAGCTGGGGACACTGAATTACTTGCAGTTGACGCTAATGGCCTCGAAGATTTCACACCTTTCGAGTCATCAAGCCCTGAGAAGGAAGCGTTCCAAATCTCCCCATAACAATAAACTATCTTTGACCGCAAGATGCCCGGTCGTAACAATAAAGCCATCTCTGACCTAAAGTTGCCGTGTCATAAACTGGCAACAACAACAAATGGTCAAAACAGTCCCCCTCCTTAAGGGAGATAACAGATGGCCAAGGTTGGTCATCTGCGTCAGGGCCAAAGGTAAACATCTATGGAAATTATTCCCTGACATACTCAACAATGGTTCTGTCAATGTTGAAAGGAAGGTCAAAAATGATATTATTTTGGTATGTGAAATACTCAATCTCTATATTTTTTGTAAAATGATATATTCATATTCTACTTACAGTTTGATATTAAACTGTTTAAAATGTACCAGTGTCATACTCTCCAGCACGCTCAGGTCAAGGTGAGGACATGGTGTGAGTCTTAATCAAAAGCAAGGTCATGTTAGGATTATGTGCCATAGTAACACCAGCAAGCGGATTAGATTAACCAAGGAGGAAAACAAATGAATGTTATTAGAAAGTGTTTGTCTTTTAAAGAGTCCTGTGTAGTCCGGATATACTGAATGTTAGTGAAGAGTTGTATGACCCAGTAATTCAACTGAGTCATACAATTCCCATAATTTGCCCCCTTTCCATAACTTTATTAGACCCTCACTTTCTGGTTAAAATACATCGCTTGACCAACTGCACACCTCAAGTTTGTAACTAACTTTTTTTAAATATAAATTTGCATCTCAAAGTCCAGGCTGAGATAACCCCGAGGACATCACAAACACATTGTTGGAATTATTTTCAGAGACACAGGGGACATTATATAACTTTTACATTAACATGGTGGAGTGTCTCTTTTTAAAATATTGTAAAGTGGTTTAGCATTAACTTTGACAGCAGTAACACTTACACAATGAATATATCATTTAATAAACTTCAGGACATCAACTGGCCTTCGATTCAATGATTGTATTGTATACATGTTACTAATGAAACTAAAGGTTTGCCCTGTTCCATATATCATGAATCTTAAGCTGTTTCTTTTCCTCCTACCAGGGATGGAGTCCAGCAGCTCTTTGACCACGCTGGCGTGACCGTAGTACGCTGCCAGGATGGCTGGGTTGCTGCTGGATGGTTCCTGAGGTAAAATGATACGGGCTTCTCTCAGGAGGTAAGAGACACTCTGCAGATCACCATGCTGAGAGGCAACACAAAGAAGACCAACCTGTAGGAACACGCACAAACAAAGACACAGATTCATCATTGGAGCAGTCATATGTACAGTGGTTTGCAAGAGTATCAGATTTGTCTGAATCACAAATGATACATAAACACATTTTTCCATTCAGTGTTTTTATAGAAAGTCATATGCTCTAAAAGGTATACTTTCATTGACAAAATTAATTATGCTTCAGTAAATCTTTTAAAGAAAATTAAAAACTGAAAATTGCTGACTGCATCAGTGTCATCCCCTACACATTAGTATTTGGTAGAGCAGACTTTGGTGCAGTAAAAGCAGGAAGTCTTTGAGGGTAATGTCTAGCAGCTGGGCGCAGTGTTCACAGGGATTTCTGACCGCTCTCCTCTGCAGATCTGCTCCAGGTTTTCAGGTCGGTTGGATGATGCTTGTGGACCGCAGCTTTCAAAAAGTGCCACAGAATGGATGGGAGGAGATCTGGACTTTGCCTTGGCCACTGCATGACATTATCCTCTCTGTTTGGTGTCTGGAATCATTGACCTGCTGAAAGGTCAAGTTCCTCCCTAGCAGTGTGTCCTGAGGCAGTGTATGCTTTGCACCACACATAGCACCTTGAATATGTCCATCTTCATCTCATTAGAGCACTCGTCCTTCTGGTTCTCTCTTGTGCCTACTGGCAAACTCCAGAAGCTTTGATATGGTTGTTCTTGAGAAAGGGCGTCTTTCTAGAACCCCTCCCATACAGGCCAGTATCATGCAGAGCTCATGATATGGTTGGCTGGGGCACCTTCACTCCTGTTGCTGTGGTCCTGCCTGATGCTCACCTTACGACTTCTCTTATCCAGAGGAATGTTGACATCCACCTGGATTCATCTTCATCATCTTCTTATTTATAAAAACTGTCTTTTCAAAAATGTGGACTACCTATGTTGTAAACGTGTTATCTTTTTAATTGACACACATTACATTGCATTTTTTTTTAACAACATCTACTGCAGGTCTGTCCGTCCTGGGAGAGGGATCCTCCTCTGTTGTTCTCCCTGAGGTTTCTCCCATTTTTCCCCATTAACTGGGGGTTTTTTTTGGGGGTGTTTCCTTGTCCGATGTCTGGGTCCAAGGACAGAGGGTGTTGTGTTCGTATTTATTTTCTGTACATACTGTAAAGTCCACTGAGATAAATGTCAATGTGTGATATTGGGCTATATAAATGAACTCTGATTGAGTGGAGTGATGGAGGTCTCTCTGTGGCCTCCCTCAATAGTAACAGTAACATCTTTAAATCTTAAATGTTACGTGTGCTCACCCCATCGATGTGAGGCACCGCTGCGCTGCACTCTACACAGCAGGCCTGTTGGATCAGCTCCCTGGCAGCTTCCTTCTCTCCTTCTTCATAGGCTGCCCGGATGTTGTCCAGAGTGGGAGAAGGTACCATAGCAGACCCAGGACCCGGACCTTCCACCAACGATGCCTTGGCTCCTATTTCCTCCCCAGGGCCTGATGGAGCAGAGGACAGACACAGTGCTGTAATGGGAGTTAGAAAGAGTATTTGTGAGCAGGAATGGGATCAAACGAAGGCTTTAGCATGCTGCAGGTTGAACAAATTGTATCACACTGTTAGCTGCATATGCCGAAAACTAGGTCACCTTATTAAAGAATACTCTCATAGTATGAGAGAGGCTGAAGCTGAATGAAACACTGTGAAATCAGCCCTTGACACTGAACTCAGATCTCACACAGATATTGTTTATTAAAGGATAATGCTAAACTATTGGACCGTTGATGAGCATATATTATGTTTCTAGCTCTCTCTTTAGCTTAAGATGGTAACTGAGAGTGTTCTGAAGTATTGAGGCTTTGTGTTAAATGCTTTCATTTCTTATGGATTCATGTATAAAATAGATGTTTAGAGTACAATGAATAATGAGATATTGTTGCAACTGCTCCTTAAAAGAAAATCACTTGTTTAACTCACCCTTAATACAAATGCATTTAAACTTGACATTTACACTTATTGTCAGTGAAAAATAATAATATTAAGACTCACTTCTAGCAGTTTCAACATCTATTGTTAAGTCACTAGCAGGGGTCACCAACCTTTTTGACACTGAGAGCTACCTGAAGGATAACGAGGAATACGGAGGGCTACTAGTTTGATATAATTTATCTGAAGAATATACATCAGCAGTTTTCCTTTGAATAATAAATATTATGCATATAATAGGCTACATATAATAACAATATTTTTACGTATTACTGTTTCCAATGGGCGTCACTTTGTTTTGAAATGTGATGGGAAGATTTTTTAAATATTAACATGTAAACTATGCATTCTTGTACTCTCTGAGAAGAAAATAAATAGACACGGAGCAGACTAGAGAGTATTTTCCCACTGCAGTGAAAGTGGAGGACAATGTCACGCTGCTGCGATTGGGACCAACAGTTAAATATGAACAGCACGATTTAAAGGTGAGTGTCTGAGTGTTTACGTCGCACAGACTTGTTCCTTTTGTTCACTGCAGAGACTGCTGATACAGAGACTGAATCAGCAGAAAAACTTCAGACAGAGTTCACAAGTTTTGAAACATTTCTCCCAGCAAAGGGATCAGAAGTCCTGAATACACTCGCTACACGGGGTGGAAATCCTGCAGCATGCCGCAGCCCCCCGCAGCAGCAGTAGATAGGAGACTCCTTCCCTCTGAATGACTCTGAAGTCCACAGTAACAAACATTTTTATTTTCTTTACTCATGTAAGACAAAAGTTATTTATTTATTAAGTGATGACTCACACTATTTTTAGAACGCATCCTGCGGGCGACCAGGCAGGTTCATAAAGCTGGAAAGGTTTACAAAGTAATCTTCATAAGTTAAGATATACATCAATCCCTCTCTTTTTATCACTCTTTCTAGAAGTGGCCGCCTACCAAAGATATATCCAAAGGCAAAACGCAGAATAATCAATGAGGTTAAAGAGAACCCGAGTTACAGTTGAAGGGGTCCATAGCAGGACACCACAGAGGAAGCCCCCGCTCTAAAAAATAACACCATTTAAAGTTTGCCAAAGAGCACTTCAACACTCTACAACACTACTGGGAAAATGTTTTGTAGTCTAATTAAACGTTTCTGCTATGAAAACGGAAAACGAAACATGCATACAAACATGAAAACATCATCCCAAAGGCGATGTTCGGTGGTGGGGGGGGGCATCCTGATATGGGGCTGCTTTGCTGACTCGGGGCCTGGACTGCATGCGACCAAGGGAAATAATAACTTCAATGTTTACCATGACATCCTACAGATAATGTCAGAGAGGCTATCCCCAGCTGAAGCTCAGCCGACGTTGGGTGGTGCAGCAGGACAATGACCCGAAATATCGACGTAAATGTAATACACAATGGCTTAGTACAAAGTGAATCTGTTTAGAATGGTTCAGAGCCAAGACCTTATCCCAAAAGAAATGGCTTAAGTTCACTTGCTTTCCCATTAGCAATGCAAATGTTTAATGGGTGTGTTCAATAAAGACATGAAAGATTATACATGAGCAATGCATGCATAAAACCAGGAAATTCAGGAAAAGGGCATATACTTTTTGTATTTACCGTTTCTCCCCCTGCCTCCCTCTTTATACTTTCATAGCCATCCATCCATAGTGTTGTGCAGTAGAATTTTCTTTTATTTCTATGCCAGAGAGATACAGTATCTGTTTTCATGGTACTACACAACAGACGAGAGCCAGCATCATTAGAACTGCAGGCCTGGCTGCATCACTGTCTTTTGTCGTGCAAGTTCAAATCCAAAACATTGCCACATTGGTCGTTTTTTGGTTTTCTTGGAACCTCATCTGGTGGATTTTTTTCTGGCCTTGGCCCAGCAGTAAATTGGGCACAACCTGTCAGAAAATAGTGTCTCTCTTGGTCTATTTGTAACAAACATAACAGTGTATTAATCATATTACTTATCAGTGATGGAACAGCGTGCTGATGTAGGTCAGTTTCAATTGACCAGATTGCCAATTTAGCCGGTCAACATAATATCTGCTCTACACAGGACCTGCATAACGAGAAATTGACCTTTCCACACACCCAAAGATATACCTCTACACTGCTACACCCCTCACCCCAGAATTCGGCAACAAGCATTTGAGGAGATCAGGCAGAAATGTTGCGCCTTGATGGTCATTGCCATGGCCCTTTAGCCTTTTGCCATTTCTATTTAAAGTAACCCCTAAAAATCACTTAAATAAATTGTACTTATGTAGTATTTACACTAAGTGCCTTTTTAAGTGAAATCATTTTTAAATAACCAGTTTTATGCATTACTTCTGTTTGTGTAACTCTAGACGGTGAAATATAAAGGCCGGTTTGTGTAAGAACACAGAGCTGGTGAGAACCCCAACACAAAAACAAAATCCTAAAGCTTTATTCCAAGCAATCAGGTGGAGGGCGTGCATTTGTTCAGAATGCTTTGGTTGTATCAAAGTCAGCTAAAGGATTATCAGAAAGCGGGCGAGGTGAGGCACACATTGCCTACAGATTGATGTCTGTAGGAGACATCGTGTATTTTTGGAATGGGATGTCAATGTATATGGATTCAGAGTCAGACCACAGCAATGTATTCATGATTCAGCTGTAGAAGGTGTGAAGAAATACTGTCGCCATTTTTTTGCACATCCTGCTGTATATACTGTAGATACATTTCCCAGTAAATACAATAAAATCTTTGCCTGCTACTTAACCATCAAAATAAAAACAATTCCACGGTGCTGGTGAATCTGGGCCTCAGTCAGTCAGGATGTTTTTTCTTTGTACCAGCAAGACCTCTGTTTGAGCATAGTGGCTTTCCTATGAATAATTGAGAAGGAGAGAGTTAGACTGGGCTGTTTAGATAAAACATGAGGGAGTGAAACCATTAGGCACACATACACCTCCCATCCACCATCATTACTCTCAAAACCTGACACCACCTGCCTGGGAAAGCTAACGTGCAAACATCTCCTTCAAACCTGGATTTCACACAGGACACTTGAGAGGGACTTGATGATCATCAAATACAAAAAATATATATATATACAGTGGAGGAAATAAGTATTTGATTCCTTTCCGATTTTGTAAGTTTACCCACACTGTAAAAAAAAGTCCGTGAAATTAACAGTGAAAAGCTGTAAAATCACGATATCAAAAAACTGTAAATATATAAACAATGAAGCAGTGTTTAATTTACAGTAATAGTTTGTAAAATACTGAACCAAACAAAACTGTTGAATTCAAATTAAGAATATGTTAAAAATTATTATATATATATATATGTAATACATAAAACAATACAATACAGTTAAAATTACAACATGACAGTGTTAAAATCATGTTTTTTTGTCAGGTTGATTTTTTTTTATACGGAAAGAAACCGTATTACATTTTACAAATTCATACTTTACAAATAAGAATATGTACAAATACAGTACAATTATGTTAATATAAAGGGTGATTGTAGTTAACATGAAGTATATTACTTCTGAGGTCTGATGGCATTTTCTCAATTTGTACACATCATCTTAATTGAACCTTTTAAAAGTACTTCCATATAACATGATACCAATATGTTTCATAATAAACATTGCAGAAACATCTCAGCTCTCTGTATCCTAGAGCACTGTGTAAAGAGGTCATTTGGCCCTAAAGCTGAAAAGTTGAAGTCTGCTTTGTGAGTCTTGTCTTTTTTTTTTTATTGGGACAGCCTTCTCTCGGCGGAAGTGACGCAAGCGGTCTACGAACGCAGCCTCCGAAGGATGCGGCCGCTGAATTGAGACACGCCTACTGAGCAGTAGAGTTTGTTTCTGTTATTTCATTGGACTATTTAATTATCGCGGGAGCAGACAGTTTTTGCGAAGTTAGTAGGCTTGTTTGAGATGAGCTGCGGCTCGCCTCGAAAGTAGACGAGAATAGCCGATTGCAGCCGGTGGAGGTCTCAAAAGGCTCGCCTGAAGTCGGACAGCTCGGAGTCGGCTTGACTCGGTTTGCATTTATAAAGAATGCACAAATGTGTTTAATCGTTAATGTCAGATATGTACTAAGTAAATACATGTGTTCCTGCTCAAGATTAGATTCAACTTTATTGTTATTGCACAGATTACAGGTACTGGGACAACGAAATGCAGTTTAGCTTCTAACCAGGAGTGCAAAAAGCAGTACAGTGAAAAGCAATGTACACAATCTACAGAATAAAATATAGAATGAATTGAATGATGAATAAACAGTGAGGGGTATGAATACACTAGATATGCACAGTAGCCTATGAACAGTATGAACAGTATTAACAGTGTGTATGAATATGCTAAGATATATAAAGTATGAAAACGGTAAGCAGTGCAAGTATTGTATAAATATATAGATATTAATTTCATGATGATAAACATTGTGGAACAATGATGAAAAATGTGAATGGAAGTGGCGACGTAAAACTGACACAAAACAACAAACTTTTGCGGAGCCAATTGGAGAGTTTCATCACCAGCACGGGCTAAACACCACGAATGAGCGCTCAGCTCGATATACCAGCGAGTCGTTTCCCGTCAAGCATTTCGCTTCCGCAGCTCGTGGAGAGAAACTGCTCCGCCTCGCTCTCAAGGCTGCCGGCGTCTTTGTCCCGCGATATTTCAACATCTCATGCAGTCGAGCCTCCAGAGCAAGTCGGACAAAATGACTAACCATCATGCAACGCACTAGCAAGACGGCGGTCGCAATTGCGCAGGTCTGCGTCGGTTGCGCTCATCTCAAACGAGCCTAAAGGTCCTTACACACCGAGCCGATTTTCGGCGTCGATAGATGTCGGGCCGTCGATGAGCGTTGTGTGTACTGCACCGTCGTGTCTTTTCGGCCGTGCCGACACCTTCCGCCGCCGATGCGACATGTTGAATCGGTAGGTCAAAGAAATCACTCTGATTGGCTGTTCAGCTTAGCGAATCATTGCATGAGAAGCGAAACGGAAGTGAGGGACCCAAACAAACTATTAAGAAGGCAAATCTGAGATTTCATTTAACTCCAGCTCTCGACACAGGTTCGGGAAAGCCCCATGAGCTTCTCGCTGTAGAGTGAAAATGGAACACACACGCTATTTGTTGTTTGTTTATATCACGCAGTCTGTTCTTCTTCTCTCGGTGTATCACGCAGTCTGTCTTCCGGTTGTTGCGTCTTTTGAATGACAAATACACACTACCGACGCCTGCTGGTAAGGAGAGTTATTGCCACTCACGCATGCGCAGTTCGTACGTGCAACTTGGCCGTCGGCTGAAGTCTTTGCGGTGTGTTCCAGTGCGACACATGGCCAAGACGCAGGAGACGTGAGGCGACGTGAGCCGACGTTCCTTTGGGACGTGTTCTTTGGTGTTCTTTGGTGTCAGCTTGGTGTGTAAGGAGCTTTACGGCTCGAGTGCGCGGCCAAGTCTGCCTGCGAGGCAAACATTAAAACTGTGTTCCTCATAACTCTTTTTGTTTGTATGTGTGTGTTTTTGCAGGTCAGACTCCTGAAACCAGCAGCTCATCTGTTGGTGGCTCGCCAGGACTTTCTGCATCCTTGCCATCCTATTCACCCAGAAGTTCATCCTCAACCTCTTCCAACAGCTGCAAAAGCCCTGATATACTGGATGGATAGCTTTGTGATACCGTGGGATAAGTTCCCAGAGGAACTGATGCAGACTGGAGAGAGGAAAACGACCTAGTCCACGAATGAGAAGAGCGATGGTACGGATTCTGGTGTGTGAAATGAAGCGAAAAAGTACTTGCATAAGTAAAAGACACACTATTGAAGTGGCAAAAAAGATAGTGGCAAAGTATCCTACGTCTCTTCAAGACATAATAGAGGGAGACGTGATCGGGCAAGGGTATCACTCTCTGGTCAAGCAATTGCAAAATAGGATAGAGAATGTGAAGCGATCCACGACCCCAAATATAAGAAAACGAAAGAATCGCACTGATGAGTCAGACACAGATGAAGTCTCTTCAGAACAGAGAGCAGCAATCCAGGACACTTATGGGTGCATTAAATGGGATTTAAAATTCCTGCCCCTTGGAGAGACCGAAGAGAGCCAGCAGGAGAAAAAGGAAAAACTGAGGGTGATGCAAAACTGATGCAAATCCAGATGAGGTCAAACTTCTAATGAAGTCAACGTTCTACACGCAGCGTAAACAAGTCAACCAGGGGACAAATATAAAATCCCTCCTGAAAGAGTGGCCGTTTTGGTTCGACGACCTTGGCATAGCAGTCCACTTCAAGGAACTCACAGGAAGTGGGCTTCAAGAAACTTTCACACGGAATTTGGATCTGAAGGGGAAACGACTCCTGAACTACATGAATACTGTTGCTGTGTACAAGAGCAAAATGTTTCTACAGGCTGTAACGAAGTTTAAAGTGATGAGAGGAGAGCTAAGTGGTTGTTCTGAAGACGTCAAAGACATGGTGCTGCTTCTGCTGTCCTACTTTGATGAGAAGGAAGACACGATGTTCTGTTATGTGGAGGACACATGCCTGGCAGGGGAAGTACAGATGGACCAAGTTCAGTTGACTCCCACCATTGTTGTGTGTGGTAAGTAAAATAAAACTTTCACTCTACTTTTTTCTGTTCTTTCTGCCACTTCTTTCTCTCTTTTCTGTCTAATTAGAGACGTTTAGGTTGCACAATGTTTTTTGTTACTGTAAGCTCGTAAAGGGCTAGTTTGGATGCTTATGGATACTTATCCATAGTCAGTGTATTACTTACATGTCTTTGGAGGAACAGGCAGGAGTACGGGCACGGGTACGTATGTAAAGCTGTGGATGGGTGCAGCAGCGAAACGGATTTTAGCCACCCAAAAATGTATATCAGTTTACGTGTACGCTATATTTATAATATTGTCACAGCTTTGCCTTGCTGTCGGATGTTTCTGATGGGGAACTGAAGCTGCCATTTTCAAAGCCACCAGACCACAATAACAAAAACAAAAAATGTACCTTGCAACCTTGCAGAACATGGGAGTTGCTGGTATACCACTGCCTCGATTGATTAGTTTTTTTGTTATTGTGTGACTTTGTTTAGTTCTGATTCACCAAAGTCACACAATAACACAAAAAAACGAACTGCTGCTTCAGTCCCCCATCAGAGACAGACTGTATAGCTGTCTGACAGCAAGGTAGAGCTTTGAAAATATTCTTTAATATCGCATACACTAAGAGTAATATTGTTTTTGTTTTTTTGGTGGCTTAAATATGTCCACAGCAGTGCATTGCTTAGCTTTCTGCTGGTTCTCCTCTGTTTCTCCCAACTGTAGCTCCTACAACCCCCCTTCATACAATATGAACTATCCCCTAAAAGCAAGTCAAAGTAAATTACATTTATCTCCCCTTAACCTGCAAATACACGTACATATATTGTTGTATTGATGGTGAGCAATTTAACAGACCTTAAAATGTAATAACATGTGTGCTAAAATTGTTTTGTGAAATGTTTCAGGAAGACAAGTCTTGTTTTAATTTATTTTGAATTGTGTTTTTCTTCTTCTTTTTTAGGACGATCCTGCTATTCTTCAAGGTGGTTCATGCCGAGTGTGGATCGAAACATTGTACATGACAACATCCACTCCTTGGTTTCTGCCCTGTGCATGATGTTTGGGAGCTATAATTGCTTTAACATCGCCTACCCGTCAGAGCTGGCATCCACCCTGGAGTTTGTCCAACAATTTATTTTATTAGACTGCAACAAATCTAAAGCAGCTGCTTCAGTGAATTGGGGGTTAAGATAATTGTCAATTTACCTTGTATTATAAGTGGATTCAAAATAATAATAATAATAATAATAAGATTGATGTGAAGTTTTTGTATTGTTAGGCAAGCTATTTTATTATTAATTCAGTTGTTTGTTTTTATTTTATTTTAAGGTGTTTTTTCTCCATCAACCCAGAGAAGGGCACCAAAGTGGAGAAGACACCAGGCATGAAAACGGGTCAGGGGTGAAAAAGGTGAGAAGGATATTATCCCTCTAGGGGGGTCTGGGGGGGCATGCAATACAATTTTGAATATGCCATATTTTAAAGCATCAATCTGATGCATTTTGAGATGCATTTTTTTGCCAACCTGGGGAGAGCTGGAGAAACTTAACTTCAGCCATGAGTCAAAAATATTATGGCCTCCTTACTAAGTATTATGCAAGACATTTCATGCCAGCCTGTCACTGGGTCTAACATTTACAGTATATGAGGCACAATGTGGTAAGGGCTTAATGCAAATGGCTTAATGCATATGCAGATGGTGGACATGCTGTAACTTAACTTGTCTACTCTTCCATCATGACTGACAGCCAATACAATGTTATGTAATTCAGATTTTAATACATTTTATTGGCAAAGATAGCCTAAAACACACAATACAGTGGTTTCCAGGAGCCTTAGAAAACGGGATGGAATGCTCCGCCAAGGTTCCAAGGACCGCAGTGACCGCAGCTGATTGTGAATAATTATAATAATAATAATAATAATAATAAATGATTATTATTATTGTTATAATAAAAATAACAATCTCAAAGTGCTAGTGTACTCTGTCTATGCTGCCTGTGCTGACTAACAGGCCTACACCACCTACCTCTGCATTTGCTATGCGGTTTATAACTGGTACGGGGATCTTTCCCTGGCACTGCTGCCTGATTGTTTCTGACCCCTGGTTGGCTTGACTCTGGCTTGCTGGATTCACCCTAGCTGATGCTGGAAGGAAGCTGCTGGCAACACTATGAGTGGAAGCTATCATCTGCACTTCTTCTTGTGAACTTCCGTCTGGCAGTGAGCCTGCAGAGCATGGCTGCCTTTGTTAGCATAATTGATCTCTTTGTGGCAGAGAATGCATCTGGCGAATCCCTGCCTGTTGATTTTGATGAATACATCTCCTAGATGAAAGGACACCTCTTGCTCTTTTACTGAGACCTTGCCTTCCAGTTTTAGCCACGACCAGTTCCAGCTGCATTTCAATCCAGCATCCAGCTGTTTAACAATGGCTGAATCCTTCTCCCCTAACACACTCATTCTGCAAAAATAATGTTTGTATTAGTGTTAGCACTAACTTCTAGTTTAGCCTTATTGATAGAACGGTGGACCACTTTACCCTTCAGCCTTGTCAGTCCCCTCACCTCAAAATCATCAACACGTCCTGGAAAAACGAGTTGTAGAGATTTTAGAAAGTAGCACTAACATTAACCAGTTTTTCTTTTTTGTGATTTACCGTAAGCTATACAAGCTAGCATCTAACTTTAGTAACGATATCTAGCTAATGTTAGGCTAACGTTAACGGTAGCGTTAGCTAATCATTTTCCACCGGAGCTTTAGTGCTAGCTGTCTAACGTCGTTGTTCCTCTCCTGCTGTGTTCACATTACACATTCGTCACTACCTCCCCGAGTCGGGAGCGATTCATGCTGTGCGGAATCGCCGAGGCCAGGCGTGCTTTCAGCTTCTGATGGTGGTCTGGATACCGCTCTGGTCAGCACGAGCGAAGCGAACTGCTTGTAAACCAATGATCAGGTCCCTTTTGGCACGCGCACCTGTTGGCAGTTCACTGAATCTCTGGGGCTGGTTCAGAGGCCGTAACGGTACGCACCGTGGAAGACGAGACCCAATCACTGCCGCTGAGAGACTCTCTCAGCGGCGGTGATTGGGTCTCGTCTTCCACTCGTCACCCAACGGTGCGTACCATTACGGCCTCTGAACCTACCCCCCCCCCCCTTAAATATTTTCTCATCGAATCTACGCGATTCACGTCGGTCACCTATTTTGGTTTCAAAACGGCGAATTTCGCCGAAAGGTGGAGTATTTTCATGCCGGAGACACGCACATCCCGTCTTCACGTGAACCCGAGAGTCCTCACCTTGATTCAGGAACTTTCGGATCATGAGTGGCGTGATGTCTGAATATGGACAGTAAGATTAATGGCATGTGGTGATATGCCCAATTTACAGTTTGAAGATTTGTTTCAGCTTAAGAAGCAAGTACAAGTTTAAGACAAAATTGTTAATGTTTGTATTAGGGCTGCACAATATCAGAAAAAATTGCATATTGTTCTTGAATATCGCAATAACAATATTACTTGCTGTAAATAAACACATTTTAAGTGTACTCAGTTTTGCCTTTGAGTATACTGCTAAATTACAACACAGTGAGTAAAAATGTTTTAAAGGAAATGATTTCCAACATTGTTTTATTAAATTAATTATACATTGAACTGAACACAAAAGAAACCAATAAAAAAAATCGTAGTTAAAATTTGAACTGCCGTTTTTTACTGATGTTCTTTTAACTAATTAAAAAAATGCAATACCGCAGTCTTTTTGCGATGTGTTTATCTTGCACATAATACTGGGATGACGATAAACTGATATTGTGCAGCCTTAGTTTGTATGCAATGTTTTGAATTGTATTACATATTACTCATTTGCATGCCTGTACCTCAATTGGAAGAGCATATTTGAATGTATTGGTACTTTTGTTCTATTCTAATAAGGAAATGCAGACATGTTTAAAAGGGGTGACAATTCTTACATTTATTCATTCAAAAGAACCTCTTAATT